>BSBM01001945.1:930000-1412500 GCA_027924585.1 Larix kaempferi | reverse complement strand
ATCAAGCCCTCATAGCACATACTAAGGGAAGTAAGTTTAAGAGGGATAAATCTCACAACAAGAAAAATTCTCACTTCCATCATAAGAAGAAATATCTCTCTCAAATTTGATGCTTCAATTGTGATGAGAAAGGACACTTTGCTTCAAACTGTCCCAAGAAGATAAAAGACTACAAGAAGAAGAACACCAAGAAGAGGCACCATGCTCATACTGTTGAGGATGATGAACCACCCAAGAAGAAGGCTAGAGCAGAAAGTGATGACTCATCAAGTGAAGATGAATATGTTCTAATCTCGGCTCTCACAGGTACTATCTCTCATGGATGATTGGATTATTGATAGTAGGGCTTCCAAACATATGACGGGATTTAAAGAATCCTTTGTAGACCTGTCTGAACATGAGTCACCCCATAAGGTGAAACTTGAGGATGACTATCAATATCCTATAAAAGGAAGTGGTGAAGCCTCCTACAAGTTAGACTCTGGGAAGTCTTTGAAGATGCAAGATGTTCTATATGTACCTGGACTCAAGAAAAATATTCTCTCCATATCATCTTTAGATGCAAAGGGAATGAGAGTTGCATTTATAGATGGCCAAGTACTCATGTGGCCAAAGGGTAAGACACTAGATGATGCAGTTGTAATTGGAGAGCAAGAGGGAGGATTGTACAAGTTGAAGGGGCAACCTGAACATGCCATGGTACATGAATCCATGGAGCCAAGTGAACTTTGGCATAGAAGGATTGCTCATGTGCACTATAGATCACTTCCAATAGCAAGCAAAGCAGTAGAGGGTCTTCCTGAAATCCAGTAAAAGCATGAAGGTATTTGCAAAGGATGTGCAAAAGGAAAGAACACAAAGAAGGCATTTCCAAGCAGTGAAAGCAAAGCAAAAGGGATCTTGGAAATTATCCACTCTGATGTATGCGGTCCAATGTCATCTAGTTCTCTGAGTAGGTATGTATACTATGTTTCCATCATAGATGATTTCTCTAGAAAGACTTAGGTTTATTTCTTGAAGAATAAAGATGAAGTGTTTGATAAGTTCAAGGAATTCAAAGCCTTGATAGAAAATCAAACAGATAAGAATATTAAGACTTTCAGATCCGACAATGGTGGAGAATTCACTTCAGGTGATTTCAAGAATTTGTGCAGTGATTCAGGGATTAAGAGGGAGTTGACTACTCCCTACAATCCACAACAAAATGGAGTTGCAGAAAGGAAGAATAGAACTATCATGGAAGCAGCACGAGCAATGCTTCATTATCAAGATCTTTCTATGCACCTATGGGTAGAAGCAGCTAGGACAGTTGTATATGTGCATAACAGAACACCTCACAAGATACTTGACAACAAGACACCAGAAGAAGTCTTCTCTGGTAAGAAACCTGAAGTTAGCCATCTCAGGATATTTGGCTGTCCAGTATACACTCACATTCCAAAGGAAAATAGGACAAAGCTAGATCCTTCAGGAAAGAAGGGCATCTTTGTGGGTTACAGTGAAAGCTCAAAGGAATACAGAATCTACTTTCCAGGGTTCAAGAATATTTACATCAGCAGGGATGTAACATTTCATGAAGACTCGGCATATATCAAATCAAGGAAGACACCTGTTGAAGACCATGAAGAACCAAAGGTAACCAGATTTCAAGACACCACTATGAATGAAGCAATTCCAGAAGAACATCGTGAAACAGAAGATCCACAACAACCTATAGATCCACCTCGTGAGAAGAACTCTCACAAGAGGAAACATGCATGGGCTAGGGAGCTCATCCAAGATGCAGAAAGATATGGTATTCCAGAAGAGGAACACATAGAAAGGAAAAGGACAAGGTCACACACTAGTTATGTTGCCTTGCTCTGTGACATTATGAACAAAGAACCTTCCAGTTATGAAGAAGCAGCGGAAAAAAAAGAATGGAAGGATGCCATGATCAAGGAATACCAGTCGATCATGAAAAATGATGTTTGGGATGTAGTCCCAAGACCTAAAGGGAAGTATGTTGTGACTTCCAAGTGGATCTATAAGATCAAGCATGCTGCAGATGGTAGCATAGAGAAATACAAGGCGAGATTTGTAGCTCGTGGCTTCTCCCAGAAAGAGGGAATAGATTATGAAGAGACTTTTGCTCCTATAGCCAGATACACTTCCATCAGAACAGTACTTGCTCTGGCTGCAGTGATGAAATGGAAGATACACCAGATGGATGTCAAGACAGCTTTCTTGAATGGTGTAGTCAAAGAGGAAGTGTATGTGTAGCAACCACTTGGTTTTGAGACACATGACAGGGAGTCATATGTGTGCAGATTGAAGAAAGCCTTGTATGGCTTGAAGCAAGCTCCTAGGACTTGGTATGGTAGGATGGACAGTTTTCTATCTAGTTTGGGATTTACCAAGAGTAAAGCGGATTCCAACCTTTACTACAAGGTTGAGGAAGGAAATCCTGTGATATTACTCCTATATGTGGATGACCTGTTTGTTAAAGGAGAGGATGGGTTGATTGCCGACACCAAGAGGAAGCTTGCAGCCGAGTTCGAGATGAAGGACTTGGGGATGATGCACTACTTTCTAGGCATGGAGGTGTGGTAGAGTGCAAATGGAATCTTCCTTGGACAAGGGAAGTATGTAGTAGAGATCCTGAAGAGGTTTGGGATGATGGACTGCAAGGCCATGGCCACACCTATGGCATCGAACCTGAAGCTTCTGTTTGATGCTTCATCTGAGCTAGTTGATGTCACGATGTATCATTAGATGATTGGGTCCTTGATGTAACTGATGAATACAAGGCCAGATATTTGCTTTGCCATGAACACATTGAGTCAGTTCCTGACGGATCTGAGAAATGTTCACCTGGTTGCTATAAAGCATATTCTGAGGTGCCTGAAGGGTACGGTTGATTATGGGCTCAAGTATGATGCGAATCAAAAGTTTAACCTGCAGGGTTATGTTGATTCAGATTGGGCAGGAAGTGCTACAGATAGGAAGAGCACTTCTGGGTGTTGCTTCAGTATGGGATCAGGTGTGATCTCTTGGTTTAGCAGGAAGTAGTCCTATGTAGCACTAAGTACAGCCGAAGCAGAGTATGTTGCAGCTTGTTCGGCTAGTTGTGAGGCAGTAAGGCTGAGGAAGCTACTGTCTGAGTTATTTGATCTCCCGTTGGATGCTACTGGTATCTTTTGTGACAACCAGAGTCATGTGAAGCTGTCTGAGAACCCGGTGTTCCATGACAGGTCGAAAAACGTTGAGATCAAATATCACTATATCAGGGATATAGTGCAGAAAGGAACAGTGAAGCTTCTGTATGTTGCGATGGATGAGCAGGTTGCAGATGTGTTGACGAAACCACTAGCCAGAGTGAAGTTTGATTACTTCAGAGAGAGGATTGGTGTTCTTCAAATTGAATATACTTCGAGGAAGAAGTGATGAGACACATTTGCAGGAGCCATTCCAATCATGGTGAGAGGAGGATCCTTCCCATGGATGTGGATGTAAGTGTTGTGTGATGAGCATCAGGACGATGCTCCATATACTGCTTTGGATATACATCAGGTGGCTGCTTTACATGATCAGGTGGATCATGTGTATGTATATGTATCAAGTGGATACATTGTATGATCAGGATGATCATATGTTATGAGTATCAGGACGATGCTCTGGATGACTTGCGCCGGGACTATGCAGTGATGATGATCATATGTGATGAGTATCAAGATGATGCTCTATATGACTTGCGTCAAGACGATGCATTGACGGTGATCAGGATGATCATATGTGATGAGTATCAGGACGATGCTCTAGATGACATACATCAGGACGATGTAGTGACGATGATCAGGATGGTCATGTGTGATGAGCATCAAGACAATTCTATGATGATGATCAAGATGATCATATACATCAGGATGATGTATGATGAGTATCAGGTTGATACTCCGTGGCCGTGGACAGGTTGTGCATGTAGCATAGAAAAGATCTTGGGATATCCTATAGTCTGAGCTAGGATGCTCTTTCAAGGTTTTGCTACAAGAGGCATGTAATCATCCCTGGAGATCTGATAGGTTGATCAATAATCTCGTAATCAGTCCTGGGATACTCTGTAGAGTTCTTGTAGGTTGCAAGACACTCTTTAAAGGTTTTTCCTAACCACATGTAATCAGCCCTGGAGATCCGATAGGTTGAACAGTAAGCTCGTAATTAGTCCTAGGATGCTCTGTAGAGTTCTTACACGTTGCAAGACACTCTTTTAAGGTTTTTTGGTGGAGGTCACATGTAATCAGCCATGGAGATCCTATAGTCTGAGCTAGGATACTCTTTAGAGTTCTTGCAAGTCGCAAGACACTCTTTTAAGGTTTTGTGACAGTCAACATGTAAAATATCCTATAGTTTGAGATAGGTTTTGTTGACACACGTAATAAGTCCTGGGATCCACAGTATGGCCAGTGATGATGAATACCTATAGGTGGTAGGCCTACATCCAGCATGAAAGAGGGCTAGCTCTGTAGAACTTCCTATGACGAGTAGAATTCAGAGATAGCCTAGTGATCGAGATGTCGAGTATAGCAGCAGTGATGATGATGATGCTCTGTGATCCAGTGATGATGATCCAGCTCCAAAATTAAAGACTTGCGCCAATATGTATTGATGACCTGTGTCGACAGAATACCTTCCTAGTTAAGAGGGAGTGTTGATGTATTTGTAACTTCAGAAGACATTCTTCTATGTATTACATTTGTACTTTATTGTATATCCCACATAGATGTATTATTCCTCTGATTGCAAGTGTCGTCATTTGTATTTGTAAGTGTCACAAGTTACATTGTAAGTGTCGTCATTTGTATTGATGAGTTATTAGACCACCAGTATGGGGTCGGCCCTGATTAGGTCATCTGGTTGGGTTATTAGGCTTTATTAGCAAGTCAGCCCCAGTGGATTATTGGCAGGTCAAGTCAGTGTATAAATAGAGAGGGTGTGTCTCTCATTTAGATCATTCACTCACTTCTCAAGCTCGCATAGCTAAGAGAGAAAGTGGCGCACTAGTAGAGGAGGAGGAGCATCTGCTAGAGACATCTTATTGGGTTTGATCCTTGTGATCTTTTTTGGTGGCTTATCTTATCTCTGAGGAAGTTGCGGGGTTTTTCACCTTCTTGGTTTTCCCTAGTGAAACTCTATGTCTCTTATGTGATTGATTTTGTGTCTATCATTGATATGTTGTACATGTTATTCTCTTAGTGATCCTGAATGATAATGGAATGAAATTATCGAAAAATTAACAAGGGTGGGGGGGAGGGATAAAGGCATAGAGGGTTAGTGATTAAGGGAGAAGAAGGGAGAGAGTGCTATAGGGAGGGATAATGGCGAAGATAAAGAGAAGGTGGAGATATGGAGAGTGGGGTGGTAGGGACATGGATGGAGTAAGGGAGAGAAAGAAACATATAGGGAGGGATGTAGAGAGAATGAGGGACAGATATTTAGAAAGAGATAGGGGGTATCTAGGGATTATTGGGAGAGAGTTAGGGGGTATTAAACCATACAAAACATTTGTCCCACACTAAAAAAATTTGTTTTGTATGTAACCATACAAAACATTTGTTTTCATTTGATTTTATTCATTGCCCTAACCGTGCACCTAACCTATTTATTGTGCTTAACCATATCGCGTGCGCGTTTTGCTTCTCCATATCGCGTGCGCGTTTTGGAATTGTATAAACAGTGGACTGTCCGTATCCGAGAGCAACTTTGCTCTATCTAAGCAAAAACAGGATATCCCGCGATTTTTCGAACAGAGCATGAGCCTGCCATTGGAAATATTCACAATTTACACCATCTCCATCATTATTTTTGTTATGCAGGTGCAGCATTGAGGACATCTTTCATGGTTGATCAATGTGGTGTTGGGTTATATGGCCATATTTGAAGAAGATAATCAGTAGGCTTGAAGAATCTCCAATTAAATAACACCAAAGATAAGGTCTTTGAAAGATTCATTTTGCCTATATTTGCGGAGCACACAAGATAAGATATCAAGCTTCAAGACCATTTCATGGTGATGGTGGATATACACAATTGTACAAGAGAATTGGCTTGAGGAACAATTTATGATTTAACTTTCATTTGCTTATTATTGAAGAGCACCAAAGGTAAATTTTCTCATTCATCATTATTTTGATGGGAAATATGAACAATTGAGAAGGAAGATTGAAGAACCTTGAAGGATCTATAGTTCTAAAGCACTAAAGGTTTGAAAGCTTGTAATTGAGGAGAAACAAAAACAAACTATATTGAATTGATCATTGTGGTGATGGGGAATGTAGGAAACCGAGGAAGAAAATAAGCAAGGAAGAAGAGACCTCAAGAAGTCATTGAAGAAGAGAAAGAAAAGAAAAGAATAGACATGATGAATCAGAGGCTTTATTTTGGAAACTAATCCAAATCCAATTATAGAGGATACCACGGTTCATCCTATTAATCCACGACAAGAAAAAAGGAAGAATTCACTAGAGGGACATTCAATTTCCACAATAGTTGTTGAACAAGCACCTCATGGAAGTAATCAAGAAGCAAAACGTAGGTGCTCATTAGGGGATGTTTCAATTCCCACTTCAAGTCAAAGTGATAAGTTACCATCTCAAGATGAAGCTCATGAAGAAACACAAAATTTGTTCACCTCTTGTGGTTATACAAGTGATGAAGTCAAAGAGGCGTTGGACATGGAGCCTACTATTGAAGAAGAAAATTTTATCCGAACCATCGATGAGGATGTTGGACTTCCACCATCCAACTACCAGGAAGAGAATGAAGGACAACAAGCTACTACTGAAATTCCAAAGCGTCTTGGTGATGCGCTACATGGTAGAATTCCAACCCCCTTACGTCCATTAGCAAGCACACGTCGAAGAACTCTGAAGCATATACAAGTTGATGAAAGTATCCTCAATTCCATTGAAGGTACGCTATCTAAACGTAGTATTGCTTATCAAACTCAACAGATACTTGATAAATATTTTGTTTCTAAATGTGATGGAGATAAATGTAGATTATTTTTATTATTGTAAAATCTATGGGCATGAATATTGTTAGGAAAAAGTTAGGGATAAAGATGATAAATAATTTTGAACCAAGTTCTCATATAGTTAAAATCTTAGTAGATGCATTTGGTAAAATTGGTAAGAACACACATTCAAAGAACCGCAATGCGGCTCGTCGTGTGTTGTCACGAGCAATTGTAAATAAGAACACCAGGGTCCTTCGTTTTCTCAAGCCTACATCCAAACTAGTTAATTTGAATGTAAAAACCCTCCATAGGTATTCTATTAGAAGAGAACATCTTGACACAATCGATAAGACAGATTTTTGGGCCTTTATTGGTCGGTTGCCACGTCGTGACTTGAAACTAGTTGATGCAGTAAAGGGACTAGTGCAGAGTTTTTGGCATGATCACACAAGGCCTTCTTCAAACCGGAAGGATGTACTAAAACTGAGAAGGGGTTCAAAGGATCGTAAACCACATACTAAGCATCTTCTTGATATAAAACAGACAGAACTATACGAGAAATTTAGGAATGAACATAGACAATTGAACTTGGGGCAAAGATCTTTTGAGAAATGTAAGCCATGGTATATTAGAATAAATACTCTTCGTAACACTTGTTTTTGTAGATACCACGTAGAATATGAATATTACTATGAAACATTTTTGTACATTCGTCATGTGTTGCATACTAACCATGTGTAGGATTGCTCCCTGACAATACCACCGACTTCATCAAGAGAATTCATTCATAGCATCATGTGCAATAGGCCTGAGGGGCAAACATACTATGCAAAATCTTGTTTGGATGGAACATGCTCCAACTGTGCTGGAATGGCATTATTGAGCCAATGTATGCACGAGAGTGGAGACAGTGAATTTGGGAATATGGTTATAGACATGAAAAGTTTCAAATATATCAGCTATGAAATAGTCCCAGGGATAGAAAGAAAAAAAATACAATTGGTGACATCTCAGGTATGCATTTATATCTATAAATTTATGTTTGAACAGTTACATTTCAATCCTTCTTACAAAAACAACTGATATTGAGATCATTTTGTGTCACCAGGTACAAGTTAGTGACTTCGTCAAGGAATTTATTGAAAAGACACATCAATATGTTCAGCATGTCCACTTGGCACGATGGCAGGATGAGAAGTTTAGAATATGCATAGATACATTCCCCCTTGGTACTATACTTTCAGTTGTTTATTTTGCCGAGAACTACACTCTGCAAGCTCAAAATGAGATCCAAAGTCAGTATTATCACTCTGAGCAGGTTTCCTTGATGATCCATGTCACATATAGGCATGGCCCATATAGCAGTGAAGAGAAAAGAGAAATTATGAAGGAATATCACTTCTACATAAGTGATGATAGGTGTCATGACTTCCACTATGTATGTCATTGCTTCATCATGTTCTATGATCACTTGAAGGGAAGGAACATACAGATGGATCGACACTGGATTTGGTCTAATGGATGTGCTGGTCAGTTCAAAAATGCACGCATATTTCAATGGTTGTGTTCATTGCATAAAATCTACAAAGTGCCACATATGTGGAACTATTTTGAGACTGGGAATGGTAAAGGAGAGCATGATGGAGCCAGAGCATGTGTCAAAACAGCCCTACGAAGAGAGGAATCGAAAGTATCTACAGAATCTACTATTCGAAATGCTCAATCTATAGTCAGGTGGTGCATGTCAGTAATGGGAGAGGAATCAACTATGCGAGTAGAATCCACAAGAAAGAGACATGTGGAGAGATTTTTTTGGGAGGTGGTAGACATAGATCATTCACATGCATGGGAATGCAAGACTATTCCTGGGACTCGTGGCTTTCATTCTGTTCGAAGCTTTGATAACCCAGTATTTGAAATTTGGACCAGAAAACTCACTTGTTTTTGCCCGCCTTGTTGTGATGGTGACTGGGATGGGTGTGAATCATAGGATTGGGTTGATGGATGGGATCGCATATCACTTCCACTTGATCAACGTGCAATTGTTTATTTAACTTCGTTGGAAGAAGACCAATCATCTATTTCTATAGATTTTGATCATGTCTCAGACCTTGTACAACTTGGTATGATGGATTTCCTTAACATTTTTTAATTTATTTACGTAGTCTTCAAATGCACATTAATGGCCTTGTATTGCACGAAAAATATTTTGATGATATACCTACAATCATATTATGCCGGGCACATATACGCAGTGGTTTCCTCAAAAGATAGTGAATGGGGTGGTGATTACTGGTTGGCACGCTGTATAGATGGAAATCAAACACTCAATATGTCCATGACTGACGATGAAAACAACCACTTCCCAAACGGGTCTATGGTTGTTAAAGGTGAATACTTGACACAGGACAACAATGCAAGAAAGAAGGGTGGATATGTTTACAGGGATTACAAACTACGTCCAAGTGTGTATCACTTTACCAACTTAATCATTGGTACAACTCCAGGTACGAACAATGCCTAGCCGAAATTCATCGAAGGTATGCTACTTCTTACTGGATACAGAGCATAGGAGACTAATGGAGACCATCAGTATAAGAGATGATCCGGAGGGCTTGGTTGTATGATAATAGGTGGGATCTAGCATGATGAGGTATGTTACATACTTTTAATACTATACTATTTATACTATTTGTAATTGAATATTGATATATGCTCAATTTTCTCATGTATGTTGTTTATGAATATGTCAATAGATTGTGTTCTTGATATGCCAAATTTACGTTTATGTTGTTTATAAATATGCCAAAAGTTCTCTTGTATGTCAAGTTTATGAATATGCCATTTTTTACATATGATCAATAAACCCTAAGATTATGGGATTGGGTAGAGTTAGATGAAACTTTCCTTGCGTGCTCTAACGCTAAGACTTAAACTATGATCAATAAATTTGACTTTGGAAATTGTAAAAGAAACTTGGTTTTTCCTCCATAGCTTGTTTGCATCACAACTCCACACAATATGTTTCAATACAGTTAATGCTCAGTCCGTCAAGTTGCATTGTTAGAAAGAGTATGCGTTGCATTTGCCTCTCACTTTGTTTGATTGAATACACATGCGTTTTGTAATGGGATCATTACATAGCTAATCTGGATTGTTTATGTGGATGGGGACACCCATAAACCATTGATGCCTAGAGCTCTACACACAAGTTGATGTTGATTATGTTGGTTATTGGCTTCACCCAACAAAATTATATTTAACAATACACATATTCATAGATTTGGTTCCCCATGCTCAATGCTCACTATATTTAACAATACACTTATCTTAAATTTAATTCATGTCTTGTTAAATATTTCATAATGAAATAGCTATTTAAGAGCATCACCTTAGACCAAGCCATACCATTAATATAAAATGTACATTGGACAAATGACCTAATTCAATTACCTTCTATAACTCTAACCCTAACCCTCACCCAAACCCTAGAACTAAACCCTATGTACCCTTTAGATACTTCCTCCAATATGTCCTAATCTCCCTACAAGTAACACTACCTCTTCACCCTCTACACAATGGTGCCACTATCATGAAACTCAAAAGCTTGATAAATTTACTGAGCAAAACACTTCATCATTATTGTCATCTCTAGGTTCATCATCAACATCTCCATCATCATCATCATCATCTTCATCATCATCATCATCATCATCATCTTCATCACCATCACCATCATCATCAACATCTTCATCCTCATCACCATCATCATCATCATCAACATCTTCATCATCATTTTCATCTCTAGGTTCCTCATCAACATCTCCATCATCATCTTCTTCATCATCATCATCTTCATCACCATCACCATCACCATCATCATCAACATCTTCATCATCATCACCATCCATAATCATCAACATCTTCATCATCATTGTCATCTCTAGGTTCCTCATCAACATCTCCATCATCATCACCATCACCATCACCATCACCATCAACGTCTTCATCATCATCACCATCATCATCATCATCATCATCATCACCATCCCATCACCATCTCCATCTTCATCACCATCACCATTACCATCAAATGTCTTCATCATCATCATCATCACCATAAGTTCCCGGTGGATGATTTTGCAAAGTTGACCCCCGTGTGCAAAAGTTGCACACTCCCTTACTGAGAAAAACTCTAGTTTCGAAAATGGACCTACAAGATGACACTTGGTCCATGGGACTGGAGGAGAGGGGCACCCCTAGCACAATCTCGATGACCTAAATCCAACGGAGTCAACGGTTTTTTCGATCTGAGCCACAGTCGTCATTCTATGGCTCGTTCCGTCTCGCATCCAAAAGGCCTTCGGGGACACCTGTTGTATACCTATCGGGGGCATAGAATGACAACCATGCAACAAAACCAGGTTTTGAGGAGTCCTGCAAGTGTGTCTAGGAAGGTTACAGCCATGAATGCTAGCCATAAGTGCCCGGTGGATGATTTTGCAAATTTGACCCCTGTGTGCAAAAATTGCACCCTCCCTTACTGAGCAAAACCCTAGTTTCCAAAATGGACCTACAAGATCACACCTGGGCCATGGGACCAGAGGAAAGGGGCACCCCTAGCACTATCCCGGTGTCCTAAATCCAACGGATTCAATGGTTTTTTTATCCGAGCCATGGTCATCATTCTATGGCTCGTTTCGTCTCTCATCCAAAAGGCCTTCAAGGACACCTGCTAGATACCTACCGGGGGAATAGAATGACGACCATGCAACAAAAATGGGTTCCGGGGAGTCCTGCAAGTGTGTCTAGGAAGGTTCCAGCTGGAAACACTAGCCATAAGTTCTCAGTGCATGATTTGGCAAAGTTAACCCCCATGTGCAAAAATTGCACACTCCCTTACTGAGCAAAACCCTAATTTCAAAAATGGACCTACAAGATGACACTTCGGCCATGGTATCGGAGGAGAGGGGCACCCCTAGCACTATATTGATGCCTTGAATCCAATGGAGTCTATGGTTTATCGATCCAAGCCATGGTCGTCATTCTATGGCTCGTTTTGTCTTGCATCCAAAAGGCCTTCGGGGACACCTATTGTATACCTACCAAGGGCATAGAATGACGACCGTGCAACAAAATCAGGTTCCAGGGAGTCCTGCAAGTGTGTCTAGGAAGGTTCCATCTGGGAGCGCTAGCCATAAGTGATCGGTGGATGATTTTGCAAAATTTTTTGCAAAAATTGCACACTCCCTTACTAAGCAAAACCCTAGTTTCCAAAATGGACCTACAAGATGACACTGGGCCATGGGACCGAGGAGAAGGGAACCCCTAGCACTATCTCGATGTCATGAATCCAATGGAGTTGACGGTTTGTTGATCCGAGCCATGGTCGTCATTCTATGGCTCATTCCGTCTCGCATCCAAAAGGCCTTCAAGGACACCTGCTGGATACCTACCGGGGGCATAGAATGACGATCGTGCAACAAAACCGGGTTCCGAGGAGTCCTGTAAGTGTGTCTAGGAAGGTACCAGCTGGGAATGCTATCCATAAGTGCCCAGTGGATTATTTTTCAAAGTTGACCCCCGTGTGCAAAAATTGCACACTCCCTTACTGAGCAAAACCCTAGTTTCAAGAATGGACCTACAAGATGACACCTGGGCCATGGGACCGGAGGAGAGGGAAACCCTAGCACTATCCAGACATCTTGAATCCAACGAAGTCGACGGTTTGTCGATCTGAGCCACGGTCGTCATTCTATGGCTCGTTCCGTCTCGCATCCAAAAGGCCTTCGAGGACACCTGCTAGATACCTACCAGGGGCATAGAATTCCAACCGTGCAACAAAAATGGGTTTCGGGGAGTCTTGCAAGTGTGTCTTGGAAGGTTCCAGCTGGGAACGCTAGCCATAAGTGCCCGGTGGATGATTTTTTAAAGTTGACCCCCGTGTGCAAAAATTGCACACTCCCTTACTAAGCAAAACCCTAGTTTCCAAAATGGACCTACAAGATCTGGTAAGCATTCATTTTTCAAAAGTGGTTCAGAGGTTCTTGCATATTGGAAGTGACCAAGAGTATCTTGCAGTGTGATAAGTATGCATTTCAGGTTTCAGCGAATTCAAATATGACTCAGAGTCTCTTGCTTTGTGGGTCATTTACTGAGGTTTTTCGTTTTACATTGCATTTCTATTGGCTACGTACTTCAACAAAGTGGTTCCAAATAGATGCATGGATGTGGAAGCTGTGTTTTCCGTCTTTGTCTCAAGTATGAGAAGGAATGGCCATATCAAGCTCTTTAGGAATTGAAACATAGTATGATACAATCCTTAGATATGGAATTCAATTAAAATTTTATCCATACTGCTGGGGAAGAGAAGATAGGAGACCATGCTCAGAAGGATTTGGCGAGCATTTCATTCCAGGCCGAGCTATTACATTCATTGTCGAGGTGTTTGAGGCCGAAAAGGATCTAGTAAGCATTCGTTTTTCAAAAGTGGTTCAGAGGCTCTTGCATCTTGAGAGTGACCAAGAGTATCTTGTAGTGTGATAAGTATGCATTTTAGGTTTCAGCGAATTCAAATATGACTCGGAGTCTATTGCTTTTTGGTCATTTACTGAGGTTTTTCGTTTTACATTGCATTTCTATTGGCTACGTACTTCAACAAAGTGGTTCCAAATAGATGCATGGATGTGGAAGCTGTGTTTGCCATCTTTTGTCTCAAGTATGAGAAGGAATGGCCATATCAGGCTCTTTAGGAATTGAAACATAGTATGATACAATCCTTAGGTATGGAATTCAATTAAAATTTTGTCCCCATTGTGATTTCTTAATGTGAAAAGCTTCCCCCTCATTAAGAGTATTCTCAAGCAAAAATATCCTTTCCAAGCCTATCCTAGTTTTATTATGCGGTGTGTAGTTCATGAAACCCTAGTTGGTTTGTAATCTGTAAGTGTAGCTTAGGCATATGGTTGTTGGCTTATACTTTAGTACAATAATAATATAGCTCGTGATCTCTAGACACATAGTGTTTTCTTAATGTTGCAACATGTTCAAATGTAGCATATGTAGAGTTTGATATACAACGAATGATTAAGTCACTTGAAGTAGACCCATGTGCAGTTGTTGAAACAACCAATGCAATAGTTGCATTGAAGGAAACTGAGCAAAACCCTAGTTTAAAAAATGAATGAAAAAAGAAGTCACTAGGCCATGAGAAGGCAAGGGAGAGGGCCCCCTAGAGGTAATCACACGCCAAGAGACCAACGGAGTCGACGGTTCGTCGATCCGACCTCCGGTTTCCGAGTTATATCGAGTTGCAAGTCACATGAAAATGTCGTTCAGGGACACTTGGTGACTTTCAGTCCGGGAGTGAAAAATCAAATGGAGCAACAAGATTGTGTGTCATTGGCTCCTGCAAGTGTGTATGGGAAATGCCGACATGGGAACACTACCAACACTGGCTCGGTGGAGGGTTTTGCAGAGTTGACCCACCAATGCGAGATTGCATTGAAGGAAACTGAGCAAAACCCTAGTTTTTGAAATGAATGCACAATGAAGTCATTGGGCCATGAGAACACGAGAGAGAGGGCCTCCTAGAGGTAATCGCATGCCAGGAGACCAACGGAGTCGATGGTTCGTCGATCCGACCTCCGGTTTACGAGTTATGTCGAGTTGCAAGTCGCATGAAAATGTCGTTCAAGGACACTTGGTGACTTTCGGTCCGGGAGCGAAAAAGCAAACGGAGCAGCAAGATTGCATTTCGTTGGCTCCTGCAAGTGTGTATGGGAAATGCCGACGTGGGAACACTACCAACACTAGATCGGTGGAGGGTTTTGCAGAGTTGACCCACCAATGCGAGATTGCATTGAAGGAAACTGAGCAAAACCCTATTTTATGAAATGAATGCACAATGAAGTCACTGGGCCATGAGAAAACGAGGGAGAGGGCCCCCTAGAGGTAATCGCACGCCAGGAGACCAATGGATTTGACGGTTCATCGATCTGACCTCCGATTGCTGAGTTATGTCAAGTTGCAAGTCGCATGAAAATGTCGTTCAGGGACACTTGGTGACTTTCGGTCCTCCTAGGGTTTCTATTTTTTAAGGCTTGTATAATTTCATTCTTGACAGCTCACCTCTTATACCATGTTAAATTTTTTATACTTGATCTAGATAAATGCTTTATACCAATTATAACCATTATTTCAATGCATAAATTTAACTATAAAACATTTACATAAAGAATTTAACATGTAGGATCTAGTTAAGAATAGAAGGCACTTTATTTCTCGAATCCCGAGATAACGTTTGTTCCTTTCACCAATGTTGCTTTGAGCACTTGTATGTAGTTACTCATATGTAGTGTTGAATCTAATTGTACAATCAAATATTGGGGGTTGATGAAATGTGTAGCATGTATTGCACTTAGTTTTATTAAATTACACTTCAATATTGACTTAACTTGTAATTTAATCATCCAAACTCACAAATTTTAATTAGACCTATCCAATTGGTGCGCATAAGTGAGTTCATTGAAACCTTGAAATACATTGTATTGCACTTAGTTTTATTAAATTACACGAGCAAGAACTTTGACTTAACTTGTAATGATCATCCAAAATCACAATTTTTAATTAGATATCCAATTAGTCTGCATGTAGTGAGTTCATTGAAACCTTTAAATATAATAGTTTGTTCTTTTGACATAGCGCATTCATGAGTAATAGATAATCCATACAAATCAACACAATAGATTGACACAAGAACATGTGGAAACCAAAGAACAAATATTAAGTGAAATGTCAATGTACTTGTCTCCAAAAGTACATATATATCCAAAAGTACATGTATCCAATGAAGTCAATGTACATGTCTCCAAAAGTACATGCACAATGAAGTCAATGTACATGTCTCCAAAAGTACATATATATCCAAATGTACATATATCCCATAAGACACATCAAAACTCAACCCTCCTCTTGTTCTTTCCTGACGTTGATACTCTAGGCACATCTCTAGGATCAGTGTGCATCTCTAGATCCTGCAAATTAATAGTATCAATTGTTAAATTCAACTAACTATGTACTAATACATTAGCTCAACAATTATCAACATGTGCATGGAAATTGCATGAAACACTTGGTCACTAATGGACATCTCACCTCAATGAGAGACAGTGGCAAAGGGGATTGTGTTCCTTGTGTAGCAAATGGAGCTATTGGTTGAACATCCAGGATGGTCGCAACCATGGTCGAACCAGGGGGGCCAAGAACTGCTTCTGATGCTGGTGGCTACAATGAAAAAATGTTGAAATAGTTAGACATGCATGAATAAACAATAGACAACAATAATAAACTATGTAATGATCAAGTTGAAATAGTTACATACCTCTGTGTGACCAGTTTCCATTGCAGATGCAGCACTGATTGCTGCATCAACCATCGATGTGAGGTTTGCAATAGACAAATCTGGTTCCTGATGTAGTAAACATGCAATTCAAACATTAACAAAAACGATTTATGCACTGGATTTCAAGTTAACCAACAAATATCATCGAATGATATACATTACCATGGTATTAGTAAGCCCATGGTCATGGGCAGCTGGAGTCTTACTAGGAGTAGGCCGCCTCACATACACACGACCCTTGTTCACGAATGGCCTAGGAGGAGATACAAATCCAGGCAATGGTCCAGATGTCTCAATTGGTGCCTACAGTCAGCAAGTGTTCATGTAGTTAGACATGCATGATTCAACGAACAGATATGTATTTAAAAAATGACATTTTTAATTGTTTACCTGGAGCCCGGATGTTTCCTCGGACGATACAACCATGGATGCTACCTCCACATTAGCTTGCCCCAGTGAAGGATCTGGCATCTGCAAATTTAATAATTGTAAATATTAGACCGTAGATAGCATTAGTGAACTAACATGTAAAGTATGTAGAAATTAACAAATTAACAAGTATTAAAAAACTAAAATTTTAAAATGTTTACCTCGGTGTGAGATACGATAATGGGTGTTATATAAGAGGGGCCTGCCAACTGGGTATCATCATGAATCCCTCCACCAACGATGGGATCAGTGGATGGAATGTCATTCCCCCTGTAGAGTCTAGAAAATCTGACTCTAGGGCGTCGCTGTCGGCATAAAGCATCAACTACAAGTTCACAAAATTAATATATTAGCTCAAACTACATATATGTGTACAAAGAGGAAAATAAATGAAGAATTTATTACAATTAACCATCTACATACCTCACTTAAAAACCCACTGAAGCAAACATCTGAGACAAGACCATAGCAACGACGACCACACAATGTGCACTCGTGAGGCTCAATAATAGGCTGGGGATGTGCCGATGGTCCTGCACTAGAAAATGGTCCTGCATGGTGACGACCTGGTGTATGTACCATACTAGGGACAAATGTCCTTTCCTCACCCATATGCTGAACCATAGTGCCATGGCGAACAACCGCCCGTACCAAACTCAAAAATGCATCACGTGTCTGTGGAATAACATGATGTGCTGGTGGTACATCTGGCCCAGGAATTTGCCTGCGAGGTGTAGGGATAGGGCAATCAGGGTCTCGAAGCCTCGCATTGGGTCTATTTTGGGGCATCCCCCCACCGATCCCCTGAAACTGCAAGATATCAAAATAGTTTACATGTTTATGTAACACGGACTCTGCATACATCTTTCGAAGGAAATACAAGGGAATTTCCATGTTGTTATGTGGTGGCATTTCAAAAACCATGTACCATCTGTCCATCCAGTTATCAACAAATGGTTGAAATGTGCACCACTCAATAAAGATATGAGGCCTGTTTGCATTTGGGATTTCCCCCAACTGAGGGTCCCTAAACAATGCAAATATGAGCTCTTTGGATATTTTCAACTTTTTTATTGCAATGTAGTCTATCCCATCAGCATATTCTTGTCTTTTTCTTTCTCTATATGATGTAATATCATATAGTACATTGCTAGACTATGAAATGGTGTCAACAATTGCATCCAGAGTTGATGCAAGTGAGCGGCAAATCCTGTCACCACCACTAAAAGCTACACTAATTCCCCTCAAACGGGCAAGCTCAATCAGTATCTTGGCATTTGTGTCCATAGCTGCAACTGCAATAAAAACATCAATACGAAAATCATTAGAAACATATACATGGTATATAATGACATTTCTTCAAAATTGAAAATGTATTAAATCAAACTCAAGTAAGCAATTTAATGGAATTTACTTACATACATTTAAAACTTAAAATTAAACATTTAACAATTAAAAAGTAAATTTCATTCAACTTCTTTCTATAAGTTAAGGCACTTCTTAACCCTCATTGATGACTTTTCCATGCAAACTTGGGTTTAAACTTCTTAGAATTCAGGAGTGTTATTTTGACATGTTTTGGCCTTTACGTCCCTTGCAAAAAACAATATTTCCATCAACTTCATAAGCTAACATTAAATTTATTGATTTCAACATATTACGCCTTGTGGTTGGAGGGGAGGACAAAGTGGCATGGAATGAAATGGATATGTATGAGTTTGTCTTGCCAATATGATTACATATACTTGAGATGACTATCAATGATTAAGATGTTGAATAATCAACGAGAGATTGTGACTAGAATGACAATAACAACAATGTCAACTTACTAAGATATCGAAAGTGGAATATGACAGTGTTATCTCAGAATTATCACATGTATATTTATTAATGATCCAAGTATTATGATATGTGATTGATATGACAAGATGGTTGATTAGGAGGATGAATATTAAGTTGAGATAGAACAACTAAATTTAAATGTCACAGTCCTAGGACTGTGACTACATTCAGTTAATGAATAAGTAAGAATAGGATATGACTTGTTAGGCTTAGAAAGATGGTTAAGGTAACATGCCCGGGGGCATGTCAGGTGGTAAAACTCATACCTGTGTCTTAAACACAATCTTTAAGAGGGATGGAAGTTTAGGATAGATGTAGGGTTAGGACAACATCCAAGGGCAGAAGGGCCGAGATAGGTAAGATTGTTAGAAGGGTTTTAGGATAGGTTTCTAGGAGTAGTTACTAGGTCAGGGCCGCGGGTCTTTTTGAGTGTAGATTAGGATTGTTGGATATGTAAATGATAGGGGCGAGGGGCTATTAGGATATGTGAGGCAAGAAAATGGGTGATACAAGGCTACCACCAATCCTCTAAATATCATTGACTCGATCATGATTGGGAATACTCTCACGACACACTCTAGGTAGTTCATGGGTGTTCACCATTTCCATTGTTCTATAAACATGGAAACCAACCAAAAGTGACATGGGAAAATGGGGAAATTGTGGACTGGAATACAATTGGTTGTAGATGAGCTTAGAGACTCGACATGTCTTTGAGTTGAATCAACAGTCCTGAGCGTTGAGTAGATTGATCGAGGGTGTGGACAGGGCAGGCCCGAGATGCACTTTGTTAATGTGTTTTGGCATTTAGTTAAGGCTGCTTAACTAAGAGGCAATGTATAGCTACATACATTTGTGATGAAATTTTGATTATGTTCATGGACAAATGATTGTGATGAAAATTTGAGAAACCAAGTTACTAATTTTTTATGCATTTTTTCTATTCACGCTTGTGCATGCATTTCATCTTGTTATGGCCATTTCCGAGGAAACTTATTCAATTAGTATCATGGGGAAATGGCCTTTGAGGGTTGGAAATTTGGGTTTCATGTGGATGGATACATTGTAGAAAGGGAGGAGTTCTATTCTTTTTCGATTTTTTGTTGCATTAGGAATTTTTGGGTTTATGAAAAGGGATTCATTGTAATTATTCACTCATCTTGGTTGAGGGAGATGTGAATTTAATTAGAGATTGGATTATTTCCAATTTGATAAATATTACAAAATTAGGTTGTTTTAAACTATAAAAAAATTGTAATTTAGGTTTAGAATTGACAAAAAAATGGTATGGGTGAATGAATTACCTGATTATATGACAATCCACCGATGAATTTTCCTCCCCTCCAACGAGATCCGGCTCCTCCAATACTCTAGGGCACAAAATCCATCGTCGTCCAAGCTCGAATTCGCGTTTCTGATGCTTCAAATGCGCTGCGGGTGGTCGGGACTGTGTATTTAAATTGATTTTAGATTTACAAAATGCATACACGTTTTATAACTACATAACGCGTATGCGTTTTGTAGTTCTATAACACGTACGCGTTATGTTTACCTCTCCTGCATGTCTAATGACATGTCAGGCTCAGGTTTTACCATACCAAGTGCTAAGTATCATAAACACGTTATATTTTTATGTAACGTGAACGTGTTTTCAAAAACTAGGATTACATCTAAAAGGTCCCTCATCTTCTTGCACAAACCCTAGAGAGGTATAATGCATGCCAGGATTAAGGTTTGTGGGCTTGAGGACAAACGTACTTATGGAGAGAGAGAAACATTTGATTTCTTGGCAGAGGACGACTATGCAGAGATTAGCAAACTGGAAAGCAGGTTGGAGAAGGGAAGGATGGAAAAATGCAAATGGTGGCATACATAGTAGGAGTTATGAAGCTCTGATACCAACTGAACAGAATAAATCCTGAATGATAATTTTATTGATCATGGATGTTATTTTTTACAATAGAAAATTATTGTAATTGGTCTCCATGTATGTTAGACTCTTCATCTTCTAGACGTTATTTATTTACATCAGTTACAAGTTTCTAATCCATTTGGTTTAGATTGTAACAGTTAACGCCAGTGCTTATCATGTTGGTGTCATTGCAGATGATATCATTTCAGCTACTAGTGATGCCAAGCTTCTCTACAAATGTTGGTGCCCAGGAGATGAACTAGTGACGTTGTTACTGCAATAAGTGCCAATGATGATGTTGTGAATGTTACCCATTGGTAGCACCCTGGATACTCTTGAGACTAATGATGGATATCCTTGGTATCATTTCTCTGTGTGCCCATTTTATATCTTTTGATGCTATTAGTTCATATCATAATAGTGTTGATCCATTTGCACTACAAATTTTTTCTATGTCTATGTCGATGTTTTGGTTCGATCAATTAGCCTTGTTGTCGAAATAATCATTAGCACAACTTATGTTTATTTTGATGTGGTTGATTCCATTGATGACACCTTCGTTAGTTTAGTTTTTCCAACCGGGTTGGGAGTTCATAGGTTTTGAATCATGCTAGTACTATAAGAATTGCCACTTACTAATAAGTGTCACCATGGTTGCTTACAATCAAGTTGTTTATGATCCTGCTATGATAACTCCAATTGGTGGTAGCCTCAAAAAGAAACAAGGTAGGTTGTGCTATTTCAATATGTTGTTTACCAAAATCATATATATATATATATATATATTGGAGTGTATGCCCTCATCTTGCTCTTGATGGTGCCATTAGCGATGGAATTTGTGTTTTAATTCATATTGGTAACACTTACTTTTCTATTCATTCATTCAAGTGGACTTCAACGAAGGGTGTCTTGCGGAGCCCAAACAATAATAGTAACTTTTTATTAGAAGTAATAGTCATTTATACTATGCTTTCACATGTATTCATCTTGGGATAACTGGGGGAATGTTTGACTTGCACAATAGATGAGTGGTAACCACCAATAACAATGGTCGACTTGTCACCCATAACTCCACAGCTTGGTCGAGAAGAAATAATTTAAGATTTAGCTTTCCCACTTGCGAAGTTGCATCACGCACTAGAGTTTCCATCTTTGGAATTTCCATTGTGATCATACTTCAAATGTTGATGGAAAAATGATTATATTAGTGCTCTTTAAGGTACCTTCCTCTGCATTCATGCGATGCTTTCCTTGCTCTTCATATCTACTACAATGTGTGGAAAATTCTATACATAGATATCAACCTAGAAGAAGAGATAATCATAGAACACTTCATTGCAAAATTCAAACCATTATTGGGGGCTTTGGATGCTAGCCTCATAAACTGAATAAGAAGTAGTTAGAGGGTTTTCTAGCAAAGTTAGATCTGCTTGTTGATCTGCTACTTGCACTAGATACCTACCACTTTAAATAAATGTTGGGTTGGAAAATCCTATTGGATTTTGGGCCCAACAAGCCACTAGCTATGACTAGAGATAGCCCAGAAAATTCATAAGGTACTAAGCCAAGCCATCAATATTTTCACCATGGTATGAGTCATGAACTATCCAACCTATGTATCCATGTCTCTCATTATCCCCCCATATAGTTTATTAGGAATATTAGTTAGAATCTTTAGCAAAACCACATATATATCCATGGCTCTCCTCAGACCCCTAGATAGTTTAATTGCAATATTAGTTAGAAACATTAGCAAACAAACTCTAGTAGAGGTAGAGGCCGAGACTTGCTGCTCAACAACTTCCCTTATTTTCCTTCCATTATGGAATTTCCCCATCTCCTTTAGTTTCTCTTCCCTCTTTTAATTAATATACTTTTGGACATACATTCTCCATTCTCTCATCATCATCACACATCTTTCCATTTGAGTCTAAAAGTTAGAATTTGTTACTTTTAATGTGTTATGATATTTTTTTTGTTTATTGTTCTATGTTTTCCTTATTTTGCTTTCATTTTATGGTGTTAGGTTTAGGTATTTTCATATTCTGCGTTCATTTTCCTTAGTTTATTTTCATTTTATAGTGTTTGTGTTAGGTTTAGGTATTTTATATGGTTTCATCTTTTTGTTGAGTTTTCTACCATTTATTATGTTAGGTCTAGGTCTTTTCTTTGGTTCCATTTGCTTTTCATATTTTTTTTGGATGTGACAAAGTTTTATAAACATTTTTCCCGATGAAATGCACATTATGGGAAAGTCTTTGGCCACTTCCCCACATTTCGACGATGGTACATGAGGTAAACCATTCAGTTGCAGTTTTGGAAACCTAACCCAACAGGGTCATAGAGTGATACCCACAATATTCACATAGGAAACCATACCAGGGACTTGACCCCATGACCTCATGCTTTCCATTTACAGTTCTCAACCACTCGAGCTAATCCATTAGAATAAAGTTTGTAAACATTATTGTTTTGTAAAGTAAATATATTCATGGAACACATTTCGAGTGAAGGGGATTTGTTCAAAGTCCATCGTTTGAAAGGATGCTAATCATAAACATGGAACTCTATTGCTAATGAGATTTTTTTTTTTAAGATATACTCATACACACATCCTGGAATAAACATACATCTCTCCTTTTGAACTTGGAATATCTATGAAATATTCTTGAAAGTTTCCTAATCTCCTTTATGTTTTTTTTCATGTTCATCTAAAAATTCAAAGGTAATAAGGGGAATTTTACTTTGATTGATAATATTTAGGGGATTTGTTCTTTGAGGTCAAATTATGACTATCTATTTAGATATAACTCATAGTTATGGAGGCTTTCCAAGTTCGTAAAAGTGAGGCATTGCTATCATCCCACATGTCACCACTTGTGCCCGAGCTTCATAATACATGAGATACTTCGATCACATGATACATCTTTGTTGGAGCCTAATCCTTGGTGTTAGGATTTATGTGCACCACTCACGTGCAAAGAAGATCAATATTTGTTTAGGGTAGACCAAGAGTCACCCACGAGTCCAAGAGACCTCTTGGGAATTTGGACTCTAAGGGTCCTTGTATATATATGTACATTTGGTTAATGAGTAAATATAGTGTGAGTTCACACTAATCCATTATGTTTGTCTTTGTGATTGTGTATTTGGTTGTGTGTTAAGCCAATATTTTTCCTATTTTCTCAAGTGGGCAACCCATCAGTGGTATCAGAACCCCAAGTTCTACGTCCTTCTACTCTGCGCTCCGCCAAACCTGGTATATTCTCAATCTGCTCTCTAATGCGTCTCAATGTGTATCCATAGATCACTCTTGATCTATATTCAGGAAAAAACATTGGTGTGTGGTTGCAAGAGTTGGAGTCCTTAGAAAAATCAGTTGTATTCTCAATGGATAAGTTGAGGCAGCTAATCCTCTCTTCAAAAAATGTGCGTGTAGCTGCCCGTGAAATCCACTGGTCATTGTGCCTCATCCTGCTTGTGTCGTACGTGTTTTGAGTAAGCTAACTGGACTGTGAAAACTATGATTGTGAGGCTATCCATGCCCTCCTCATAGCCTACACATACATCTCTCCACACTCACAACCCACATTTTGGTCTCTCGTGCAGGGGGAACTTATCCTTCCCAACCCGCACCTTCCTAGGAAATAAGGTGATCCTTTGAAATCGGATCACCAACCTTAGCTAACAACCAGCTAGGTTCTTCTCGACTGCGGCTCTCCCCTTCATGATGGGCCTTCCGCAAGGTTCTGACAGTCAGAACCAAACTTCCACAATGCCCTAACGAAAATAACTCCGTTCCACAATTGCAACGTTCTTCCACAACAATCCTTCCGCAAGCACCTTCCTGCAACGGTCTCTCCGCACACTCCTTTCCGCAGCTTGCGAATTGCAGACTGCGGGCGCCTGCTTCGTGACTTATTGAAAACACTTCCACAGTAACCTTTCCACAATGCGGCTTCCGCAACCTCTCGCCGTTAACTCTCGCACTTCTCTCTTCTGCGGAACAAGCTAGCGACCGTCGATATTTTGCGGATGGAATATCGTCCGTTGATCTTGATCAATGTGGGATACTTCGCATTGATTTGCGGAAATGCTAATTCTCACGCTCGTCCACTTGATCGATTCTTTTCCCACCATCGATCTTCCTGTCGACTTTAATCTGAGCCATCAATCTTCGTTTAGTCGCTTTGACTGCGCTCTATTATTTATTCCCTTATTGATCAGAGAATCGATCAATCCAACTCGGTTCTTCGTTCAGGTCTATGGGAGACTAAATGCAAACAAGAATTTACTTAACTACTTAATGGTGGTCAGTTTGCAAAACAATTAGGTTTCTTAACTGCACATATAAATCACACAGATACGAAACAGAGACTCATTCACACAAAAATCAGGCCACAATTGCACACATCTCTACCTGACAGAATCTTAGATCATTCTTCACTCAAAATGCACAGGAAACCTATCGAATACACAGAACTTCTAATTGCACTAACTGATAGCTGGAAAATTTACATTCTGGCCAAAATGACCAACCCCAAATTGCTCGAACCCCTTTCTCATTCAGCTCTATCCTTTTTATCCCTTCAGCTCCCCCCAAAATAGAATGGTCGACCCGCAAACAAACTCCTAACAGACTCCCCCCGCTCATTGAAGGGGTCACTATCATTATTCAACTAACTGGCTAGCTGGCTTTATCTCCACGCAGGGAGTATCAAATTGCCACTACTTCTATTTCCTCAAAACTGACAACGTACAAGGCAGTTATATATTCTGTAAATATCTCAAAATACTTAACAAAATGGATCCCCTTCATGACAGCTCCTCCTCCTGCTAGTCACAACATGTGAACACGTAATCACATTGCTTACTCAGCATCGATGCACCTGCATCAGACTCCCAAGGTTAAAATTTATGAACCCTTGTTCAATAGATCAGTTACAAAGAGACCCTTTGTTTCCAATTCTTCAGCATTCATCCACGTAGAATCTTCTACAGGATGTCCTTTCCACTTGATTAAGTACTCCAGGTAGTCTTTCTATCTGGTACTATTTGCCACTCTAGTATCCAAAATAGACTCAGCTTCTGATGGCTGGGCCATCGGCATCTGCTTCAGCCACTGAAGATCTCCCACTTTTGGTACTTGTCTCGTATCATCTGTCACATAAGTATACAGGTCTGCAACATTGAAAATAGGTGATACACCAATCCCTGTTGGCATTTCCAGTTCATAGGCATTTTCTAAAAACTTCCTGAGTATTCTGCAGGGTCCAATCTTTTTCATCTTTATCTTGTTATACTGTCCTTTTGGAAATCTCTCTTTCCTCAGATGTGCTAAAACCAAATCTCCTACCTCATATTTTTTCTCTCTTCTCTTGGAATCTGCCCTGATTTTGTAACCATTGTTACTCTGTTGCAGCCTAACTTTGACTTTCTCTTGTACTTCACTGATCCTCGTTGCAAACTCCTCTCCATCTGCACTTCTCTTCTCCATTTGACCCAAATCACGAAGTTCACACACTCCTCTTGGGTGCATTCCATACAGAATTTGGAATGGACTCATTCCTATACTTCGGTTTGGTGGGTCATTATATGCAAACTCTGCTTGAGCTAGCACTTTGTCCCATTGCTTTGGATTTTCTCCAATCAGACTTCTCAACAGGTTACCCAGACTCGTATTTACCACTTCAGTCTAGCCATTAGACTGTGGATGATATGTTGAACTAAAGTTCAACTTGGTTCCCAGCTTCTTCCACAAGGTCCTCCAAAAATGACCTGTAAACTTTACATCTCTGTCAGATACAATGCTTCTACGTAAACTATGTAGCTTCACCACTTCACTGAAAAACAAATTAGCAATGTGTGTGGCATCACTAGTTTTCTAACATGGAATGAAATGTGCCATCTTATTTAATCTATCCACCACCACAAAAATAGAATCATTTCCTTTCTAAGTCTTTGGAAAACCCAGAATGAAATCCATACTCATAGAATCCCAAGGTCTAGTTGGAATAGGAAATGGTGTGTACAAGCCTGTGTTTTGGCTTCTTCCCTTGGCATGATGACATACCCTACATCTACTCACAAATTTATCAACTTCAGACCTCATCTTTGGCCAAAAATAAAAATGGCTCAGCTGTACAAAGGTTTTATCACTCCCAAAGTGACCTGCCATTCCTCCATTATGTTTCTCCTGTATCAGGTTCTCTCTCATGGAACATTTGAGAATACAAAGTTTATTGTTTTTAAAGAGTAAACCATCTTGCAACATATACTCTATCCATGGCTCTCTTTCCACTTCCATAGGATTTCCACAAACTCTATATGCATCCTGAAAATCAATGTCAATCTCATACAATCCTCTCAAGTGCTCAAATCCCAAGACTTAGATCTGATTTTCTTGCACAACCAATTGTCTCCTACTTAAGGCATCAGTTACTCGATTTGATTACCCACTTATGTTCTTTATCACAAAGGTAAAGTTTTGCATGAACTCAACCCACTTGACATGTTTCTGATTCAACTTAGGTTGCTGCATGATGTACTGCAATGCATGATTATCGAAAAACAAAACAAACTCTCTAGGCATCAGATAATGTCTCCAATGCTTCAGTGATTGTACAATAGCATAAAATTCCTTGTCATAAGATGAATACTTATGTTTGGAATCATTCAAATTCTCGCTGAAATATGCTATAGGTTTGTCTTCCTGACTAAGTACAGCTCCAATTGCTACTCCACTGGCATCACATTTCACTTGGAACGAGTGTTTGAAATCTGGTAACTTCAACACTGTGTTCAGTAATCTTCTTATTTAAGAACTGAAAGCTCCTTTCAGCCTCTGTTGTCCACTGAAATGGTTGTTTGTCCTTCCTAACTGTCTCAATGATAGGTGTGCAAATGCCACTGAAATTCTTGATGAACTTTCTATAAAAAATTGCCAATCCATGGAAACTTCTTACCTCAAATATGCTCCGAGGTGAAGGCCAATCAATGATTGCTTGCACCTTTTCTGGATCCATCTCTTGAGATAACAAAACCCAAATACACTAGTTCTGATTTCATAAATGTACGCTTCTTCACATTTACCAACAAATTTTCCTTCTGTAATTTCTCTAAGACACATCTGAGATGCTTCAAGTGTTCTCTTTCTGTTTTACTGAAAATCAGAATATCATCAAGGTAAACTATCACAAACCTACCTATGAAATCTCTCAAGACTTCATTCATCAACCTCATAAAGGTACTTGGTGCATTGGACAGTCTGAATGGCATAACCAGCCACTCATACAACCCATCATTTGTCTTAAAGGTTGTCTTCCACTCATCTCCTTCTTGAATCCTCATATGATGGTATCCACTCTTCAGATCTAATTTTGAAAAGCATGTTGCCCCACTAAGGAAATCCATCATGTCATCCATCCTCGGCAATGGAAACCTATATCTGATGGTAATCTTGTTAATTGCTCTAGAGTCAGTACACATCCTGTCAAAACACAAAAATTTACGTAAAATTTAAAAAAATTTAAGATAGCAATAAATGTTATTAATTGCATTCCTTGATCTATTTGTTTTAGTAAATGATCATAATTTTATCTAAATTATCTGTTATTGTACTTTTATCTTTATGTGAGTTTTTAAATGCATTTATTGATTTTATTTTGTTCTCTAATCTCAAAGGGAGAAATTGCCATAGCTGACTGGCTTACTTAGCTTTCGAGCTAATGCATAATCCGTCCTTTTTCTACAGGTATTCAGGTAAAGTATGGATCGTTGTCAATGATTTTTATAAGCATAAAAATTCCTTTAACTGTACCATAAAGCTCAGTAAAGATTTAAATATTCTTAACAGGTTGTCACATGTAAGAAGGTAGAATTCCCTTCCTGTAATATTCATGAAATCTTGCTTGATAGAGAGTTGATGGTTTACATGAATTGTGATAACTATTGTTCTGGATAAAATGCGATAAGCATTCCTATGAAGTAATGTCTCTTTGATATTATCATTGCGTTGTAACAATGTCTCTTATTTAATGCTGTATAAAGTCACTGGATCATGTTATTCATATTATTTTGAGTTATCTTAATGATACTGTATCTTTTACCTTTCCTCCTATAAAGGATCTGAAATAATTCATCGTATACATTACTTAATGCTAGCATTGTGTGATGTTCTGTCAACTATTAGTTCTGACTATGGATGTGACCCTTGTCGTTTGCATGAGACTGGAGTTGTGATAGCAATAGTGATATAATGTTCTATCCATTTATAGTTTATGATACATCATCATCTTTGCTTGTTCCAACCCTAGAATGCTTTGTTCCTTTGTTTTGAACAACGTTCAGTTGTATGGAATAATGAGTAAGTTTATATCCATATATCACAAGATTTATAGATATTGTTCCTATGTTTGATTATTAAAGAGGTGATATAAGAACTCTAATATTAAAACCTTTAAGAATACACTAGGCATCTAACTATATGAGACAAGGTTAGATTTTAATTTTACAAACTATGATGAGCCCTCGTCGTAACTTGACTATACAAAATTTCATTGTTTGTAGGGCAAAGTATTATGTACACTAAACAACCTCGAAGGCAAAGTTCTAATCATGCATTAGATGATGGTTTAAATAATAGTGTTTCGATCATAGGGAATATCCCTACTATGATTATACTTTATCCAAACGATGATTAAAATCGAGAAACAATAATTTGAAACACTGCCTGGACTATAGATTACCGACCCATGGCAAGTTAAAAATTTCCAAGGCTACGTGGACAGCTCTCATCCTTGTATTGATGATATAAATGGTTTGTCCGAAACCCTACTCAGTCAGTTCTCTCTTCCTTCGGGCTCGGTTGCCTGTGGAAACCCTCCTGGTCTGAGTTTCTTCGTTGTGGTACTGTGAGTTGCAGCTTCCATGCTGCTACAGCTCGTGGAGTGTGTCTCTCGAGTGGGTTGTGAGTCAGTAAGCTCTGTTATTGGCGTTCTAAATGTATATTGGGCATCTCGGGTTATCTCTTTTGCTGTATCTGTGGGCTATCAGTTTCCAGGCCTTCTCTCATCCCTCATACTCATTCCCTTGTATTATTTCAGAGCCATGGTGCTCCTGCTGTCGGCATCTATGAAGTGGTTATAACCCTTGTTTACCTTTGTGTTTTCAAATCTAGTCTGTTCATGGCGTGAAGTAGTGTTCTAAATGTTTTCTTGGTCACGGCGTACATTGTGGAGAGAAATCTTGGAGTTCCTAGCCCATTCTTCTGGTGATTATGGTGGGGTTTTTCTACTTAACTCAACTCGTGGCTACATGGGCATTCACTGAGTTTTTGCTTCCTCCATATTCGCAGGTAAGCTATATCATTTGATCCGTGGTTTCCATTTAAAATAGATTATTTATTTTAAAAATAAATGTTGTAACTAATTCGACGACTTATACTGTGCAGGCACTGGTAAACCCTGAAGGTGTACGAGGCCCAACCTCTGGTGCTTGGCTCCAACCGGGTAAGCCTGGTTGCACCATGGCTTTTCCTCCCTTTGGTGGTTAGGGTGTTTAGGGTTTGATTTTATAAGACCACCTTTGTGGCTAGCTCCATGCTGTTGGTCTTGTGGCCTGAATGTTAACACATTCACGGTCATTGTTGACCCTATGATGTGTGTAGTATGATATGGTTGCGATTGTATGAAATGTATTCGTTTTTCTTGCAGTGGTTAGGGTTTGTATAAGAACTTAATGTTATAAAAGGAACAAGCTGTGGCTTATGCTGTCGTGACGGCCATTGGGTTTTTGTTTGGTTATTGTATCTTTTAAACGATTGGGTTCTTCCCCAGTTTTATGAAAGTTTAAATATACTGAAAGTTTGCCTGTAAGATGGCCCGTGTAATGTCTGCGTTTCCTTTCAATGAATACAATGTACAGTAGTAGAGATGTTTTAAGTTTTTAAGATACTTTCAAAGAAGATAATAGCTCGGCTGTAGGTGATGGCACAGTCTTATTTCTCAACATTTTTCTTTTGTTTTTGTGTGTTTGAATGATAACGATAGGGTTCAATAAATCTTACAGTAGTAAGCTATTAATGTGTTGATAACCTTGTTGAGTTGGGGTTCTCACCCAGATTAGAATATTGTAACATTTAAAAAGGGGTTCGTGCTCTGTTGGTCGTTGTGAAACTTACCTGGATAAATTCTATGTCTTTACATTCTATTAAGTAATGTAACAGAGCTACGGCTGTGGGTGAGTCGTTGTGAAAACTCTTCAAGGTATACACAACTGTAACAAATTTCTCATTAACCACAACTAAAGTAGTAGGGTTTGATTTCGATATGCCAACAGTGGTTTGGTTCAAATGATAACTCTGTGGGTACAAGATTTTTTTGAATGAGATATCTAATCTATTGTTACGATAGAACCCTAACGATACTGTATATTTGCATAAAGAAATGAGTTCGATAATGAGCAAGAAAAACTGTGATGATGAAAAGATTTTGACTATTGAAATTACTATTTTGTATAACTCGGCCTCAAGCTAGTTATTGTTTTTGTCTTTAAATTCCTTCTGTCCTGAAGTTAATAGCTCGACCAAACTCTGCTGTGAGTTTCTTGTTTGTAACAACGATAGAGATAGATCTTGAATAGAACTTCTTCGTCACGATTTTTGTTTATAAGTTCAATTGTTTTGTTTTGGTTAAGATTTTGTCGAAAGAAGATTATAGGTAAAGAGTTTAAAGATATGGCTATACTACTATTCAAATTCTAGGATGAGTCAATAACAGTTCAGCTATGTTCTGACAGTAAATAAATAAACTTACTAACATAATTTGGTTCACCCGTTCTTGGTACAGATAAAGACCTGTATACTTGTTTAACTAATTCATGGGACGGAGAATGACCTATACACTTGTTAGCTAGGGTTTGTATCTGCTATATTATCTATGATAATAAATGTATTATGGTTATATGGTTACCTATATGTTTCTGTTCCTATAATTGTTTTAATGAATTTATTTTCTAAAAAATGTTTACTGTATAATTAGCCTACATTTTATCTGTTTAACTATTGTAATAAACAAGTGTAAAATCACAATAACATCCTATAACTTATAATAACAAAGCATATTACGCATAAGACAAATACTTGAACTGTACGATAATAGTGATACTAGGGAATTTCTCAGACATAATAGTTCTGCAGATTCTATCTACTAACAATTCAGAGATGCTAACTTACTGAATTAAATCCTGTTCAAACATAGAGGAGACAGTCATATTCTACATTTATATTTACTCAATAACCAGCAGGAATAAGTGGCAGAACCTGTGTCAACTGTAGACAACAACAGCGATGGGAGGCTGTTCCTCCCTACCAATTCCTGGAGAGTGCCCAGACAACACTTCTCAGGACCTCTGAGCTTGCTCTGGTCTCCCTGGCTGGAACTAGGTGCAGCAGATTAATTCACTCAGCCAAAACAGCTAAACTGGAACCAAGTTACTGCAGCATCCCATATCAAAATACTTCCTTACTGTTTTTCCCCCTTCCTCAATGGGATTCCTGAATGACATTCACCTGAATGTATTCTCCCTCCATAACTATATTGAACCCCCAGCTCAGTTCATTGAGTACTATTTAAAAGATTGCCTAGGTCTTAGTTGGGTTAACTGTCATTAATGAGCCACCTGCTCAGATTCCACTTTCTTGGGGAATCATGACCCCAAAATATAGGGAAGTTGCCACCTGCAACTTAGGAAGTGTTTGAGGATGGTGCCACTTGTCTTTTGCCTTTCCACCTAGTTCCCTCCACCAGTTAGACCAGTAACCTCTTTTAACAGCTCTCCCATGCTGTTCTCTCCATGATTTATTTATTAATAATAAAATATTCAGAATTTACATTCCATTTCTGGTGACTTTGCTGAGTCATCAATTCCTACTTAGCATTAAATTTAACATAATGTCTCAGGAATATTAATAAAATAATTACATTATTTTTGCAAAAATTGGGGTATGTGACATACACACCCCCTTAAAATGTAACATCGTCCTCGATGTTACTTATTCTTCATCTTCAACTACCTGCTGGAATAGATTTGGGTATTCTTCCCGCATCTTACTTTCCAGTTCCCAGGTAGCTTCTTCAGGACTAAGGTGCTTCCATTGCACCTTCAACTGTCCAATTGTGGGGTTCCGCAGAGTAATTTCCCTCCTCCCGAGGATACAATCCGGTTCCACCAGAACTTCCCCTTCTGGTTCTACCTGTACAATGTTCCATTCAATAACATGAGTAGCATCATGAACATACTTTTTCAGAACAGAAATATGAAAAACATTGTGTACTTTTAAATTAGGTGGTAATGCTAGTTGATAAGCAACTTGACCGATTCTAGATAAAATTTCAAATGGACCACAATAACGTGGCGCTAATTTTGCACAACTTCCCAGTCTTAGGGACCTCTTCTTTGGCCTTACCTTGATGAACACATGTTCACCTACCTAGAACTCTTTAGGAGTTCTTTTCAAATCTGCTTGACTCTTTTGCCGATCCTGGGCAATCTTCAAATTTACCTGCACTTGTTTCACAATCTGTTCCATCGCTTTTAACAAATCAGGACCTAACACTAATCTATCTACTGGATTACTCCAAGAGATAGGAGTGTTACATTTACGTCCATACAGAATTTCAAAAGGACTAAACTTAGCTGACGATTGATAGCTGTTATTGTATGCAAATTCTGCTAAATGTAAATAATCCTCCCACTTACCTGGTTGATCTTTAACATACATCCTTAGCAGATCTTCTAATAACTGATTAACTCTTTCAGTTTGTCCGTCCGTCTGAGGATGGAAGGAAGTGCTGAAATTCAGAGTTGTGTTTAATCCTTTAAACAAAGATTTCCAAAAATTCCCTGTGAATTTAGGATCCCTGTCTGAAATAATAACTTTTGGGACACCATGTAACCGAAAAATCTGTTTCAGAAATATATCAGCTATGTTTGCAGCCTTGTAAGTGGTTTTAACAGGAATAAAGTGTGTTGATTTACTTAATTTATCTACCACTACCATAATTGAATCATTCTGATGCTGATTTTTGGGTAATCCCGTAATGAAATCTAAACTAATTATCTCCCACTTCCAGTTGGGAATAGGTAAAGGTTGTAGCAACCCAGCTGGATGTTGGTGTTCTGTTTTCACTTGTTGGCAGTCCAAACATCTAGCTATATACTCGGCTGTTTCAGATTTCATATTAGGCCAAAAATATTCTTTTCTCAACATGGTGACAATCTTCTGGTATCCTGGATGCCCTGAGTAAGGGGTTTTATAAACTTCGTCCAGAATTAACAGTTTAACTTTAGGTACATTTGGAACATACAGCCTATCTTTGAACAATAAAAATACGTCTTCATTTAAACTATATCCTTTTATCACACTTTCTGTAGGTTGTTCTTTGGTTGTAGCTTGTAAATGCTGATAATTTTCATCTGATTTTATCCCTTCAGCCAACTGTTCATTCAAATCAGAGGTATAAGTGCTGCTAGCTGATACAAAATTAAGCCTTGCATTTCTACTCAAAGCATCAGCCACCTTATTTTCCTTTCCTTTTATGTGCTGAATTTCGAAATCGTATTCACTTAAGAAGGCCAACCATCTTGCTTGCCTTGCATTTAAGTTAGGCTGATCCAAAAGGTATTTCAGACCGTTATTGTCAGTCAGTAGAGTAAATTTTCTGCCTATTAAGTGGTGTCGCCACATCTTTAAAGCATGGATAACAGCAGCCAGTTCCAAATCATAAGTGGCATAATTCTTTTCATGAATTTCCAGCTTCCTAGATTCGTAGGCAATGACATGTCCCTCCTGAGTCAACACTCCGCCTAGACCGTCATTACAAGCATCGGTGCAAACCACGAAATCTTTATTAGGGTCCACTATTCTGAGAATAGGCGCAGTTGTCAATAAAGTCTTAAGTTTCTTAAAGCTTTCTTCACACTTCACGTTCCAATCAAACTTCTTGCCTTTCTTTTGCAAGGAAGTGATTAGGTTGGCTATTTTTGAAAAGCCTTCAATGAATCTCCGGTAATTCCCATGAAGGATCTAACATCTGTTACGTCTTTTGGTACTGGCCACTCTTCAATTGCCCGGATCTTTTCAGGATCAACTGAAATCCCTTCCTTGGTGACTACATGTCCTAAGTACTGGATTTCATCTTTGAAAAAGTCACATTTACTGAACTTCGCAAAGAGCTGCTGCTCTCGTAGTTCTTGTAAGACTATCCGTAAATGTTCTTGATGTTCCTCTTCATTCTTAGAATATACTAAAATGTCATCGATGAATACGACAACAAATTTATCTAAGTACTTGTGCATTATGTTATTCATCAGGCACATAAAGATGGCTGGGGCATTAGTAAGTCCGAATGGCATTACGACAAATTCGTAATGTCCATATCTTGTTCCGAAAGCTGTCTTAAATATATCTTCTTCTTTAATCCTCACCTGATGATAACCCGATCTCAGGTCTATCTTGGAGAACACCATAGCTCCACGTAACTGATCAAACAGATCATCTATGCGAGGCAACGGATACCTGTTTTTAATCGTCATCTTGTTCAGCTGACGGTAATCTATGCAAAGTCGCATAGTTCCGTCCTTCTTTTTAACAAAAATTACTGGTGCTCCCCAAGGGGATACACTGGGTCGAATGTAATTCTTGTCTATTAACTCCTTTAACTGAGTTTTTAATTCATTAAGCTCCAAAATATTCATACGATACGGAGCTTTTGAACTGGGTACAGCACCTGGTACAAGTTCAATTGTAAAGTCCAGTTCTCTTTTGGGAGGTAATTCTGGGATTTCCTCAGGAAAAACATCAATAAACTCTCTTACTACAGGGATATCCTCTACTGTTTTCTTGCTAAATTCATACTTAGCCGTCTCATCTGTAATAGTTACAGCGTAGGCTTTGCACCCTTTTCTGACTTCCCTTTTAAGTTGTAAAGCAGAAATCTGCCTGACTACTGTTTTCCTAGGAATACCCCTAACCGTTACAGGCTGTCCATTATTGTTTACACATATAAAGGTTTTGTCAAAACAGTTTAAAACTACCCTATGTTGTTCCAACCAGTCCATTCCGATAAGTATGACATAAGAGCCAAGTGGCAAAACATTTAATTTAACTGTAGTCTTAAAATCATTCATATCTAAGATACATTCCTTAACATAACAGTTTACTTTCCTTTTTTCCCCAGTAGCTAGTTGTACAGACCAAGAATTATCAAACCTTTCAACAGTCAAATTACATTTTTCTACTAGCTGGGTCGAAATATAACTAAGACTAGCACCCGGATCTATTAAAATAGTTACAGGGGTTTTGTTAATCATACCTCCTACTTCCACCATGGAAGTTTGATAGTCAGCTTGGCGGTTTTCCAACGCTGCATTGATTCTGGGCGTAGTCCCTGCAAAGTCTCCAACAATCATTTCATCTTGGATAGTATGAATATTGCTGATTTGTTTCTTTCGATTTGGGCAAACTGAAGCATAGTGTGGGCCATTGCATTCCCAGCACTTAACAGGTTCCTTTCGTTCAAAATTCTTAGTGTAGTTTCCATGATTGTTAGGAGCCTCCTTGATGCCTTTGAAATTGTTGGAATGATTAGCAGCTCCATTTTTGTTTCCCTGGGAGATTTTACCATTAAAATGGTTTCCATTCTTGTTATTCTTGAAATTTTTCTGAGGTACAAACTCTTTTTTCCTGTACTCAAGCTGATGGCTGTTCTTTTTAGCTTTCCAGCTGGCTATCCCTTCTTTCTTTTAATTCTGTTCATAACAAAAATTAGCCTTCTGCATAGCCTCCTCCAGCGTTTTGGGGTTATCATATTCAATTCTGTCCTTGATATGATAGGGCAGACAGCTAAGAAACCACTGTATTTTTGGTTTCTCTTCGACAAAATACGGCACATACCTCAATAGACTTAAGAATTTACTATTTAAGTCCTTCATTGTCATAGATCCTAGCTTTAATTCATAAAATTCCTTGGCCCTCTCTTTGTAATACTGTTCGGACAGAAATTTCTTTTTGAAGTACCTTTTAAAAGTACTCCAATTGACTTCTTTTTCTTTAATCCCCTTGACCCTTTTCAGGTCTTGCCACCATATGTCCGCCTTTCCATAAAGGTTGTAGATGGCCATTCGTGCCTTCAGCTGATTTGAATAGTTATAAATCTGGAAATATTTTCCCATCCCGGATAACCAGGATTCTGCCTCCTCTCCTGTTTCAGATTCTCCGTTGAAAGTTGGGGGTTTTATTTTCTTAAACTCCCCGGAAATCTCTTCATAAGGCCTGTACTTTTTCCTTCTATTGTGCAGCTCAGCTTCACTGCTGTCACTAGTAGTGCGATAACTGTGTTGTTCCCTTCTTTCTTCAGATGATGAACTGCTGTCAGATTTAGCTGGTTTCATCCTTTTAGACCCTCTTTGATGGCTAGCTTCTTCTGAGTCAGTTCTTTTGCTCCTTCCTTCTGTCTGAAATTTTTCTATCAATAACTGATTTAGCTGCTCTTGAGTTTTCAGAATTCTTTCTTTATCCTTCTTGACTGTTTCTATTTCTGTCTTTAAACCTTTTATGGTCTGCATCAGTTCCGAGGAGTGAGAAATTACCTCCTCTGTCACAGGTTCTCTCGACATCTGTCTTGTCGCAGTGTTTGGAGATTACTCCTCAGCATATTCTCCCAGTTTTTCCATACCTGCCTGTTAGATTCAGAAAAGAAATTTTCTGCTCTGTCCTTACGAAACAGAAAGTATAAGTTAGTTCATAACATATATATATATAATTTTATTGCCATTTGCACTGTTCTGCGGAAACTAGTGGAGCCATATGAAGGCCTAGTGTCTGAACCATGCTCTGATACCACATGTCAAAACCCAAAAATTTACGTAAAATTTAAAAAATTTTAAGATAGCAATAAATGTTATTAATTGCATTCCTTGATCTGTTTGTTTTAGTAAATGATCATAATTTTATCTAAATTATCTGTTATTGTACTTTTATCTTAATGTGAGTTTTTAAATGCAGTTATTGATTGTCTTTTGTTCTCTAATCTCAAAGGGAGAAATTGCCATAGCTGACTGGCTTACTTAGCTTTCGAGCTAATGCATAATCCGTCCTTTTTCTACAGGTATTCAGGTAAAGTATGGATCGTTGTCAATGATTTTTATAAGCATAAAAATTCCTTTAATTGTACCATAAAGCTCAGTAAAGATTTAAATATTCTTAACAGGTTGTCACATGTAAGAAGGTAGAATTCCCTTCCTGTAATATTCATGAAATCTTGCTTGATAGAGAGTTGATGGTTTACATGAATTGTGATAACTATTGTTCTGGATAAAATGCGATAAGCATTCCTATGAAGTAATGTCTCTTTGATATTATCATTGCGTTGTAACAATGTCTCTTATTTAATGCTGTATAAAGTCGCTGGATCATGTTGTTCATATTATTTTGAGTTATCTTAATGATACTGTATCTTTTACCTTTCCTCCTATAAAGGATCTGAAATAATTCATTGTATACATTACTTAATGCTAGCATTGTGTGATGTTCTGTCAACTATTAGTTCTGACTATGGATGTGACCCTTGTCGTTTGCATGAGACTGGAGTTGTGATAGCAATAGTGATATAATGTTCTATCCATTTATAGTTTATGATACATCATCATCTTTGCTTGTTCCAACCCTAGAATGCTTTGTTCCTTTGTTTTGAACAGCGTTCAGTTGTATGGAATAATGAGTAAGTTTATATCCATATATCATAAGATTTATAGATATTGTTCCTATGTTTGATTATTAAAGAGGTGATATAAGAACTCTAATATTAAAACCTTTAAGAATACACTAGGCATCTAACTATATGAGACAAGGTTAGATTTTAATTTTACAAACTATGATGAGCCCTCGTCGTAACTTGACTATACAAAATTTCATTGTTTGTAGGGCATTAGATGATGGTTTAAATAATAGTGTTTCGATCATAGGGAATATCCCTACTATGATTATACTTTATCCAAATGATGATTAAAATCGAGAAACAATAATTTGAAACACTACCTGGACTATAGATTACCGACCCATGGCAAGTTAAAAATTTCCAAGGCTACGTGGACAGCTCTCATCCTTGTATTGATGATATATGTGGTTTGTCCGAAACCCTACTCAATCAGTTCTCTCTGCCTTCGAGCTCGGTTTCCTGTGGAAACCCTCCTGGTATGAGTTTCTTCGTTGTGGTACTGTGAGTTGCAGCTTCCATGCTGCTACAGCTCGTGGAGTGTGTCTCTCGAGTGGGTTGTGAGTCAGTAAGCTCTGTTATTGGCGTTCTAAATGTATATTGGGCATCTCGGGTTATCTCTTTTATTGTATCTGTGGGATATCAGTTTCCAGGCCTTCTCTCAGCCCTCATACTCATTCCCTTGTATTATTTCAGAGCCATGGTGCTCCTGCTGTCGGCATCTATGAAGTGGTTATAACCCTTGTTTACCTTCGTGTTTTCAAATCTAGTATGTTCATGGCGTGAAGTAGTGTTCTAAATGTTTTCTTGGTCACAGCGTACATTGTGGAGAGAAATCTTAGAGTTCCTAGCCCATTCTTCTAGTGATTATGGTGGGGTTTTTCTACTTAACTCAACTCGTGGCTACATGGGCATTCACTGAGTTTTTGCTTCCTCCATATTCGCAGGTAAGCTATATCATTTGATTCGTGGTTTCCATTTAAAATAGATTATTTATTTTAAAAATAAATGTTGTAACTAATTCGACGACTTATACTGTGCAGGCACTGGTAAACCCTGAAGGTGTACGAGGCCCAACCTCCGGCGCTTGGCTCCAACCAGGTAAGCCTGGTTGCACCATGGCTTTTCCTCCCTTTGGTGGTTAGGGTGTTTAGGGTTTGATTTGATAAGACCACCTTTGTGGCTAGCTCCGTGCTGTTGGTCTTGTGGCTTGAATGTTAACACATTCACGGTCATTGTTGACCCTGTGATGTGTGTAGTATGATATGGTTGCGATTGTATGAAATGTATTCGTTTTTCTTGCAGTGGTTAGGGTTTGTATAAGAACTTAATGTTATAAAAGGAACAAGCTGTGGCTTATGCTGTCGTGACAGCCATTGGGTTTTTGTTTGGTTATTGTATCTTTTAAAAGATTGGGTTCTTCCCCAGTTTTATGAAAGTTTAAATATACTGAAAGTTTGCCTGTAAGATGGCCCGTGTAATGTCTGTGTTTCCTTTCAATGAATACAATGTACAATAGTAGAGATGTTTTAAGTTTTTAAGATACTTTCAAAGAAGATAATAGCTCGGCTGTAGGTGATGGCACAGTCTTATTTCTCAGCGTTTTTCTTTTGTTTTTGTGTGTTTGAATGATAACGATAGGGTTCAATAAATCTTACAGTGGTAAGCTATTAATGTGTTGATAACCTTGTTGAGTTGGGGTTCTCACCCAGATTAGAATATTGTAACATTTAAAAAGGGGTTTGTGCTCTGTTGGTCGTTGTGAAACTTACCTGGATAAATTCTATGTCTTTACATTCTCTTAAGTAATGTAACAGAGCTACGGCTGTGGGTGAGTCGTTGTGAAAACTCTTCAAGGTATACACAACTGTAACAAATTTCTCATTAACCACAACTAAAGCAGTAGGGTTTGATTTCGATATGCCAACAGTGGTTTGGTTCAAATGATAACTCTGTGGGTACAAGATTTTTTTGAATGAGATATCTAACCTATTGTTACGATAGAACCCTAACAATACTGTATATTTGCATAAAGAAATGAGTTCGATAATGAGCAAGAAAAACTGTGATGATGAAAAGATTTTGACTATTGAAATTACTATTTTGTATAACTCGGCCTCAAGCTAGTTATTGTTTTTGTCTTTAAATTCCTTCTGTCCTGAAGTTAATAGCTCGACCAAACTCTGCTGTGAGTTTCTTGTTTGTAACAACGATAGAGATAGATCTTGAATAGAACTTCTTCGTCACGATTTTTGTTTATAAGTTCAATTGTTTTGTTTTGGTTAAGATTTTGTCGAAAGAAGATTATAGGTAAAGAGTTTAAAGATATGGCTATACTACTATTCAAATTCTAGGATGAGTCAATAACAGTTCAGCTATGTTCTGACAGTAAATAAATAAACTTACTAACATAATTTGGTTCACCCGTTCTTGGTACAGATAAAGACCTGTATACTTGTTTAACTAATTCATGGGACAGATAATGACCTATACACCTGTTAGCTAGGGTTTGTATCTGCTATATTATCTATGATAATAAATGTATTGTGTTTATATGGTTACCTATATGTTTCTGTTCCTATAATTGTTTTAATGAATTTATTTTCTAAAAAATGTTTACTGTATAATTAGCCTACATTTTATCTGTTTAACTATTGTAATAAACAAGTGTAAAATCACAATAACATCCTATAACTTATAATAACAAAGCATATTACGCATAAGACAAATACTTGAACTGTACGATAATAGTGATACTAGGGAATTTCTCAGACATAATAGTTCTGCAGATTCTATCTACTAACAATTCAGAGATGCTAACTTACTGAATTAAATCCTGTTCAAACATAGAGGAGACAGTCATATTCTACATTTATATTTACTCAATAACTAGCAGGAATAAGTGGCAGAACCTGTGTCAACTGTAGACAAAAACAGCGATGGGAGGCTGTTCCTCCCTACCAATTCCTGGAGAGTGCCCAGACAGCACTTCTCAGGACCCCCGAGCTTGCTCTGGTCTCCCTGGCTGGAACTAGGTGCAGCAGATTAATTCACTCAGCCAAAACAGCTAAACTGGAACCAAGTTACTGCAGCATCCCATATCAAAACACTTCCTTACTGTTTTCCCCCCTTCCTCAATGGGATTCTTGAATGACATTCACCTGAATGTATTCTCCCTCCAGAACTATATTGAACCCCCAGCTCAGTTCATTGAGTACTATTTAAAAGATTGCCTAGGTCTTAGTTGGGTTAACTGTCATTAATGAGCCACCTGCTCAGATTCCACTTTCTTGGGGAATCATGACCCCAAAATATAGGGAAGTTGCCACCTGCAACTTAGGAAGTGTTTGAGGATGCTGCCACTTGTCTTTTGCCTTTCCACCTAGTTCCCTCCACCAGTTAGACCAGTAACCTCTTTTAACAGCTCTCCCATGCTGTTGTCTCCATGATTTATTTATTAATAATAAAATATTCAGAATTTACATTCCATTTCTGGTGACTTTGCTGAGTCATCAATTCCTACTTAGCATTAAATTTAACATAATGTCTCAGGAATATTAATAAAATAATTACATTATTTTTGCAAAAATTGGGGTATGTGACACATCCTCCATTCACCATCTTTCTTTGGGGTAAGTACTACTAGTGCTGCACATGGACTCAGACTTTTCTGAACCAACCCCTTATCTAACAATCCTTGAGCTTGCTTTCTAACTTCTTCATTCTCTTGAGGTGTCAATCTGTATGCTGCCTTTTTGGTAAGCTTGCTCTAGGAATAAAATCAATATGGTGACTTATATCCCTCTTTGGTGGTAACTCATTGGGTAAATCATCTACCACAATGTCACTAAACTCTCCTAGCATCTCCTGAATCTCCTCAGGCATATCTGTAATATTGGTCTTCATTACTACTACTCTAGTCTTACATACTACAGCATAATCCAATTCCTTCTTGTTAATCTGTTGCAAATACTCCTTCCCGGTCAACATCAGGACCTTAGATGTATGTTGCTCTGTTGAACTCTCTCCTTGCAAAGGATGAAGAATATGTTTTATCCCATCTTGCACAAAACTATGGCAGTTCCTCCTACCATCATGCACTACCCTTTTTTCAAATTGTCATGATCTCCCAAGAAGAATATGGCAAACATCCATGGGAATAACATCACATATAATCTTATCCTTATATGTGCCTACTTGAAAATCAACTTCACATTGTTCACTTACCAGGATTTGATGTCCCTTGTGCAACAAGGATACTTTGTATGGAACAAGGTGCTTGGTCTTCTTCAGACTCAGTTTCTCCACCATCTCTATGGAAACAAGATTGTCAGTGCTCCCACTGTCAATGACCATCTTACAACACTTCCCTCTGACTTTACACATGTTTCTGAATAAAACCTTCCTTTGAGCAGGTTCCACTTCCTCCTTTTCAGGTTTCAATAAGATCTTGTTCATCATTAAGGATTCTCCCTTCTCTGGCATATTCTCGGCCGCTATCATCTGCTCCTGCTACTGCTCATTCTGAGCTACATAGGCTCCTCTCTGTCCTATGTCTTCCTTCTCTGGAAATTCAAAGGATCTATGCCCCAACTTGTTACACTTATAACACCTGTGGACAGATTCTCTGCCTCTTCCTCTACCTCTACCTCTTTGGTAAGGTCCTCTCTCTCTGGGGTTATTTCCTCTATCTTGGTGCTCATGCTGGTGTGAATTGCTGGATCCTTCTCTCTGGGATGCAAACCTTCCTCTCCCAGTTGTTTTCCCCCTTCCTTGGGTTGAACCTCTGCCCCTATTGAAGCTATGTTTCCTTAATAACTTCTCTTCTGCTCTCAAGACACATTGGTATGCCTCTTCCATGGTTCTTGGTGATAGCATGTTGATCTCATCCTGAATCTCCATCCTGAGACCATTGACATATCTAGCATCCTTCTCTGTTGATTCTTCTACATAACCTGCCCTTAGGTTTACTTTGTAGAATTCTTCAGTATACTCTCTCACAGTCAGTAGTATTTGCCTAAGGTTCTGCATTTGTCTATACAAAGTCAGCTGGTAATCCTTGAGTAAGAATTTGGCTCTCATATTAGCTACCATCCTATCCCAGCTCTTTATCAATGGTTTGTTCTTCCGTCTCCTTTTATCTTGCACATTATCCCACCATAGGGACACATGTCCTTTCAAACTCGTCACTACAAACCTGACCTTCTTGTTCTCCTCAATTTCATCATACTCAAAGTACTTGTCTAAATCGTTGATCCAATCAATAAGGTGTTCAGCAGTGAGACTCCCCTCATAGGTAGGCAACTCAGGTTTTGGTCTTGACGTTGCTCCAAGAATTGATCGAAAGTATATTAGCTCAGGTGTATCTTGCATGGGTGCTACTTCTTCTCCTCGTTCTTCTTCATTAGGTTCGCTCACGTCTCCTGCTTCTGGGTCTCTTCATCTATCCATCTCCACAGCTTCCATATGTGCTCATATTTCTCTCATCTCCTCCAAGACTTCTGCGTTCGTTGTCGGTCTTCTTCTGTCATGACCTCTTTCTCAACCTACACATGTCACCATGTCTCTCATCTATTGCGATAAAATAGCTCGCTCTGATACCAAAATTGGTGCAGGGGAAATGACCTCAGCCCGCCCAACCCGCACCTTCCTAGGAAATAGGGTGATCCTTTGAAATCGAATCACCAACCTTAGCTAACAACCAGCTAGGTTCTTCTCGATTGCGGCTCTCCCCTTCATAATTGGCCTTCTGCAAGGTTCTGACAGTCAGAACCAACCTTCTACAACGCCCTTGCGGAAATAACTCATTTCTGCAATTGCAGCGTTCTTCCACAACAATCCTTCTGCAAGCGCCTTCCTGCAACAGTCTCTCCGCGTGCTCCTTTCCGCATCTTTTGGATTGTGGACTGCGGGCGTGTTACACCTTAAATATAGTCATCATAAGATTCAGTGTATACACCCCTAAAGATACCTGGACTAGGTAATCATCCTCGGAGGATTTGTACCCAATTGTGCTAGGTTTTGAAGGGTCGTCGCAGGTTGCACACTAGCAACATGCGACGTCACACCTTGCTCCATTACAGGGTGCGACGAAGTCAGTTAGATGGAAAAAATAGCTTCTTCGAGGTCCATCTCGAAGCTTGCTGACTTAGGACCCTATCCCTGACCTCTTGGAAGAGCTGGCACTCGGTTCCTAAGCCTTTGGAGAGATCCCTTAAGCCTCTCCTACCATCTTTTAACCTATCCTATCCATACCCTATCCATTTATTCCTATATAAGTGAAGCTCACTCCCATCCCAAAAGGAGGAAACCTATGGTATCTACATGCTGGTGAAATCACTTCCAGAACATCTCCACTCACCTATTGGAGAACTCATACTTCCTTGGAAGGTTATGGCAATCAGCTTTGTCGAAGAAGGGCTACAGCATTAAGCCTTGGTTGTGGTTCTATATCTCTATCATGTACTCTTCTATTTACAGTAATATAAATGCTTTCCACCAATATTGTTCATGTATGCAATGATATTGAGTAGTTTACCTGCTTAACTGTTTACTTAGATCTCTTATTGTATAGATGTCTTTTACTGGTTTCTCTTGTTTCTTTGTCTTGACAGGTCTTGCAGCTTGGATCTGACGACCGTGAGACGTGGAGCAACATTTAGGAGAAAGGATTGTGGAATAAAAGGTAAGACATCTAGTACTAGATCCTTAAGTAGATCTAGGAAATGCGTTGGTAGTCTGTTCTATTTGTTCTAGACTCACTTTGAGCTAGGGAGATCCTGCTCGCGTCCGCTCGAGTGGATTGTCCGATAACAGGGCCCGTGCTTCGTGACTTCTTGAAAAAACTTCCACAGTAACCTTTCCGGAATGCGGCTTCCGCAACCTCTCGCCGTTAAATCCCGCGCTTCTCTCTTCTGCGGAACGAGCTAGCGACCGTGGATCTTTTGCGGATGGAATATCGTCCGTTGATCTTGATCAATGTGGGATACTTTGCATTGATTTGCAGAAATGCTAATTCGCGCATACGTCCACTTAATCGATTCTTTTCCCACCATCGATCTTCATGTCGGCTTTGATCTGAGCCGTCCAACCTCCGTTTAGTCGCTTCGACTGCGCTCTATGATTTCTTCGATGATTGATGAGAGAATCAATCAATCCAGCTCGGTTCTTCGTTCAGGTCTAGGGAGACTGAATGCAAACAAGAATTTACTTAACTACTTAATGGTGGTTGGTCTGCAAAACGATTAGGTTTCTTAACTGCACATATAAATCACACAGATACGGAACAGAGACTCATTCACACATAAATCAGGCCATAATTGTACACAACTCTACCTGACAGAAACTCAGATCATTCTTCACTCAAAATGCACAAGAAACCTATCGAATACACAGAACTTCTAATTGCACTAACTGATAGCTGGTAAATTTACATTCCGACCAAAATGACCAACCCCTACTTGCTCGAACCCCTTTCTCATTCAGCTCTATCCTTTTTATCCCTTCGGCTCCCCCCAAAACAGAATGGTCGACCCGCAAACAAACTCCTAACGGACTCCCCCCCCTCACTGAAGGGGTCACTATCATTATTCAACTAACTGGCTAACTGGCTTGATTTCCACGCAGGGAGTATCAAATTGCCACTACTTCTATTTCCTCAAAACTGACAACACACAAGGCGGTTACATATTCTGTAAATATCTCAAACTACTTAACAAAATGGATCCCCTTCATGACAGCTCGTCCTCCTGCTAGTCACAACATGTGAACACGTAATCACATTGCTGACTCAGCGTCGATGCTCCTGCATCAGTGTCTCTCTTTACACGTCCACACCATTGTCTCGTATCCAATTCAATTCCTTGTTAAATTTCAGGAGTTATCATATACAAAATCCATAAGGAAGAACAAGACAGTGTTGGTATAATTTATGTTAAATTGGAGTTGCACAACAAAGGCGCGGGGAAGTTGTTATGTTGTCGATGACATGGGTGAATCTATGATGACATGTATCCTTTAGTTGTTATGTTGTCGATGACATGGGTGAATCTCTGATGACATGTATCCTTTGCAAGTGTAGAAGAATTTGAGCGTATTATCTGGTTATATTGCATCAAAAAGAGTTTCATAGACACCCATTATCACAACAACCACATTGTGAGCAGAGTAAGTGTCAATCATTTAGGTAGGAAGGAAAGTTCGTTAGCTAGAAGAAGTGACAAGGAGTTCGCCAGCAAGGAGCCAAGCTAGTGCTGGAGACTATTGTTGCGTTTTGGTGGGTGAAGAACCAGTGCGGTGAACTGAATGAGTGTCGTCCATGGTTTTTGGCATTGGTAAGAACTGGTATAATTTTTTTGGTGTTGCATATCATTTGGTGATGATGCATATCATTTTGAAGACTGCGTGTTTTTTTCTGAATATATGTTGTGAAACTTGTTTTTCATGGTGAAAATCTATGCGTCGACTGAGTGCGCCCACCAAGCCAGCTCATGAGGGAGCATGGAGTCTTGAAAAGCCAAGAAATTGAATGTGAATATTTGTGAACACGAGTCACTTCACAATACATCCTGGAAGAACACGCAGAATTGATTGATTACCTATCTGCGTACCGTTCACATCTTACGTTGAAGAGTTATTGCTGTGTTGTTGCTACTTTGAAGACCATGTTATTATCATTTCCCACTCTGCGATTTTGTGGGGTTCAGTCCTCAACGAGGCCTTGCAGAAACCAGAAAGTGGATAAATATAAGAGCCCTTTAGTTGTTGCGACCTCACCACCAGTGTGTCACCATCAAAAGGAATTCTTCAAACTCCTGTGCGACTATAAGACTTGAAGCTCATTTCCCACTTTGAAATTTTTGCTGAGAATTGTTGGAACTGAGAGCACATCGAGGCGTTTTCTATTGACCTACGACCAAGATATAAAATCTGCGTCTGCGTGGAGATTGGTGCCTCCCTCAGCGTGAGAACCAACGGCATGAAAGAAAGGCGGTTTAGTTCTCCTGTGTGCCTAAGATTGCATAGATCATATCAACTATTGGACAAAAGAGAAGAGCTAAGTCGTTGTAAGATTTTACATTGATTTTCTTCATTGTTCATTTGAAAAATATATATGCACAAGTTTTGAAGGTTTCGAAGTAAAACACTTTAAAGCAAAAAGTATTTTTGAATTGCTTTATGATATAAGTGGGAGATTCAGAACTTGGGTATCGTTGTTGCATTGAGTTTTTGTTGACCTCCATTGGCACATAGAATTGGTGACCATTGGCATTCACTAACCGAGATACCGTGCTTCCTCATTCCATTACAGCCAATATCGTGAGGATAGTAAATTGCTACAATTTGTTTTGAGAGCAGAACTTGGAGCTGGTATCAACCCATTCCATCAACGTGGATTTGTTATCCATTGTTGCGTGGTAACATATGGCACCATCTAAATATAATTTCAGTAGATAAGTTTATGGTGGATGTGGTGGCTAAACGCTTATGTGGTATAACATATAAACGATTATTATATTGCCAAACTTTATATATTCAATACCAACTGCACAAATAATTAAATATGGATAAATTGTGGTTGATATATGTCATCAAGGATATTGGCTTCATTATAGTTAATTGATTGACTATAGTCTTTATTCCACAAAGAAATAAATCATTGACTGGAACATTCTATTCTGTACCTACATACTTCCATGAATATATATGCATAGATATTTATTGTAGAGAGATAGATGACTTATTTGCTTTGTTGAGGAGGGAGAGTTTATGTATTCACTCAACAAAATCAAAATCAAAGAGACTCGGCATCATCAACTTATCCAGTTTGTAATCAAGGAACTCAAAGCATCAACATCAACTTTGAAGCATAAAGTCGATTCAACTTCATAATCAACACTTGTTGTAAGTACATTTGAGTTTTGTAGCTTGCAAGTAGTTTTTTTTGTACCATTCAAAATTAAATTGAATTGAGTTGCATTGTACTTGGGTACATTATCGGCTGATCCTGACACCTCTCCATTTTCTGAGTCAATTTTTTGTTGCTAAGTCCATTTGTAAAAGGGCGGAGTTGCAAGAATCCCTTCTCCATAATTTGAGTGATTCCTTTAACAATGGCAAGATTAAATGGTCTTGTAGAGTTACTAAACACTCTACTTCTCTCCTCTGTCGATGACACTATCAAGGTTGGAAAGACTACACTCACTCACATTCAAGATTGTGTGCCAGATTCAAAAGAGACACTTGATTTCTTACAGCTTGAGTTGCAGCTTCAAGAATAAAGACATTCTGAACGTGTTCATGTTCAGAATAATCCTCTTTATGATCTAGTTCTGCAGCTTGCACATATTGATACCACTACAAAAGCACATGAGAAAATCAGTGGCGCTAGTACATAAGTGAAAGAAAATGGATATGAAAACATGCATGCAGAGGTTCTTCTTGTTCCTTACAAGCCCATCATTATACCATGGGAAGAGATCATCCATAACAAGCACAGAACCGGCCTTGGATATGACAAGGAAGTGAGAGTTCACATTCCTAATTTCTCCAAGCCTATCAAGTTTCAGAGTGTTGGATTCCTCCATGAGAGTTCATCTTCATCCATTCTAGTTCAAAGTTCAACATGCCAATACTATGAACGAGTTGGCCACATGAAAGATCATTGTTTTAATATTCACCCTTATAAGTAATGTGGAAAACATACACACTCATTAGACAAATGCTTCATTCTGAAGAGACCTGGAAGAGAGAAGATTCATTATGGGTGGATCGCTTCTTGGAAATGGCCGTCAATAGACAAGAATATTTATAAGTCATACCGAAGAGTTCATGCACGAGTATTGACACATCTTGTAGTTGAGACATCTTCTTCTCCTCACTTTGTACCTGACAGGGGGGGACATGATGCCAGGCGTCAAGTTTCGAAGCCTCCTTCTGACAATAAGAAACCATGGCCTTCTACCAAGCGAGATCAAGAGAGCCTAAACCACATCCAATTTCAGAGGCCAAATTCAGTGATGTAGCCACACAGATATAAGAAAATCGTGACATAGAGTACTCATGTTTTTTGTGTCTAGTTGTGACACCATGAGACTCTCGTCTCCTCACATTGTTCGTGACAGGGAGGAAATGAAGACCGCGAGTAACAAGCGAGCAAGTACAAGCAATCCATAACAAGAGAGCCTGTGAAGTGCTATGTTCGATAGAGATCCAAAGTTGGTGGTCATCCTAAAACCACCAGTATCAAGAGCACAGTATCTTAGCAGAAGCATGTGCAAGATTCTAACTAACTTGGAAAAAGGTTGTCCATATGGAAATGTTTAGTAAGTTGCAGCTGCCCACTTCTTGTTTTCATCTCTCCAATTGGTTTTTGGTCAGCCTAAAACCACCATTCCAAACAGAACCTATGAGCCTTCGATCCAAGTTCTAGATAACCTCCGAGTGATTGTTGTCACCAAGTTCCAGAGTTTGTGGTCAGTATTAAACCATGCACATAGTAGAATATTTTAGCTTCTGCTAGCCCCTTTCGGTTGGTGGTCAGCCATAACCATCCCTTTAGAGAGCTCATGTATTTAGTAGAAGCATGTGCAAGCTTCTAGCTAACCTTCTTAGTAAAGGATGTTCGAGATGGAAATGTTCAACAGGTGGTAGTTTTCCACTTCCACTTATTTAGCTCTCTTCTATTTCTTGGACTCATATACACCCTTTGGATTAAGGGGGGATTTGTTGGATCCTAATCCTTGGTGTTAGGATTTGTGTGCACCACTCACGTGCAAAGAATATCAATAATTGTTGAGGGTATACCAAGATTCACCCAAGATTCCAAGAGACCACTTGGAATTTGAACTCCAAGGGTCATTTCTCATTGTATATATATTTACATTTGGTTAATGAGAAAATATAGTGTGTGTTCACACTAAACGATTATGTTTGTCTTTATGATTGTGTATTTAGATGTTTGTTAAGCCAATATTTTTCCTATTTTCCCAAGTGGGCAACCCATAAATCTCAAAGTGAAAAGTTCTCTCTCTCTCTCTCTCTCTCTCTCTCTCTCTCTCCCTCTAAACCTCTCTCTCTCCCTCTAAACCTCTCTCCCTCTCCCTCTAAACCTCTCTCTCTCCCTCTAAACCTCTCGCCCTCTCTCTCTCTCTCCGCCTAAACCTCTCTCTCTCTCTCTCTCTCTCTCTCTCTCTCTCCCTCTAAACCTCTCTCTCTCCCTCTAAACCTCTCTCCCTCTCTCTCTCTCCCTCTAAACCTCTCTCCCTCTCTCTCTCTCCGCCTAAACCTCTCTCTCTCTCTCTCTCTCTCTCTCTCTCTCTCTCTCTCTCTCTCTCTGGAATTCCATGACTACTTGCAATGCCACAGTATCTCTAACTTCTTGGATTGATAATATATCTTCTTCCAACAAGAGTGCTTCCTTTGAAAGAGCATCCACCTTTTTGTTATATTCTTTATACACATGCAAGAAGGAAATTAGGGGAAACTTTGATTTGATTTCTGATATTCTATCTAGAAAAGAAGCCATGAAGCTATTTGAAATAGAGCATTCATTGTTACTCCATTATATTATAAGCTTGGAGTCATTGAATATTTTAAGTTCTGATATATCTTTGGAATATGCAAACATGAGCATTATCCATAATGCATAAGCTTATGCCTTTTTGTTTGTTCCTCTTCCCACTCCAAGCTTTAGATTGAAGAAGTGACATTGATTAAGGAATGAAACAACTCCCGCACCACATAAGCTCGTCCTTTCTTGACAAGCTTTGTCGAAAAAACCAAAAGCATAATTGAATTTGATGGTTGGGTCCCTAATTACTCTAACAGCCGATTCTAATGTAATTTTTCTAATATCCTTGAAGAGCATAAGAACTTTGTGCACCACTTTGGCTACTAGCATAATCTTATCTTCAAAGATTACCTTATTCCTAATTACCCACAAAACCCAAATAATTAAGCATGGTAAAGCCTTGTACAAATTCACCATTGTATCCTCATACCTTGCCTTGAAACATTGGGATAAAGAGGATCTAGATCAGTAGCCTGCACAATGCAATTGTTTACAAAGATCCTTCCAGACCTGTTTTGAGAACGATCATTCCACAAAGAGGTGTGGTCAACAAATTCCTCCTTCACTTTACATAAAGAACACCTATTAGGTCAATGCCAATTGTGCTTAAGACAATTATCCCGAGTCAACCTTTTATTATATAATGCAATCAATACAAATATTTTTATCTTAAGAGTGAATTCTAATTTCCATAGATGCACCCACCACCACTTAAAATTTTCTGCCTCAAGAACAGAGAAGAAGGATTCATAACCCAACTTGGCTATAAGTTTACCATTGTCCTTATTCTTAGACCAAACTAGCTTATCCTCCCTTTCTGTTAAATGTATTGTAGTATGATATAGCAGGAGAATGAATTGCATCCATTCTGATTTTAGCTCTGTCAGTATATTCAGGTCCGTCGCTGAATTCCAATTTTGGGTCCAGCTTTTGTCATCTCCCTAAGTTCATATATCACTTAGCTTGAATATACCCTATTAATGAAGAACCATAGTCAAATCATGAGAGAGTTTATAATCCCCAATACAGCTGACCCGCATGTCAAAACCAAGTCTTATGCTTCATTCATTTCCCACCTTCCAAGCAACCACTTACTCAGAACTGGTAAATATTTTATTAAGCAATTCCAAACAATAGAAGCTCCCTTTGTTGAATTCAAATTTGATCTAATCCATGATGTGACTGAGGAACCTTGTATGTATTTTATGTTGATTAATTTTCCCCAGAAACCTCCATTAAATAACATTCTCTAGATATTCTTCACACCTAAAACCTGCCCGAATAAGTGTTAGTTTTTCATCATTTAATTCAATAGATCTAGGATCTTAACTGAAAGAACAACATGTACAGCATATCACGCATAAGAGACAAGAGACAAGAGACACAAAACATTTCACCGGGGAAAACCAAGGAGGTGAAAAACCTCGCAACTTCCTCACAGATAGAATAAGCATCAATACAAGGATCACAATGATCAAACCCAAGAGATAGATATCTTCAGTAGCATACTCCTCCTCCACTTGTACGCACTCATCCTCTCTCTCACTAATTCAAAGTGAGTGAAATGAGAGAATGTGTAAAATGAGAGAGACACGCTCTCTATTTATACACTACTTCACTTGTCTTTTAACTTTAACTAGGTCGGCCCCAACTTAACCACTTAACATAATGTTGATTAGGCCAACCCCCACTAGGGTGGTCTAATAACCCTTTAACCCACATGACTCATACAGGGCTGACCCCATCAAGGTGGTCTAATAACCCATCAAGTATAAGTTACAACACTTACAATATAACTTGCGACACTTGCAAGTACAACTGATGACACTTCCAATCGGAGGAATAATACATCTCCGTTGGGGATACAATAAAGTACAAATACAATATACAAGTGAATATGTTCCGAAGTTACAAATACATCAACACTCCCTCTTAACTAAGAAGGTATTCTCTTGACATGGGTCATCAATACATATTGGCACAAGTCTTCAATTCTGGAGTTGGATCATCGTCACTGGATCACGGAGCATCATTGTCACTATTGCTGTACTTGTCATCTCGATCACTGGGATATCTCTCAATTCTTCACTTCATAGGAAGTTCTACAGAGCCAGCCCTTTTTCATGTTGGTTGTAGGCCTAGCCTCCTGCAGGTCTTCATCATCACTGGCCATACTGTGGAATCCTCAGGACTTATTACGTGCGTCAACAAAACCTCAAAAGAGAATCACAGGATTGATTACAAGCTTGCCGCTCAACCTATCGGATATCCCGGGATCTTTTACATGTTAACTGTCACAAAACCTTAAAAGAGTGTCTTGCATCCTGCAAGAACTCTAAAGAGCATCCCAGGACTGATTACGTGCTTACTGCTCAACCTATTGGATCTCCAGGACTGATTACATGTGATCCCCACCACAAAACCCTAAAAGAGTGTCTTGCTTCCTCCAAGAACTCTAAAGAGCATCCCAGGACTTATTACGAGCTTACTGCTCAACTTATTGGATCTCTAGGACTGATTATATGTGGTTAGGCAAAACCTTTAAAGAGTGTCTTGCTTCCTGCAAGAACTCTAAAGAGCATCCCAGGACTGATTACGAGCTTACTGCTCAACCTATCAGATCTCCAGGACTAATTACATGCCTCTAGTAGAAAATCCTCGAAAGAGCATCCTAGCTCAAACTATAGGATCTCCCAGGATCTTTTATATGATACATGCACAACCTATCCATGGCCACAGAGTATCAACCTGATACTCATGATCATACTGATCATCATCATATAGTACATCATCCTGATGCACATCATCATCGCATGATCATCTTGATCATCGTCACAGCATCATCTTGATGCATATCATCTGCAACATCGTCCTGATACTCGTCACATATGATCATCATCATAGCATCGTCTTGATGTATGTCATCTGGAGCATCGTCCTGATACTTGTCACATATGATCATCCTGATCATCATCATAGCATCGTCCTGATGCATGTCATCTGGAGAATCGTCCTGATACTCATCACATATGATCATCCTGATCATCATCATAGCATCATCCTGATGCATGTCATCTGGAGCATCATCCTGATACTCGTCATCATCGTATAATAAAACTGATCATACAAAGCATCCACCTAATGCATATCATCACATGTGATCATCCTAATCAACATCATGCAGAACATCATCCAAAGCATCGTCCCAATGCTCATCACACAGCGCTTACATCCACAGTCATGGGAAGGATCCTCCTATCACCATGCTTGGAATGTCTCCTGCAAATGTGTCCCATCACTTCTTCCTCGAAGTATATTCTATCTGAAGAACACCAAGCCTCTCTCTGAAGTACTCAAACTTCACTCTGGCTAGTGGTTTAGTAAACACATCTGCAACCTGCTCATCCGTCGCAACATATAGGAGCTTCACTGCTCCTCTCTGCACCATCTCCCTAATATAGTGATATTTGATCTCGATGTGCTTCGACCTGTAATGGAACACCGGGTCCTATGACAACTTCACACAACTCTGGTTGTCACAATAGATACATGTAGCATCCAAAGGAAGATCAAATAACTCAGACAGTAGCTTCCTAAGCCATACTTCCTCACAACTAGCCAAACAAGCTGCAACATACTCTGCTTCGGCTGCACTCAGTGCTACGCACGATTGCTTCCTGCTAAACCAAGAGATCACACCTGATCCCATACTGAAGCAGCACCCCGAAGTGCTCTTCCTATCTGCAACACTGCCTGCCCAATCTGAATCAACATAACCCTCCAGGTTAAACTTTTGATTCGCATCATACCTGAGCCCATAAACCGTACCCTTCAGGTACCTCTGAATATGCTTCACAGCAATCAGGTGAACATGTCTAGGATCCATCAGGAACTAGCTCAATGTGTTCACCGCAAAGCAAATATATGGTCTCGTGTTCGTCAGGTTCGATTCCATAGTTGTGGCCATGGCCTTTCATTCCAATCATCTGACGATACACCGTGACATCAACCGGCTCAGATGAAGCATCACACAGAAGCTTCAGGTTCGATGCCATAGGTGTGGCCATGGCCTTGCATTCCATCATACTGAACTGCTTCAGTATCTCTACTGCGTACTTCCCTTGTCCAAGGAAGATTCCATCTACACTCTACCACACCTCCATGCCTATAAAGTAACGCATCATCCCCAAGTCCTTCATCTCGAACTCGGCAGCAAGCTTCCTCTTGGTATCGGAAATCAACCCATCCTCACCTGTAACAAACAGGTCATCCACATACAGAAGTAGTATCACAGGATTGCCTTCCTCAACCTTGTAGTAAAGGTTGGAATCTGCTTTACTCTTAGTAAATCCCAAGGTGGATAGAAAGTTGTCTATCCTACCATACCAAGTCCTAGGAGCTTGCTTCAAGCCATACAAGGATTTCTTCAATCTGCACACATATGACTCCCTGTCATGTATCTCAAAACTGAGTGGCTGCTCCACATACACTTCCTCTTCGACTACACCATATCCATCTGGTGTATCTTCCACTTCATCATTGTAGCCAAGGAAAGTACTGTTATGATGGAAGTGTATATGGCTACAGGTGCAAAGGTCTCTTCATATTCTCTTCCCTCTTTCTAAGAGAAGCCACGAGCTACAATTCTTGCCTTGTATTTCTCTATGCTGCCATCTGTAGCATGCTTGATCTTATAGATCCACTCGGAATTCACCACAGACTTCCCTTCTGGTCTTGGGATCACATCCCAAACATCATTCTTCATGATCGACCGGTATTCCTTGATCATGGCATCCTTCTATTACTGCATCTCGGATCCTGGTAACTTTAGATTCTTCAATATCTTCAATAGATAGTTTTCTTTGAACTTCGTTGCTGGAACAAATGTTGTAGTCCTTCTTTTGTAGGTGATTGTACACGATCTTTCCTACAATTCAAATTCAATTGCATGATTAGAAACATCTCATAGTTTTCAGAGTAAAATCTTACACATAAGAACATATGTCATACAATCATGCAATTGTTTTAGCCAATGCTTCAATACAACATTTATCCATATTCTGTAACTTTCTAGATGCCTTCCATCTCTACCAGAACATTGTTAAGAGTGTGCACAACTCCCAACATGTCAACAAAGAGGTTTCATTCTAGATAAGTAGCAGTGGAATGTTGTACAGTACCATAGGCCACTTACCCATTACTTGCATATTAGTAGTATCTTGTTCATTAATGCAAATTTTCTAAAATGCAAAATGTACATCCTAACTCTAGGAACATAAGTATGTACATGAATGAACAACATCATTTAAATAAGAAATGATAATTCAAATACGTATCTTTGTTTAGTTGTTGGGTGGACTCCCTCTCGATCTTTGCTTCCTTGCAAGAACTACTGGAGTGTGCTCCCTCTTGATCTTTGCTTCCTGGATTATATGTCCTTGAACTTATATCCATCCTGGACCATTATGCATGCTTAAGTGTGCACTAGGGTCATCATTGTGTCGTCCTCAAGATCTCATACATAATCATACATTCATTAGTATAATCTCAATGCTATCAAAACATTATGATTCTAAATAATCTTATGTATGGTCATGATCATTTCATACATAGGTTATAAGCGTTAGTATTCAAGGTTTCAGGGGAGACTTCTTTTACTCATGCATATTCTTATTTGACCATAGGACTCTTCTGGTTAGTCATATCATCAATCAATGTAAGAAACATAATATGCATAAACCGTTGATTACTTAAACTTCTAACTTCAAGAATAAGCATTCATACAAAAGTATAAGATCCTAACACAAGGTAGGATTCTAACTTAATATAGGAAAAACATACCTGGTTATCATGTTTGCTAGTTATGTCTAACATACCCAAACAATGTCTTCTTGTTCTCTTCAATGACTTTAGCTTAGTAACCTGCATAACTCATAAGTTAACCACTGTAGAACCAAATTATACATACCTTGTATGTAGAGATTCTATGTGATCCATGAATATGGATGAGTCTCTGTCTTCATGTCACCATGGTCATATGTTCTTGGTCTAGAACTTTCTTGATGTTCCTTTGATGTTAGTGAACAACATCATCCTCATACAACACCACAGTGCATTAGTACAATCATAAGTGTCATAACCCTAATCAATAAATGTATTCTATCATTCACATGCATTCATACTTTTACTAGGGTGATAAGACAAGTCTAAAATTACTCAAGATTGTACTAACCTCCATAATATGAAGACAAACATATCATAAACTTAATCATGAACAAATTTTGAAACATACCTGTATCTCCTCAAGTCATACCTTTCGAGATTACTTGTAGCATTCTTATGTAAGGCCTTAGCCTCATCTCCCTCTGGAACTGGAACTACTTCGCTTATGCAGGTGTCCAATTCATTCTCTTCTAGGATTAACCCAATCCACTTTGATTTGTTGAAACTAGATTTGGAGTTGGATTAAGGTTTGTTAGAGAAACCCTAAAAATTCAAATTTTGAATTTCAAACTTCTGAATGGATGAAAGATGTGGCTTGCTGAGTTGATCAAGCTGGTATACTTCAATTTTGAAATCTCCAAAATTTGACCCCTCAAAATTGCCTTTGAAACTTCCGGATCTTCTAGACAGGATCTTGAACTAGGGTTTGATGAAGCCCGGTCTTCTGCCCATCCAAAAGGTTCTATCTTGTGTTCTAAACTTCAATTTTCCTGAGGAGCTTCCAACCGTGGTCACAGATTTCAAAAACTCCAACTTTTGCAGAATCCCTAATTTTCCACCTTTCCGATCAAAATCCCGAACTAGGGTTTGATCAAGCTCAACCTTCTTCCCAACCAAAAAATTTGATCTTGGTCTCTAAATTTCAATTTTTATGAGGAGCATCCATCCGTGGTCTCCGATTCCAAGAATTTCAACTTTCTCTGAAACCCTAATTTCCCACAGCAGTGACGATCCAAAAAGAAGGTGCTCAAAATCCAATTCTGTTTGGATAGAAATATATGCCATATTGTTTCTGATGCATCTCTGAAATTATGAATCCACAGGGTCTGAAACTTTGGCCTATGGCAGCATGACCTGTCTTCTTTCCAACCCCATAGGTTTGACCTCAAATGGATTCCTGAGAGAGAGATATTCCAAATGTCGCAACGTGACTTGTTTATGGGATAAAACAGGATAGCGAAGTTGTACGGAGTGCAACGTGTCACTAGCTCAACTTCGGCCTCTGAAAAGCAAACCTGTGAAGCTACAGTCTGTGCCCTTACTTCCACATTTTACATAATTTCATTTGGATCTTCCTATCCCAAGTTGTGACCTTTTTTCCTAGGCCACATGTTTATGACTGAGATCTGGAAGAGGCAGAAACCCTAGCTTGTACGGGTCATAAAAAAGAAATAAAAGCGAAGTATATGTTGTGCTTCGAACACAAGGTACATGAGGATGTTATTTATGACCTGTAGAAGTTTCAAAACCTGATCCTTTTCCAAAATGGATTTATAGAGAAAGTTCCATGATGACTAGTTTTTGCTATATCAAGCCCTAGCTTCCAATTTGTCACAAGTGCAACAAGTCTCATAAATGCCAAACCATGCCTTCCTTCAGGATAGCTCTGATACCATGTTAGTTTTTCATCATTTAATTCAATTTATCTAGGATATTAACTGAAAGAATAACATGTCTAGCATATCAAGCATAAGAGACACAAAACATTTCACCGGGGAAAACCAAGAAGGTGAAAAACCCGCAACTTCCTCAGAGATAGAATAAGCATCAATACAAGGATCACAATGATCAAACCCAAGAGATAGATATCTTCAACAGCATACTCCTCCTCCACTTTTTTTCACTCCTCCTCCCTCTCACTAATGCGAAGTGATTGAAATGAGAGAATGTGTAAAATGAGAGAGACACACTCTCTATTTATACACTACTTCACTTGTCTTTTAACTTTAACTATGTCGGCCCCAACTTAACCACTTAACATAATGTTGACTGGGCCGACCCCCACTAGGGTGGTCTAATAACCCTTTAACCCACATGACTCATACAGGACCGACCCCATCAAGGTGGTCTAATAACCCATCAAGTATAAGTTATGACACTCACAATATAACTTGCAACACTTGCAAGTACAACTGACGACACTTCCAATCGGAGGAATAATACATCTCCGTTGGGGATACAATAAAGTACAAATACAATATACAAGTGAATATCTTCTGAAGTTACAAATACATCAACAATAAGTATATATTCTTTAACCCCCAACCTCCTGAGGCTTTTGGTTGTTCTAGACTAAACCATTTAACCAACGTGATGCCTTCTTTTTATTTCTAATCGGTCCACATAAAACTAAAACACTTTTTTCAATTTTTATCAATAATTCCTTTCGGAATATGTGCTAGGGACATCCAATTTACAAGTATAACCTCCTTAATGGATTTAACCGAAACAAGCCTCCTGCCACGAGATAACCAAGAGTTGCACTAACACATGATTCTTGCTTCAATTTTATGAACCATCGAAAGCCAATCATTGTATATATAGTCATTTGGCTTAAGAGAGAAGCCTAAACACTTCAATCCTTTATCCAATGAAAGTGCATGAAAGGAAAAATTTATAGTATATTAGCTTGAATTTGAAGTTGTACTGCATGAAAGAGCATATGAGATTTATGTCCATTAATTTGCATACATGTCGCCAAATAGAAACACTCCAAGAGAGCTTTGTATGATTCCCATTCTTTCTTGGACCCTTCACCGAAGAGTATTATATCATCTACGAAAAGCAAGTGTAAAATCATTTGGGAGGAATTCACTCTAAAACCTTTAATTAGACCTTGTCTTCAAGTAATTATGATCATCTTACTCAACCCTTCAGCAATTAGTAAAAACAATGGGAATGATAACGGACACCCTTGCCATATCCCTATGGAAGCTTTGAAAAAACCTCAAAGGTGTACCATTAATGAGCACTGCATAAGATACTAATAACAAACACCCCATAATCCAATTTTCCATTGATAGTTTGAACCACATTTGGAGTAATACCAACCTAAATAATAACCAATTGACCATATCAAAGGATTTCGATGTCTAATTTCATGGCTGCAACAACATCCCTTTTTAATTTGATAGAATGAAATCCTTCTTGCATTGTGCCTACCTCTTCATGAATTTGTCTATTCTAGATAAAACCAATGTGTTCTTCCTATATGACTTGTGCTAGGAATCCTTTTATTTTGTTAGCTATGATTTTGGAGATCATATTGTATAGTAAATTGCAAAGAGAGATGGATATGTAATCCTTGAAGGATTTTGATTCATTCTTTTTGGGAATCAATGCTAGAAAGGTGGAATTTATAGCCAATTATATTTTCGCCGTTCTCTTAGATACCTCTATAACTGGAAATAGGTTGTTTACAATCATAGAAAAAAACACTAGATAAAACTCCATTGTTCACCCATCAGGGCTCGAACTTTTGGATTTATTGAATGAACTTAGGACTTCTTTTAATGCTTCACTCGAGACTTCTGCTCCTAATTCTTCATTTTGGACCTAATCCACTATCCTTGGAAAAATCGCAATAATATCCATTTTTTTTTCTATATGGGATTCTTTTGGTTCTTTAAATAATGTTTGAAAAATGATCCTTCACTACTGAAGAAATTCCTTTGAAAGTTGTTTCCTCCTTTCCATCCACCCGATTAAATTCCCAAATCATATTACTAGATTTTTTGAAGTTCGCAAATCATAAAGCTTTTTTGTATTTCAATCGCCTTCCTCGAACCAAATAGCTTGACTTTTTAGTCTCCACTAGGCCTCTTCTAATTTCAGCAATTGACCTTCTCTTTCCTCCAATTGCTTTAGCTTCTCCAGCTCCTCATTATTGAAAACCCCTTTGTTATTTGAATTAAAAAGAGTTTGAAAAGAAAGGAAGATTGCATTGAATGGTTATAGTACTCGATGTTTCAAGCCTCATAGTAGGGCTCATCCTCGGGAGAAAAGTGTATAGGGATCCTTGGTCTAGAGAATATATTTGAATTAATAAGAGTAATAAGGTCCTAGAGATTTAGATTAATCGAACAATTAATTATAAACATGAAAACCCAAGCCAACTTAATCCAAGAAGGGATCTAACCCTAGAAATTCTAGGAAATTTTAGTCTTAATAAGCCTTATAAAAACCTTAATCCTAACATTCTAAATAGAATTACCTTAACCCTAACTATTAATAATATAATATCTTCTTATCATACTAATAATATTCAAAATATCTAAGTTGATTTTTTTCTTTTTCATGATTCATGGCAATTTCGATTTGCAAGTGGATCATTCCTGAATAAGCATCAGGGCATTTGTGTTTTAGAGGCCACTAGAGCTTCGATCCGAGGGCGCAGAGATCAGTGCTTGGGTTACTGCTTCCCTGGGGCATGGTGTCTAGCGAGGGTGGCTCGGTGACGCCCTCTACCTCCCACTTTCCATCTGAGGTTGAAGCCTTCTCCCGTTTGATCGCCTTGCAAAGCAAGAAAACAGTTGGGACTGAGATGCAGAAGTTCGTCAAACAAATGGAATATGTTCTTGTTGTGGCCCTCCCGCCGGAAGATACCATTAGAGTATCCCTGTCCCTTGCAGATCAAGATTTGATAGGCCAATTTACCGGCCTTTGGCCCTCCCCGAAGACCACAGAAAGTTGGGTTCAAAGGAACTGGAGACCATTGATTACTCAAAATGCGACCTCTTATTCGGTAGGGAGAGGGTTTTTTTATTTGATTTCCAATCCAAATCAAACCGAGATCTAATATTTAGGAATGGCCCTTACTTCATGGGGCCTCAAGGTCTCTACCTAAACCGATGGACCCCGGACTTCGATCCCGTGGCAGATATCCCTACTGATGTCCCTATTTGGGTTTGATTGCCAAACTTACCAATGCACTGTTGGAGCCCCGACTCCCTAAAGTCTATAGGAAATTACCTAGGTCGGTTTATCGATTCGACAAGCCCAAAGGATCACTATGCTTGTGCCCATATTTCTGTGGAAGTAGATCTAGAAGTCGGCCTGCCAGAAGCGATTAATCTCACTGTAGGAACTTGGTCCCATTTTCAAAAATTGTATTACAAGCAGCTTCCCTTCAAAGGTAAAGGTTTCCATGAATATGGTAATTTTCAAAGGAATTTCCCCCAAGGAAGCTCAATCAAAAAAAGAAAAGAATGACGATTGGCAAGCAGCAAAGAAATCCAAGGAAAATCCCAAAGGAAGGCACGGTCAGAGGAAGGAAATAAAAACTGCCAATCCTCCCCAAACTTCTCCAAAAAAATCAGATGAGCAGGCCCTGGAAAACAGATTTGTCCCTCTAGCTGAGGAGATTGTAGGGAAGGAGGCTACTGAGGTCGTCTCTGATATCAACTCTGTTGTACTTCCAGAATCCATAATGGAGGATGTGGAAGAAACCGGAGTACAAGGGAACTCAACCGAAAATCTCGATTCTAAAGAGTCAGATGAAGAAGAAGGGGAAATAGAGAAAACCTTGTCCAACAAGAAGAAATCTAACCGAGGAAGGAAATCAGCAAAAGAACAGAGAGAGAAAGCTACCTAAAAAGACAAGCTGCAAGGATCCCAGCAAATGCTAGAAAGACTCTTACAGACTCCTAGAAATTCTAAGCATCAAGGGAAAACCCACAATGGGATTCCAACCTCTTCCAAAGGTAAATAATGAAGGTTCTCTCCTAGAATTGTAGAGGAATGGGTAGCATAAATAAAGAAGAAGCCATGAAAGATCTGATCTGCATCTCCAAACCAGATCTTCTACTCATCCACGAGACCAAGATGGAGGAAAAGGCTTTCCTTCATACAAGTTCAAGATTTTGGAAAAAGGTGGAGCTTGTGCAATCAGTTCCAGAGGCGCTTCAGGAGGAATAGGCACACTTTGGGACAATTACAAATACGAGCTTACTAAACAAAGAATGTGCACAGACTGGATCTTCACTTGGCTTATTCATAAAGATACGGGAATTCAAGTTTGTTTATTTAATATCTATGTCCCAACCCTTCTATCTAGAAAAAAAATGTTGTTGGAACCTCCTCCGGGAAGTTAGCAATGGCACTAGGCTAGATAACATCATTCTAGCTAGCGACCTAAATATTATTTTGAACCAATTTGAAAAGCGGGGCGGCTCGCTAGTGAGAGATCCCCTCATAGAGCAGGTATACAAGCTCATTTTAGACTGGGAATTGATTGACACCCCTCCCACCAATGGCAACTATACGTGGTCGAATAAACGTTTGGGGCCTGGCATATTGTTGCTCGCTTAGACAGGTTCCTGGTTCAGGACTCTTTTCTTCTGTTAGGATTAAATCTGTCATGTCCCCTCCTATCATACCAGTGCGATGGAGAGAACGTGATGTTAAAATTGGGCATCTAGCCCCATGATTACTAAATAAAGATTCACATAATATAAAGAGACATATGCAGATGTATAAATGTAAGAAACACAGCGGAAGTAAATTCAATTACACATTTATCATACATTCAAGATATTCATGATAATCATCAAATAAATACATTGCAAAGTTAACACAAGAGAGTACTTATCTTATAACAAAGTAGTCTCGAGCAACTGGCTATGCAACTGCAACGTTCCACCCAACCATAGGCCAGTTGTGATCATCAATATCTCAACACAACTGCCACCCCCGAGCTAGGAAAGATCTCTACAAGGAAAAATGGAACAGCAGACTCACACATAGCCCAATATGCACCGAAATCAGCCAAGCCAATCTACAGTTGGGTTTATCAGGTTGCTAAGGCAATGGAAAGGGAGAATTAGTAAGCTAGTGAGCTCAACCATAGAGATATGGACACCATCTGCAAGATCTATCTAGCTTGGTCCCCACAATACCTACACACCTGGCACAAGAAAGTATTCCCTTCACTACTACACAATCCCTCATGCCATACCTTCCATTCTAGTGTTCTTCAAGGTGTGCATAGAAAAGAAACCAGTCCTTTTCATCTTCTTGAGAGGTTACCTCCTCACTAGGTTTATCAAGCCAATTTTGGTCCACTTCCACTCCTAATTCTTGCTCACAAGTTCAAATGAAAACAGGGATGCACACAACAACAAAATCACAAGTGTTGGGTATGAAGAAAAATGTGGGCAACCAAAAACGACTGGTAGATGGGGAATCATCCTTGGGGAAGCAAATTCGTTTTCAGAAAACATTCATGGGAATTCAAGGGGCAGGAAGCACCTCTCTAATCCCCCAAATCGTGACTCCCTTCCTCCCAGCCAATGTGCGATACAAAAATGAGTTCCTTGCTATGGAAAATGCAGGAAAATGATAGAAAACGTGAAGGAGAAAGTCCCAGCTAGCTCAGACTGCGTGAGAGAGCAAAGAACATGGGTGAAGAATCACTTTGGGCACAATTTCGTGGGTGTGTTCTTGCCCAAGAAGAAAAAATACGTTTTCCCAGGTTGATGGCTTGCCCATGCACGAAATTGGCCACCATACCCCTTCATTCCCAAGGCATTAACTACTTCAACCAACTCTTGGAAGAATTAAATGATTGGGTGCATAAGTCAAAATGGGTAGTTGGGGTTCATTCATTGACATTTGGTTTAACACCATTGGTTCAAGGGTTTGAATAATTTCCCTCCCTATTCCTTGTAGAATCATGCCCCCATCTCTTGTTGCATTGCGTAGCTAGTTGTGGGTATTTCATTAAAAATAATATTTACATGATGTCTTTAATTTATATTGTGCATAGCTAGCACAAGAACCATATGCATCGATTTTTAATTGTCGATACATAAAACGCTAAATCAATGGTGAGGCCTTGGCCTTGAGCTCCTCACCATGATTTAATAACGATATTCACATCATTTACAATTTTAATGCAATAGGGTCAAAATCAGGATATTACAGAATCCCTCTTCCCAAATCTTATCATTTGGAGGATCGGATCATAAGCCTATCCTCCTTGAATTATTAAATTTTTTTAACTTAGGACCTATCCCTTTTCATTTCATTCCTCTATGGACTTCCCAAAAGGATTTTCAGGATGTTGTCAAAATGGCTTGGGCTGCTCCGGTCACGAGATCAGCCTTCTATGTTTGGGAAGAGAAGTTGTGCCGAGTCAAAAAAGCTCTCAAGTGCTGGGCTAAGCGCATAGTCCCTCCTTCTCAACTCAAACTAGAAGCCCATCAAAAACTGGAAGATCATCAACACATTATGGAAGCAAGTTCTGTCACTAAGGAACTTCTAGATAAAGAAATTACTTTACACCAATCCTTGCATTCAGCTTGCCGGCAAGAAGAAGAATTTTGGAGACAAAAATCTAGAAGTCCCTGCCTTCAAGCGGGTGACTGCAACACATCATTTTTTCACAAGCAAGCCGAAGCAAGAAATAAATATAAATAGGTTCGCGCCATCCAGTTACAAGGTCAATTAGTCAAAGAGCTTGGAGAAATCAAAGTTGAGGCGTCCCGGTATTTCAACGCCATCTACTCCGAGGACCTTCAAGCTCAATCCCACGAGGCACATACCATTTTGGATCTAGTCCCAAGCCTGCTACAACACAAGGATAACCTGAATCTTGTCAAACCCATGACTCTTGACAAACTAAAGGCCGCGGTGGAGGATATGGAGGAGGAAAAAGCTCCTGGACCGGACGGTTTCACCACTAATTTTATCAAATTTTGCTGGGATTTTATCTACAAAGACCTATATAGAATGGTCTTGAAATCTCAAAATTGTGAAAAAATAGGGGGGAGCACCAATTCAGCATTCCTGGCTCTCATCCCAAAGGAAAAAGATGCAACCTCCTTTGACAGGTTTCGTCCCATCTCCCTCTGCAATATCGGTTACAAGATCATCACCAAAATAATGGCCAAACACCTTAAACACATTCTTCCAAGCCTCATTCCAGAAAATCAAGGAGGCTTCATCAAAGGAAGGAAAATATGGGACAACATCATCCTGGTTCAGGAGGCAATCCACTCAAGCACAAGAGACCGAGAACAAGGTATGGTAGTAAAAATTGATTTAGCTAATTCTTTTGACAGAGTGCGTCACTCTTTCTTGTTTCAGGTTATGAGGTGTTACGGCTTTGATCCTGCCTTTATTCGTTGGGTTAAAGCTTGTATTAGTGAGTCGTGGATCGCTCCCCTTATTAATGGAAGAGTGGCTACCTTTTTCAAAGCCAACAAAGGACTGCACCAGGGATGTCCTCTCTCCCCTTTTCTTTATGATATTCAAGATTTGGTGCTCAGTTACCAACTAGATCAAGCTCAACAAGCTCAAGATCTAATGGGTATCTGAATGGCCCGTCGAACCAAGGACATTAATCATCCTCAGTTCGTCGATGACACCATACTTCTAAGGGGAGCCAGTCCTCACACAGTTGTAAGGTTCAAACACGTACTATACTCCTACTGTTCAGCCTTCATAAGCAAGTTAAATATTAGGAAGAGTCAGATTTATAGCTGGAATACCAACCCACGGGAGCTATCTGCCATCTCTCGAATCCTTGGAATTGGTGGCACCACGATTTGGGATTATTTCATTTATCTCGGGGTCCCAATTTTCAGAACCTCTCCTAAAGCAATGGATTGGAGCCCGATGGTGGATAAAATCAGAAGGAAAATTCTTTCTTGGGGTGCAGTCTGGCTCAATATGGCAGGGAAAGTGGTTTTGATCCAATTAGTCTTGAACAACCTCCCAATCTATCAAATCTCCACTCTATTGGCTCCATCCAAAACTCTCTCTTTAATCGACAGCCTTCTTCGAAATTTTCTGTGGCAAGGAGGGAAAAGCAACGAGGGGAGAAAATTTGCATTAGTTAGCTAGTCAAAGAAAAAAAAAAATTATCCTGGAAGGGGGGCTGCAGATCCGAGATCTTAAGTCCCGGAATTTGGCTTTGGGAGCCAAGATTCTCTGGAATTTGCTAAGTAATTCGACCTCCTGAAGCAGTTAGTTTCTTCGAAGAAAATATTTCTTAGGCCCACGGTTGCGGTATCTGGACAAGGTTCCTTCGGTCAAAAAGGGCTCCTCTATATTATCTTAATGCCAAAAAGCGCTTCCTTTGTTTAGAATTGACTTGACTTGGATTCCTGGAAACGGGAAACACATCCACATCTGGAAGGATTCTATCTTGGGTAATCCCCCCCTCACCACAGCCTCAGATATAGGGAACCTTAGAACTTAGATGGAAAATCAAGGCCTTGATACATTATGGGATATCTCCACTTGGACCATCGATCCCCCTTTAACTTGGGAAAACTGGAATATCCCTTAATGCCCCGCTCACTTAGTAAAATAAATAGCTCAGTTCCTCTCTTATCTTCAAGGTACTGCCCCCATTGCAAAAACTACAAAAGATAAAAGAGGATGGGGTTCTGACACCGGTCGCTATACCTCTGCTCAAGGCTATAATCGCTTCTTTGCAAACCCAAATGTTCTTGGAAATCCTGTTGTCTGGAAACAAATATGGAATCACAGATGCTGCCCTAAAGTGTACATGTTCGTATCGACTATCTCCCATGGAAGCATCCTCATTGGAGACAACCTGGAAAAACGGGGATTTGTCGAACCCTTCCACTGTACTCTCTATCGAGAAAGCAAAGAAACCATATCTCACCTATTTATCCACTGCCCCTTCGCCACGAAAGTTTAGGACTAGTTGACGGAACCCTAGTTTGGTACTGTAGATTTACAAGACTCTATCCCGTTGATCCTTAATAATTGGGAGCAAAGTTACCCTGGCTCATTGTCACAAAAATATGGGTTCAAATTTTGTTGGTTAACCCTCCCAAAATTCATAGCTTGGGAAATTTGGCTGGAGCGGAATCACAGAATTTTCAGAGATACATCCCACACCCCGACGCAAGTGGATTCCAAAGTTCAAGCCCTCATGGGAGATTTCCTTCAGGTAATTTCCCTGTCGAAAGATAAATCTCCCTTAAGTACAGAGGAATCGGATTGGTTATCATCCTTCAACTTGTCAGTTGCAAGCTTGACTCCAACGCCCAGACAGCTTGAAGTCTAGGAACTCAGGTATGACCAAACTCAGTTTGACAATTGGAGGAAGGAAAGTAAAGTCTACAAGGTATTCTTCGATGGAGCTTCGAAAGGTAATCCAGGAGCTGTAGGAGGGGGAGGGGTTATCTACAATTCCGAGGAAGAAATAAAAATCAAGTACTCCTAGAGCATTGGATCTGACACAAACAATATGGCAGAAGCTTGGCCTGTGGCAAGGATTGAAGCAACTGAAAACTATTGAAGTGGAAGAAGCTCTGATCTTCGGAGACTCTCAGCTAATAATTCAAGCTATGAATCCTCCCATCCATATCAAGAACCTGAAGCTCGCCGGACTCATGCAGCGAATCCAAATTCTCACTCGTTCCTTCCGCAACATCAAGTTCTTCCACATCCTTCGAGATCTGAATGCCATAGCCGATCTGGCCGCTAATGAGGCCACTCGCCTTACCCCAAACGAACTATATGTCAACAACGTTGGTCAAGGATCCCACTCTCTCTAACCTGAGGGACCATTCATTACTACACAATTGGAAACTATATGACGTTGGGCTCGAATGTAACGATGGGTGGTCGGTGATGGAATTCAGGCTGGAAGAACGAGACTCCAATTCGCAGGCTGGAAACACGTCGATGAATGTTGGCTCTTGTGGAAACTACATGCTTTCAAACCGGGTCGAGTCGAATTCAATGCTCATCCTGTTGATTGGCAGGTGTACAGGAATTAGATTGGCTTGCCTGGAATTTAGCATCGTCCTCCTTTTTCAGTTTCAGCTCTGTTTGTAGTTCTCTGATTCCGATTTTTCAAACTAGTTAAAGTTTGAACTTACTGGCATTGCTTATAAGCCAGATTTTTGTAACCAGCTCAGTGACTCTGTCACTGCACTCTTAATACAATTAACAAACCTAACAAATTAACAAACCCTGATGAATCTAAATAAATTTACCATATTAACTTCTAAATTTAGTACTATAATCCCAATAATTTAATTAATATTAATATAATACCCTCCCAATAATTACTACACTAAGACCGTTAATTATAATTAATATCAACACACAAACTCTAAACATTTGTAATAATAATACCTTAACCTTATCAATTTATAACATTAATTCTAAATTCCTAACCCTAACAAATTAATGATACACTATCGTCAACAAATACTATCCTCAATTAAATAATGAACTACCCCTCATTATCTTCAACTAGCCTTATCATTAACATAATACCCTAAACTATAATTATAGTTTAGGGTATTTGAAATGTCAAGTACTGTAACCATTCAACACAGTCGTCCTTTCTTTTCATACAAATTCCACTACGTACAATCATGAACAGCTTAAAAAGAGTTTCCAATTATGCTTCCACCGAATGTAAATTAGCCTGATTCTCTAGAGCTTTGCATGCAACCCATTCAACCATTAGTATTCTTATCTTTTTTAGGTTATGCACCATCTATGACATACCATTGTCTTCTCGAGACAAGTCTAAATGCCTCCAATTGGAAGTTACCATATCCTTAAATTCCTCATCCTATAGCCATGAATGATTAAACTTGAAAGCCAAGGGAGGTTTCCTATCTCCTGAATCATATTAAATAAGTATAGGACTGTGATCATAGTCTCCTCCAACCCCTACTCATGACCTAAGTCTACCCATCTCTCTGATCAAGTCCTCAAGAATTAAAAATCGATAAACCCTTTTTGATATGGCATCTTTACCTTTTCTCGAGTTTTGCTAGGTCGAAACTATTTGAATTGGTTCCATATCTATCAGATGCAAATCTTCAAAAAAATGCGCAAAGAAGTATGTTAATTTGTATGTTTGGACGAAGTGTACCCATACTTTTCGGGTGGACAAGGTTAGGTTTATATCCCCACCCCAAGATTATATTATCCCCTTCGAAAATTCCTTGACTTCTTAAGTCTTCCCAAAATACCTTTTGATTTGAGAAAGGTACATAAATGTTAATGACTTTTAACTTTTTACTAGTCTGATTGTATTCACCTTCCACAGTTAACCATGCATTTAAGAGAGCAATAGAACATGCATTGAAAAGAGAGTTCCACTCAAAAAGCAAGCCTATATAATGACCTTATGAATCCATAATGCAAAAGTTCTATTCCTTGTAGATATCACATAGAATCTCTATATCCTTTGAGCTAGAGCACATAGTTTCTTGCAAAAGAATAAAGTTCGGACGATATACAGTAAACAAACACTTGAGGGAAATTTATTTACCCCCTACCTCTCTGATGTACAGGGATAGGAATATTATAATTGGGGTTTCTTTTGGGTTTTTCTCACTCTATGAACCTCACTAATGGTAATGTGCTTGCCAGATTGAACATCCAATGAAGCTTTTCACTTTGCCTTCGATATGTGGGACTGTTATTAGGGTTCGAACATAAACCTCCCTCCAGGTCCCCATACTCATAAACCTCCACCCTTTTCTTAGACCTTAATTGATAAGATGAGACCAACATTGGCTTCTTCAACGTTGAATTAGTTACACCATCCTCTTGTTTTGAAACAGGTGATCCTAGAAAGGAGGAAAGTTGGGGTTTTTTCGAACTATCACCCAAAGTAACTAAGTTTTATACATTCAGGGAACATTGGTCCGTCTTTGGGATTATATCTTCGGAAAGAGTGGTAGGCATACCTTTCAGAGAAATATCACTTTAGAAACAAATCCCATCTTGGTCACCCCCCTCCAGATGCTTGAGTTCCATGCCATCCTTTACGGTAGGCTCTATAGGGTTCGACAGTCCCAAAACTAGATGAGACTTCATCTCAATTACCTTTGTCCTCCTTTGGGGTATGCGTCGATAACCCTTCTAGATTCACATTTGTGGAATGGCTTTTGTCCACCTTTTGATCACTCATGATGCAAATGACCAACCTCATGGAAACTATTACAATAGAATGAGAGTCTACGGTAATCAAAGTGTTGAAAGAAGGAACCCTTTCACCATTCCAACTCTATTCCTTCCAACAACCCTTTGGATATATCTAGTTCTACTAAGACTTTTTCAACCCTTTTATCATTCTAAGTCTCAAAATTTTCTTCAGTCACGTTGAACTTCCCAACTGAATTTGCTATGGATTTTAGCACCTCCTTTGACCACAATTTTAGGGGAAGGCCTGATATCAATACCTACATATGTTGGATATAGAATGGTTCTCTTAGAGGTTCAAAGGAGGGCATCCACGACTTTAACATCATGCTAGAGGGACCCCATAACCAAAATTGACCCCTTACAGGATCTTTGTCTTTTTCTATTTTAGACTCAAAGCATATCCAACCATTCAATAGAACATGAAATAAGGGAAAGTACCCTCAGAACGACTTCCATGTTGCCTCCAACCAGTCCCGAAGGGAGATAAAAATTACTTGATTTCCCATGAATTTTACCACTAACGCTAAGGCTACCAGATATTCCACTCAATCCAGCTCTATATTGTGACCGAGAACCAATTTTACTCTTAGACTTCGCACATGGAGCAAAGGGGAGCATGATTATAACTGAATATTGTTGATGTGATAGTGGCCAAATCCTCCCTTCTGTGCACGTGCTATTTTACTAAGTTGGAGTGACTCCAATGATGTACAACACTGAAATTATCATGAATTTAAATCAATTTCAAATTTTAAACTAACTCTTACAATCCTTTTGGACATCAGGAACGATTCTTATACTTTACAGGTATTTTCCATGCATTTTTCGTAATATTCGGAAGAGGATACACCATGTTTTGAAAGTGATTCCTCATCATTACACTCAATCATGCACAGAGCGTACTTCCCCCCTCATTACACTCAATCAAGCTCAGAGCGCACTTCCCCCCTCATGTGCACAAGCTATCTATCTCATCGGTCGTTTAGGCACTTTCTTTTGAGTGAATTTTTTGCAATAGTACTTTGATCCAGTGCTTTTGGACTAGAGGGAAGGTCGTCTAGACAAGTGTTAGGACTTGTATGGAGTGCCTCCAATTTCCCAGAGAGATAGGGAGCAGCCTCAGATGAAGATACCCCTAAAGGAGTTGGATGTTGAACTGACATCTCAGGTTTACCCATTAGGTTTGATGGATCCCCTGAACTGAGTAAACAATATGAATCTATGATGTTCCTCTTGATGAAAAAGTTTGTGGCGATCCTTCATTGTATCGTCCATGTCCATTTAAGACAATTGTCAAATTATTCTACCGAGTTATGGGATTATTCTTTGATCTAACTGAATCTTTGAATGCCTTTGTATAACTCCAAGCCTCTATTAACTTTGAAAAATCATCGGAAAATCCACAACTTCATCACCCTCGTAATCTACACAATCATTATAGGCCATCTTCATCACCCGTGAGTCAAATCAGAGTTCATACCTCCCAAAGATCAGAACTCCCCCCGTTCAATTTAAACTTTATTACCACTTTATATTCTCAACCACATTTGAACACAATAACATGCATAAAATAATTAGTTAGCAAATTAAAGGATAAATGTGAAAAAAAATTGATAGTCATTACTATTTAAGTTGATAATATAATTATTTAAGAAATCTTCCGTAGTCATTGTTATATCATCATTAAAAAAATGTGGGAATTTTCTTACACTTCCTCGCATTTTGTGGATGGTATTTCATGTAAAATTATTAGTGATGAATTTAAAGTGCTTGACTCAATAAAAACATTACATGTTTTGCACACAACAAAGGTAGCCAACACGAAGGGTTAACCTTGATATTTCCTACATGAAACTCAAGCATTCAACCGTTCAAGTTAACCCATCATATTATAGCCAATGTTATTATAGCATGTTGAAACCATTAAATGATTATGGAAAATAATTATCGTTAACATACTATAATATGCAACGTTTAATATTTAATACTATCACATGCAACATCTATTGAATAATACGTGAACACAAAGTTAAAGATATTAATGCAAAAAAGTATTGTATCTAAATACATTATCTAATCAATAACCATACTCGTGATTTTAGATGCATAAATATGCAAATCATTATTCCAAATGCAAAAGAATTGGACAATTTCAAAAAAAAATAGGAGGGATTTGATGTTCAATTCGTTCAATCTATGAAGTATTAGTTATAATACAATTTTGTGTTGTGATCGTGTGATTCATTCAATTTATGAGTGATTGGTCATGATATAATTTGGTGTTGTCTTGAATCATTGTAGCTAAGATAATCTCGGTGCAACTATTGCAATGGGTGGTGAACCATTATAAACAACAACTTACCCAAGCATAAGCAATTAATTGGTAGGTGAACACACTAATCAATTTTTAAAATATGCAAGATATAATATTAGGTGCGTTAGTGCTACATAGTGATTGAATGTGATGCACATTAACACAATATAACATGTGGAAACAAACTAACCAAATAACGAGATCAATGCACAAGAGATTGCCTTAATTGTACATTTATTCCACATAGAAATAATTCATCTATAAAGAATTAACAAAGATAGAAGCAATGTGAGAAACCATGGTGATTTAAAACTATGAGAACAGTCATGGGTGAGCTCGATTTTCCTTAGTGAACACAACAAAATTGTACTCTATGTATTGATTCATATTTATATAAACTACAAGATGTGGTATCTATTAATGAGGTAATTACAAAGTCAGATAAAAAAACTCTTGTGGTTTCTTAGAAATTAGTTATTTATTTCTATGCTAAGCGGTAAAGTTGCTACAAACTTAGTATATTTTGATAATGTTGAATGATAGGTGCATTAGGAATCTGAATGGTAAGATTCTACTAATGTAGTTGAAGAATATGGAGCTAAGGAAGTGTGGTTAGATGTGCACCAATTGATTGAATGTGCCATGTGAATAATTTCTTCATGTTATATTAATAACACATTGGAAACTAAGCATGGGTTGTAGTTGTAGTGGAAAGTGCAAACATGACAAGAAGCAAAAACCAATAACAAAACAAATCGTAATAAATTCTTATGAAACTACACATCAAACCACATTAAATGTTAAGGACATGCCATAGACTAAAATCACAGTAAAACACCTATAATTTCTAATTTTTTAAAACATAATGATTACTTTGGTATTGATCAAAAAAGGTCGCAGCCAAACAGGATGACTTATAGTTACAAGCTAACTCTCTCTAAGTTGATCTGCATAGATAATAAAGTTATGAAATGTACAAAAATGAAGTACCAGCCAAAATAGTTACATTCAACCTTGTTTTTGTAGATACTATAGTGCTAACATGTATAAGCATGATTAAAATATCCTTAAAACAAAACAAAAAAACATTTATACTGCATATGAAAACATTATGGTAAAATTTAGCCTGGACTGTCTAGAACAGCTAACTGCTCGTTTACTGTGTATGGACTATAGGGAGAAGAATCTTCCATGCTCTTTTTCTCAACATTCTCCTCAAAAGTTATAGGCACCTCCAACACTACAAATTAGATATCCAAGACAAGAATAGCATTCTTATCTTGTCCTAAACTTTGAAATTCCCCCTTAAACAAACTGGTTTTTCCTCATGAGATTTAACCTTTTCCTTCCAAAATTCATTCTCCACTTCATACATGGTCAGTTTGTATCTCATATATTTCATTTGAGCTTAAAGAAGATCAAATTTTGTATTGGTTATGAGTTGGTCCTGAGCATATCTCAACTCCCACCGTTTTTTCCAATTTTCAATGCTATGGATATCTTTGTCACTATAATCTCTTATTCCTCTTGAGGGATCTCAACCCTCTGCTTAATGTTGTTTCTGTTACCCCGAGGATAGGTCATTCTGATTGGGTTGCAGGAAAGGATATGATATAGACTCAACAAATCCAAACTATTTTTTCTCCAAACCCCTCTAATCTAGAAAATTAAGGAAGCTCTAATACAACTATCACTTAGATTCCAGGAACGCAACTTGATAGAAACAAATTTACTCGGGGCTTGACAAGCATTGGTTATATATTTATTATTGAGCTCCAATATCTCGTGAGATTCACCTACAACCCAATGGTGATCTCCCCGAATTTTCAAATTTCTCCACAAGAAGGCACAGGCATGACAGAGACTCCCAAGAGAACAAAGAGGAAAGGTATCTTCTAGAGCAATGTACCTGTTCAAGACAATCCTCCAACTCTCACCATACAACTGAACCAAGAATTTCGACCTATGATATAGAGTACTCTAGGATAACTCAGATAAACTACTGAATTCGCCACCTACCCAATGATTGGAATCCCAAAGAATACTGAAACCACCTCCTACCCAGAAAATATACGCAATTCTAAGACTTATAAAACTTTCACAGTGATTCCAAGATGGATTATAACTAAGAATGATAACATGCACATTGCTCATGGCATGATAGACATTGCTTGTAACTCTTTTATGTTTAAATTCTAGCTTAAGGTTATTATGCAGACCTTTGTAGCAAATAAATTTTTCTAATCCAAAATTACTTACCTCCAACCTAGCCCAAAGGCATTTGCTCATCATCACCCAAAAAAATGCTTCTCCTTCAATACAGTGGCTTTTGACTCCCCAAAATTTTTCTTTAGACCTTATCAGAGCTCCCCTAAAATAGACATAAGATGAGCAATTAGATAAAATCTCTGCGAGCTCAGAGTTCCTACTCAAATCAATGTTCCAATTCGCATGCACCAGTTGCAAAGGCCCGTGAAGCAAATTTCTCCAGAAACATTCAAGGATGCTTCCAGAATCACCACCTTCCCAATGTTTAAAATTACAAACTATAGCATAACCACTTCCAATTTTCTCAATCAACTCTCCAACAGAACATGACCCAATAACACGACTCAAATACGAAGGACTGACATAATGCATCTACATGCTCAAGGATTGTGCTTTTTGAACCATAGACTTTATTACGAGCACTAAATCCCTCCTAGAAAAGCGTGTCGAATGTGATGGTCTTCGAACTTCGTTCTGTTGATATTTAATTCCAGGATTAAATGCCACTCTTATCCTGAATTCGAACCACCACCAGTCAGTCACATCGATGTAATGTTGATTATCATTTCTCCAATCCATAGCATTAGAGAATGATGCATTGAAATATCCTTTCACCATTTACCTTATATCCCCCATATGGAGATTACCTGCCTTGTTGACTTGAAAATCAACCTCTTTGTTAAGGACTCTTAACACTTGAAAAAAATTGATTTCCCCTATACTACTAATCTCCCATCATATTCACTCAAGCAATTAGGATAGAATCAAGTCTTTGGGATTAGTTTGAAAGACTAAATGACGAATTATGGCCATGGAATCCCCTATGACATTCAATGTTTGGATTTTACTACCATTTACCTGCTTTAAACCCTGCCACAAAGACAATGCTTCCACTTGATTATTTGTCAATATTCCCAGACCCCATGCATAATTTTTCTCAGTATTTCCCCCAGGGTCAAAGAGCACCCCCCCCACTTGCTAACCCTGGATTGTTCTTCGAAGCTCCATCAAAGAAGAGAGTATATTTGTGTTGATCTATGATCCATTCCCTTACATTTTCCTGCTTTATTCTCAGCCTCCACCTACCGACTTCTCTTACCCTTGGATTTATTGATGGTTTCTTTGGTAGATCCAAAGTAAGCATAAGACTTTGTAGACAATTCCTTTCCTCAATTTTTATATTGTTAAATTGTTGCTTGGAAAGTCCTTTTGATTTGATGGCTTCTATTAACGTTTCTTGGGCTTGATTCACTACCATTCCTAATCAGACTTTCTTATCATTGAAAATGGTTTCATTTCTTGCCAACAAAATGTTCCAAAAGATAAAATAGGGAAGATCTCTCAATATATGTTTCAACAAAGGTTTATCGGTAAATTTCCTCAAGTATCCTTTGTGTCAAGTTAAATAAGCTTCCTTGAGGGTTAGAGGTACTACTGGTCTAGTACATAATTTAGTCATACTCTTACTCCAAACCTCTATAGCATATCCACATTGTAAGAACAAATGATTTATAATTTCTCCCTCATTTTTACAAAGAGGGAATTGAGAGGGCCCTTGGATTCCTCGTCCTTGAAGATTATCAACGGTTAATATTCTTCCATGATTTAATGTCCAATTAAACATCTTCACTTTAGGAAGAGTGTCACTTTTCCATGTAGTTTTCCAGACAGAATTTTGAGGGAGAGGAAAACAAAGTTGATTTTGCATGAAATATCCTTCTTTTATCGAATAGTTTCTGCACTTTCTTCCCCAAACCCTACTGTCAAGAAAAGAACGATCCAAAGGAGTTGCCCCATGAAAATATAGGACTAACTCTTTCCACTATTGTTTCAAATTTTCAGGTAGATTTGGAGATTTTCATCCTTTCCAATATCCATTGTTATCCCATTCCACAATATCCTCTAACAAATGTAGATTGTTGTTAATCATCCACGTTTTTAACTATTGAAGTTGAGGGATTTCCCTTAGAGTAGACTTGTTCATAATTCTATCATCCCATATTTTAATTTCGGCTTCATTTCCAGGCATCCAAGTGACATTATTTCTCGATAGAACAATTGAGGCTTTACAGAGATTCCAAACTTATGTACATGCCCATGTTTAAAATCATGATCCAATATTTTGTTTCTAAAGTTTGGGTGTATTTTCTATGTAAGACAGTTTTCCACCAAGCTTCTTCTCCTGTGGTTAGCTTCCATAGAATTTTGGTACCTAAAGGTCTTTTCATTAGACCCATATCCCTTAATGCAATCCCTACATACTCCATAGGAGCTATCATAGTTTCTAACTAATTAGATGGTATTTCATAGAGTTTGATTTTCCTCCTTTCCATATAAACTTGCGTTGTAACAAACCTATTTGAGAGGATACCCCATCGGAGCTAGAAGAACAAAAATTTGATAAATTGCAAGAGAAGCTAAAATTAACTTTACAAGGACTGCTTGACCCACTGGATTTAACCATTGGGATCCCCATTGAGCCATTATTTTTCTGACTTTTCCCGTGACCCCCTTCCAATCCAAAGCATTTGGTCGTGATGCCTAGGTAAATAAAAGAATTCCAATATTTTTGAGCTGAAATTCAAGCTTATCAACAATTTTTTGTAAGCTTGTTGGGGAAGAATTCCATCCAAGAACCCGACACTTATGCTTATTTACCTCCCATCTTGATGCTTGAAGATAATCCTAGATAACTGCCTTGAACCTTTCTGCTATAACCATGGAGGATCCCCCCAAAAGAAGAGTGTCATCAACAAATTGAGAGTGATTGATCACCTTGACTCCTCTAACTATTGTAATATCTAGAAAGTTACCAGTAGTCCTTTTTACTTCCAACATCCTACTCAATGATTCTACGATGATTATGTATAGGATAGGTGATAGTTGACATTCCCATATAAGCCCTCGTGTTCCTTGAAAAAAGGTCGTTGTCTTCCATGGACTAGGGGGTTTATCTAAGGAGAGGCTATACATGCTTGAATCCAACTGGTGAATTATGATAGAAGCCAACTTGATTAAATCCTAGAAATGTCTATAAAATTGTATCATAAAACCATCTAGGTCAGGGGATTTTCTAGGTTCCAATTCCCAATGGTCTTGATAACTTCATATTCTTCCACTTCCCCATGTTCTCACAGTAGATGCCTAAAGTGATTAAATGATTCATTCTTAATGTCATCATTATCTATCATCTTTCTTCCTTATGATGTAGTGATTTCCATGACACTATTTTTGAATTTTATCTTTTGCCTATCTATGGAAGAATGAAGTGTTTTTATCCCCTGCCTTCAACCATAAAATTCTTGATTTGAATCTCTAGTATTCTTCCTCTTCTCCATAAACTGTTAGCGGCCTCATATTGGTTTCTTTTTCTTCCAATTATTGTTGTAGAGATGGTTCTCCTGTCTCCATTTGCTTCGGGATCCTCACTAAATGTACTTGTATCTCCTTCTTTTCTACAAAAGGCTCTTTGTAACTATTTTTTGCCCACCTTTTGAATCATGTTAATAGATTTTAGTTTGGATTCCAATATATAACTGGGGGACCTCTTCCATTTTTCGTGTAGTTGTTTTTAACAATTTCAATGGCTTCTTCTGACTGTAACCATGCATAACTAAACATGAAGGTAAAGGACCATCATTTACTTTGTTGTATAAACTGAGTCCAAGTGGATCATGGTTTGAAGAAGCAAAGGGGGTAATGGTATAAGTGATTTCCAGATCTTCTTCTAGAAACTTATTGTTTATTAAAAACTTGTCTAAATGTGCAATAATATGAGTTGATCCCAATCTTTTGTTGGACCAAGTATACTTCCCTTGCTTTGGTTTAATATCCACTAAGTCCAAATCCAAGATCAAATCTATTGAATTCTTTCTTGGATTGTCCCTTACTAGATTTCCTCCTCTTTTTTCATCTTGAAATAACATAGTATTCAGATCTATTCAGATCTCCTGCAAAGATACAATGTCATTTTCCCACTGCTTCTCTTTCACTCTCAAGAGTTTTCTAATGTCGGTGAAATTATATGCACAATTTCCGAACATAAATTGTCAACTAGGGTGTTCATAGACTTCAAGGTGCAAGCAAAAGAAACGTAGGATTAAAGCCTACTCTAACAAAATCAAAGGAATTACGGCAGTTGACTCAAAGCTCATATGGAATTGAAGGCAAGTAAGCTAAACCACAATAATGATACAACATTGGATTGCTAGAGCACTTGAATGCTATTAAATTTTGGATCATGATTAATTAACTAGGTCCCAACCTTCAGTGATTTCGATCCCATATTGAATTCACATGGAAAAATTATAAATGTCGAAGGTAAACATTCTTCAAACTACAGGGAAATAAATCAACAGAACACTCTTCAACTGAAAGGAAAGATTCTTCTATTGTAAAAAAATAAATTGACCTGCATAATTGGAAATTTGGAAATACATTACAAAACTGGGAATCTAATCTAGAAATTTGGAAATGCAAGGATGGAAAACTAGTACAAGAAATTAAATCTATGAGTTGAATACTAAATAAACACAACACATGCCAGAATGGGGGGCCTACCAATCATGCAATATGTTGTGGAAGGAGACTTCAAATGTTGAAAAAGAAGCTACGTCAAGGACATATTTGATTACAACTTCAAAGATAATTACAAAATGGTGCTCAACCCTTAAGCAGATACACTTTGTTTGTCAATTACATAGATAGTAAGATCATGGTTGATCAATACAAAAGCACTTATATAAGCTTGGATGTTCTCACACTCCTTTCTCTCTAACATAGCTAGAGATCCACGTATTTATAAAAAAATAGAGACTTCCTATGAAAACAGTTTCCCTGTCAGTCAATCTCTATTTACATCTTTAAACATAATACATCATTTCTAGATGAGTCATCATATAAGATAATTTATAAATAGAAATATTCTCATGACCAAAGGCATGCAAATATTTGTTTCCTCCACATAGGTTGAAAACTCATTAATACTATTGTGTTGGGTAGATCTCTTGATTATCTTTGTTAACCAAGGATCTTGGTCCATCAAATGAGGGAAATCTTGATTTAATGAACATACAACCATATTCATAACTGTGCAATTAAAGCTCAGGTCTTCATCCTGACATTTTATTAGCACACATATAAATTGTATCCATGCAGCTATATGATTTTTGGCATTGATTTCTGGTAGTTGGAGTTTAAATTGCCCTTCTAGATAAACCTAATTGAAGTTTGTTGAAGTATATGTGTCCACCATGCATTGGAAGTGTCACGGTTTCCATATTTGGACATATGATAAAAACAAAGTATATGAAAAACGCCCCTTTGACTATGAGATCACCGCATATGATTATAGAGAAGTGGTACTAAAACAAAACAAGAATTCGATCTGTGTAATTCCATGTGGAGTGTACTCCCTTTTCTCTGAATATTGCATGCTAAAAATGATATGAAATCGTGGATCAAACTTTGATAGTGCACCCCCCTTCTTTAAGATTTACAATTTGCATGCCAAAGCAGCTATTGAGATAACTGAAAGGGGTAGTTACTGGATCATAGATCAAACCTCATCCGTGATTTGCTTATAAATATATCACTTTTATCTTTATCTAAAACATGGTGTGTGTTGGCCAAATTTGGTGGAGGCATTGACTACAAATTTGACTGGAAGTTGGAGTTGCTTGTGAACAAGCTGAATGTTATTTAAAGAACATGAACCCATATTGAAGGTTGTAGAAATAAAACCCATATTCTCAATTTCCCATAGGCTGGCCACAACAATTGGTGCCATAAATAGTACTAGAATCGATGCTAGAGATAACCATGAGGACCGGTCATTCACCATTAGTCAGATTGATAATTTAAAACCCTTGGAACTTATTAAAAACAAAGGAATAAACATAAATAAACAACTTTGTCTCATTATGCTTGTATAAGGTAAGTTATGGCTTCAAAGGTGCAGCTATACGGACAACATAGGAGCAATAAAAGGCCACTGTAATAGACAAAAAGGTGTCAATATTCAAACCCAACAGCCAACATTCTGGCTTTTCCCTATAATGCATTGGAACATATATATGAAAAACTTTGAAATGAGATCCAGTCAATTTGCTTACCATGTTTGTGTATATACAATGTTGAGTTTTTTTTTAATCAACCAATTCTAGTTGAGCCCCATCCCAATGCATACTGAGCCCACCAGATGCTCCACAATAACTCATAGCTATCCCCTGGCTTCCTCTCCACTACTTTTCACCTAACCTTTTCATTTCCTTGTCTTGCATCTTGGTCTTCTAGAGAATGAATATTGTAGGGTTTTCCAATTTTACTAAATGCCTCATGTATTCCTCTTTCGACCTACTCCCCATTCCCCAACTATTTCAGGAGACTAGCTTCATTATTTAATTATACTCCCCATACTCCAACTATTTTAGGAGACTAGCTTCATTATTTAATTATAGGAATTTTTTATCCTACCTTACTTGGTGTAAGCATGACCCCTACACCTTTATGGAATTGATTCTTTTGTCTTGAAATCATATTTTTATCCAAAGTTGACTAAAGACCCGACATCTTCTCCTTATTTGTTATTTCCTCCCTAACTTCTTTAGAATATTTTCTTCAAACCTTTCTAGAAGATCTTTCCTCTCCCTATGGAGCTTCTTTCTCCCCTTCACTTGATCATTAAAGTGCTTGCTTCCTTGTTTGAACACCTGGAACTATTGCTTATTTATCTCTCTTATTGTTTGTTTTTCCCACTTGATCGTTCAATTCCTCTTCCCATTCTTTTCTAATATATGTTGCATGAACATCCATTTCCATTAATATAGCTAGTACATGAGAAGGAAAGTCGGATCCTTACTCCTTTACTGTTGATGCCACAATTGTTGTAAAAGGGACTGGCAAATCTTCACTAGATCTTTGTTGAACCTTTTTTTCTTTTTGAACCCCTAGGACGTCTATGGCTTGTTTATCCTTCTTTATTTCCACTTGATCCTCTTGTTCTTTCTCTTCCTCTTCCCTTTCATTTCTACTGCCTGTCATTTCAACATCCATCTCCATTATAATAGTTGGTATTCATGGAGGAAAGACTAATCCAGGTTACTTGACTATTGACGCTACAATTTATGTAAAAGGCATCGGTTGATCTTCTTGAAAGAGAGGATAAAATCTATTTCTAGATTTACGAATTTGAATCGTTGTGGATTGGAGTGGTGATTTGTGCATATTTTCTACCAAAGACGATGAAGGAATGTCAATATTGTTGGATTCGACTACCTTCTTAGACTTCTTATGAGATTGCTTCCATTGATTGTATGATTTCTAAGATGTAGAGACTGTCTCCCCTATTTTTTTGCAAGCTTTGGCAAAGTGGCCATAAGCATAACATACCTTACAATTAAATAATAATTGTACACAATCAAGCTATTGATAATGACTTCAATTATCAAAAACAAGATGAATTGCTTCAGGAAGTTCTTTTTCAAGATTTACTTCCATGCATATTCTGGCACATTGAAACATTCATTGCTTCGTTTCTACCTTATCTATGAATTTACCCAAAGTATTCCCAATATTTCTCAAACATCCATCTCCCCAACAATGGAGTGGAATATGAGGTAATCTTACCCATACTAGAACTGTCGAAGGGATGTTTGAGTCAGGATCAAAGTTAGGAGTCCAACTAATTAGATACATTTCTCTATTGCTGAAAAACTGCGGATCACTATGAAATATCAAATCTCTATCTTCTTTAAATTCAAACAAAAATGTATAAAGACCTCTTCCACAGAAATAATGTGACATTTTTCCTGTCGTCAACACTATCTTGTTTTTCTAAATCCAGATCTCCATGGATCTAGGAGATGGCCAGATTCCAGTAAATTATCCAATGAGACCTCTCTCTGACATCGCTAATGCTTTATGCCTGACCCCAGTTGCAGGAAAGACAACTTCAGGGATTTCTAACAATGTCTTGATGAATCTTGACGATTAAGTTCTAGCTCCAAATTTTTCAGTGATTTTACCGATGACCTGAATGTGTATTCATCTAGTGCTGGAAGCAGTCTCTCCCCTTCGGATGTGGATGCCATCCCTGTCTTGGAAGCTTAAAACCCTAACTATCTAATTTTTTTTGGAGCATTTTTTAATGGCTTTCCTACCACCAAGCACATATCATTTATATCGAGATGTTACTATATCTCTAATTAAATCAACCTACAAGTTCTACGCAACTATCTTTATAACCTCATTACAACAATTTAGAACAATTACATAGATGATAGAATGTAAATATATAGACAAGGGTTATGGGTGGTCAAACATTAATACAATGATTGATGTAAAGAAGAGTTGCGTGGAGCTTAGCCCCTGCCTTTTAATTATAAAAGAAATTATTCGAAACTAATTTAAAAATAAAAAAATAAAATCTAAGTAAACTTTTTATATAAATAAGTAAAAATTATTATGTTGAAAAATAAGTAAAAAATATTATTATATTAATATAAAGTGTTTTATATCCATAACAATATATATCACATGTTGATATTTGAAAATCTTAAAAATTGTGAAATTGCATATTATATGTTAATATTTAAAAATCTTAAAAACTATGAAATTGCACATTTGTGAAAAGAATAGTATAAAGTAGCTGAACCTTATAAGTTAAATATATTTATTTTTGAAAAATAATAGAAATTGTAATATAAATAAACAAATGCTAGTTTGTTGAAATGTTTGTATTGTTTTGGCATCAATATTTAATATTTTTGTTTGTAATATTATCCATGGAGTTTCGAGTATGCCCATTCACTATCTATCCTACACCTCGTGGGATGACATCCATATTTAATATTATTAATATATGAACCATTTTTAAAATATTAAATTATTTTAAAATATCAAATTCAACAATACAATTTTTCATAATAAAAAAATTAAATTTAAATTTCAAACTTAAATTATAAATAATAAAAATCAATTAAATCATAACTACAAATATTAATAAAACAACTTATCTTCTTTTATAAATAATAGTACATAATCCAAAACTAAAGTATTTTTTTAAACGAAGAGAGCTTCAAATAATTCACATATATATATATATATATACACCTTAGATCGAGAATTCTCCAAGAAATGCAAATACTCCCGAGGGTATGAAAGGTTAAGTACTTTTTATGGTCCTAGCTTCTAGCAAGACACAGATCTCTAGAAGTATTAGAGACTGGTGGATCTGACCATATCTCAAGGTGATGGCCCTCAGCTATATTTCTCCATCGAGATGCGTGGAAAGGATTGTTTTGATCGAGAAGAAGGACAAAACTCTTTTAAACTCTCTAACATTTGTTGAAAATGACTCAAGTCCTGTCCTAACCCAACTGGGAATCATCCTTCCTCATGTAGGTTGTTAGACTCGAGAAACCAACATTCTTCTGGTGATAGCTTTGAAGAAGTGGTTTTAGTGGGAAGTGAGACTAAGGGTTTGGGGACCAATTTCACGACTGGTTTTTCCTATGAACAAACCATACAACCGACGCATAAACATCAGAATAAGAACAGTAAAAGAAGGATTGAGAAGAAAATCGAGAATGGTAAGATGACCGTTGGGGAATATATTGGTGTGACTAATATCTTAGAGTTCGTAGGAAAAACCCTCAATGGCATATTTTATGGGGAAATGGTTTCAGAAGCCAAATTCAAAATCTGGATCGACCAACTATGGAAACCAATTCTCAATTACAGCCCTTCTTTCTTCATACTAACAAGAGGATGGATTAGTTTTGTGTTCCAGTCGGTAGAAGACGCTGCCAAGATTCTTAAAGAGAACTGGAGATGGGGTAAAACTGCTCTAGAGTTGAAGCTGTGGAATCTGTGTTTCAATCGCTGAAGGGATACCCTACGAAAGATACCGGTATGGGTTAAAATCCCTGGCCTCCCCATTGAACTCTGGAACAAAATTTTCCTGTCAAATTTGGGCAACGCTGTGGGTAAAACCCTTTACGTGGATCAGGGTTACAAATTTTCCTCTCTTAGGACGATAGCCATGGTTCTTGTCTAAATGGAATTAAACGGCGGTCTCCCAGCTGCAGTGGAAATAATCTTGCGGATTTGATTTTTAAACAAGCTCTCGACTACGTGAATATTCCCTTCAAGTGCGTGCGCTACCACTGTTATATCCATGTCGTAAATGACTACCACCTACACTTTAAGAAAAAAATATGGCTAAAGAAATTAGAAATAACCTCTCCCATGGCTAGGAAGTTTGGGCCTAGTCATCATATTTTTTCCCTGGTACAAAATATAGGAGCAGTTGAAAAGGTTGAGTCCATTAACGGGTTGGAGAGTTTTATCCCACAAAAAACCTCAACCATTTTGTACACGAACGTGGTCGAAGAGGTGAATTCTAAATAGTGCTTGAAGGATTCTTTGATGGCGTGGTCTTTTTCTCGGTCTTTTGGTAGATGTGCAGAGGATGGTCCACTAGAAGTGGCAGTTGTAGAAGAAAAAACCAAATTTACAAAGCTTGATGTTTCTCTGCCTATTGGGTCTTCTTCAGGTTTGAACATTTCGCCACCAAATCTCCCCTTTTCATATGGTATTCTAAGGACACGAACCACTACACTCTCAGGATAGATGTTCAGAAGTTGTATCCCTTGAAGAGGCAGATGCAGAAGTACTCTCAGTTAATTTTAAGTCCAATGCTTCACTGCCTTTAAGGAAGCCTTTCATTATGAACACTACATCTACATCTTCTTCTGAAGGTGATTTAAGGGCTATCGTTACATCTCCGGGTAAGTCTTTATCTTTTTTCTGGTTCTCCTTGCTATTTTTCAGCGGATATTCTTGAAGATAGGGTTTTGTTGTCTTATGTTAGTCCTGGGGCAAAAAACTCCCTTAGATTACATAAAAGAATGATTAGAGGAACTTCATTGAGCAGTATTGTGTTGGATCTAAAAGATAAACCATCCCCTGTATGGAATGAAATAAACCCTTATGGACTACGATCCAAAGATTTCCTTCTTTCTAATAAAAACTTAATACATGTTAGCTTAGGGATGTTTACTCCTGTAAAGTTTAAAAAAAGAGGCGGACTTAGATCTTCTAAGAAAGAGAACAGGCTAGAATTTGACTACCCACAAACTTCCTTTCGAGCACTTAGAGGCAAGCTCGGGACTCAGTTTCCCTTATGATATTTTTTTCCTACAATTTTTGTGGGTAGACCAGCAACTAGAAAAAACTAGCACTAGCTAGGTTAATTATCATTCATCGTCTGAATATTATTCTAGTACAAGAAACAGTGTGTAATGGAGCGGTATTATCTGAAGCTCTTCTTTCATTGTTGAAAGGTTGGGCTTTCCACTAGACTGATGGTAGGGGTTTGTCGGGAGGTCTGCTTACCGGGTGGCGTGAGGAGTTAATTCTTACTAATTCTTTCTCCTTTCCGTCTGGACTGGGCACTTCTTTCCTTAGTAATGAAGTAAACCTTCAGTTCTCTGTGCTCAACGTTTATGGACCCTACCTACAGAAGATTGCTTATTGGAACTTTGTTTTTAACATGAGTTTGATAAGGAATCTACTATTTATCCTGGCAGGGGACATGAATTTCATGCTTTCTAGTCGTGAAGTCTGGGGTCCCAAAGCAAGACCTGATCCTTTACAAGATTTCTTTAAGTACTCCATTAACGCTTCGGATCTCTTTGATGTCGAACCTATTAAAAACAAGCCCAGTGGATCAGGGGAGGCGGGAACCCTCTACACCTTATAAGTTTAATCCTCATTGGTTTTTTAACTCGGCTTATGTTAATCTCATTAAGTCATAGTGGCATCACTTTGATAGCAATCTGGGTCTTTCCCCAAGAAGACAGTTTTCCAATGCACTGAATGAGGTGAAACATTTATCCATTAAGTGGTCTATGGAACAACTATGAAGTAGAGATAAAATACTTAAAGATACTAAAACCAAGATTGAACAGTATTACTCCTTGGATCCCGGAATCGTGAATTTGGAAAGTTTTAAGTTGTTAACAGATTTGGAGAAACTTAAAAATGATATCATTAATGAACAAGTTGTTGATGATCGAATGAAAAGTAGAGCTATATGGATGGCTTTGGGAGACGAGAATACCAACTACTTTCAAAAGTTCATGAATCAAAGAAGAAGGAAAAATACTCTATGGGAAATCAGTAATATTGATGGAGGAGGAGAAATTAGGGGATTTGAGCAATTAGAAGGGGCTAATTCTTTTAAAGAACTCTACAAGGAACCAGAAAGGAATAATTTGCCTCAGATAGTGAACCTCTGTACTGGTTTCCCTAAGTGGATTACTGCATAAAATAATGACTCACTATTTGTCCCAGTTACTCTTGGAGAACTGGAAAGTACTTTCAAGAAAGCAAAAAAAGAGAGAAGTTTAGGTCTGGATGGGTGGGCATTGGAATTTTTCCTTGCTTTTCTTTTTATCTTTTGGGAGCTAATTTACTTTGTGTAATTGAAGAAATCATAACTATGGGTAAGATACTGCCTTGCTTTAATTCTACCTTCTTAGTCCTCATCTCGGATATAGACAATCCTTCCTCTTTTGGAGATTTTCATCCCATCTCTCTTTGTAATTCCCTCTACAAAATTATCTCCAAAATAATTGTGGAGCGTTTGAAACCCTTCCTGGCTGCTAATATCTCAGTTGAACAATATGGATTTTTAGAAGGGAGGCAAATCCATGAAGTAGTGGGTACAACTCAAGAATGCCTACATACAATTAAATCCTCTTCTATGTTCACTAAGGTCATTAATCTTGATCTGTCAAAATACTATGATCGTACATGTTGGATGTATGTGAGACTTGTTGTCATTCAAATAAGCCTCTCAATGGATATGGTCCACTGTATTTTGGCATGTATGACCACTGTTAAATTTGCAGTGATTATTAATGGAGCAACTTCAAATTTCTTCATTGCCTATAGGGGACTCAGACAAGGTTTCTGGTGCAAGGGGTATGAGCCAAAGCTAGTTCAACCCATTCCAACCCGCACTTCCAGGATCTGGTCGATTCTACACTTGGCAGAATCACCAAATTTAGCCTAACCAACTAAATTCTTCTCAGACTTGTCTTTCCATAGCGATCTCTCCACACTCATGGTTCTTCTACAACTACCTTTTGCTTCCCCAATTTCCCTTCCGCAAGGATCTTTCCACAAGATCCTTTCCACAACAAAGCTTCCGCAACTCTATGGCCGCAACGGGCTTCCGCAACAGAGTTTCCGCAACTCTTTTCCTGCAATGGGCTTCTGCAGAATTCCTTTCCACAATTGCGGATTGCGGATTGCGGGTGTGCTGTTCGACTTTTCAAAACTCGGCTTTTGCAATTTCCTTCCGCAAATCTCCTCCTGTAATTCTTCATGACCGTCAGATTCTAGCGACCTCCATCCGGACCATTGATCTGAATTTGATGTGGATCTCACCGGATCTTTACGGATCCATTATCTCTCTTGCATCTTTCCTTTGCGGATCCATTATCCCTCTTGCATCTTTCCTTTGCAGATCTCCTCTGGGCCGTCAGATCTCTTGCCGCTTTGATATCAGCCGTCGATCTACTCCCGCCGTCGAAACTTCACAAAACTTTGTGGATCCTTAACTTCCGCGCATGTCCACTTTGCAAAACTCTTCTTCGTCGCCAATCTGTCTCCTCCGCTTCAATCTCAACCGTTCATTCTCTGCATAAGTGAGTCAACTGCAAAAACTCTGCAATCTACGTTGATTGATCAGAGGATCGATCAATCAAGCCTTCAAACTTCAAGAGTTCTAAACCTAGAACATATATTCATGCATCTATTGATCATATCAGAAGATAAGTAAACATTCACTCGCAGCTCATATATTCAAAGTAAATCATAGTGACTCGGAGACATGCCGAAGTCAGCTTCTCTTCCAAACACACAGTTAAGCTAATATAAACACAACTGATACCGAATCAAATGCAGAATGATCAACACAAGGATACAGAAAATATTACTCTCATTCTTCATAGCAATAATCAAACACACAGACTGTTTCCTTCGTCTCTCAGTCTCCAAAAATATTTACAAAGGAGAATCCACCCAAACTTAGAATCGGAACTTTGTAACTAGGAATGGCGACTGCGAATTCCCAAACCTCTCCACCGAACCCCTTTTCCCGAGATCTTGCTCCTCCTTTTAACCTATCCATCTACCCCCCTAACAGAGTGGTCCCGAACAACAACTAACTACTCTCTTCCATGATGAAATAGTCACTATCACTAACAGACAATTGCGCCAGCTTAATCTCCTCATAGGGAGTCTTACGAGATAGTGATTCAACTACTAACAAACTAACAAACTAACAAACTCTGACTCAGCAGTCTAACTGCCATAATATGTGACCAACTCGTCACATTGCTGACTCAGCATTGATGCTCCTGCATCACACTCCCAAGGTTGAAAATTCTGAACTCTTGTTCAGTAAATCAGCTAGTGAGAAACCCTTTGTCTCCAATTCTTCAGCATTCATCCATGTAGAATCTTCTACAGGATGTCCTTTCCATTTGATCAAGTACTCCAAGTAGTCTCTCTGTCTGGTACTCTTTGCCACTCTAGTATCTAAGATAGACTCAGCTTCTGATAGTTGGGCTATAGGCATCTGCTTCAGCCACTGAAGATCTCCCACTCCTGGCACTTGTCCTGTATCATCTGACACATAAGTATACAGGTCAACAACATTGAAAATAGGTGATATACCAATCCATGTTGGCATTTCCAGTTCATAGGCATTTGCTCAAGTCCAATCTTTTTCATTTTCAAAATGTTGTACTCTCCTTTTGGAAATCTCTCTTTCCTCAAGTGTGCTAGAACCAAATCTCCTACCTCCTAGTTTTTCTCTCTTCTCCTGGAATCTACTCTTGCTTTGTAACTATTGTTACTATGATGCAACCTTGCTTTAACTTGCTCTTGTAGTTGATACGAACCGTTACACCAAAACCTCGAGATGTTAGTGATGGCCGCCCACTAGGATCTTAACATCCCACCATGCTCCGCAGTCCAGACTCTGGGCTGGATGTGCGCCCGTACGGTGGTGTCCCCTTTGCGCCATACGAGCCCCGGGCGAACACTGCAATGCCGACGTTTCCACCCGCTCTGTGACTTGAACCTTGGTGGAGGCTCTGATACCAAATGATACGAACCATTACACCAAAACCTCGAGATGTTAGTGATGGCCGCCCACTAGGATCTTAACAGTAGTTCACTAATCCTTGTTGCAAACTCTTCTCCATCTGCACTTCTCTTCTCCATTTGACCCAAATTACAGAGTTCACACACTCCTCTTGGATGTATTCCATACAAGACTTGGAATGGACTCATTCTTGTACTTCGGTTTGGTGAGTCATTATATGCAAAATCTGCTTGAGCTAGCACCTTGTCCCATTGCTTTGGATTTCTCCAATCAGACTTCTCAACATGTTACCCAAACTCCTATTTACCACCTCAGTCTTGCCATCAGATTGTGGATGATATGTTGAACTGAAGTTCAACTTGGTTCCCAACTTCTTCCACAAGGTCCTCCAGAAATGACCTGTGAACTTTACATCTCTGTCAAATACAATGCTCTTAGGTAAACCATGCAGCTTAACAACTTCACTAAAAAACAAGTTATCAATGTGTGGCATCACTAGTCTATAACATGGAATGAAATGTACCATCTTAGTAAATCTATCCACAACTACAAAAATAGAATCATTTCCCTTACGAGTTTTTGGCAAACCCAAAATGAAATCCATACTTACAGAATCCCAAGTCCTAGTTGGAATAGGCAATGGTGTGTATAAGCATGTGTTTTGGCTTCTTCCCTTGGCATGCTGGCATATCCTACACCTGCTCACAAATTTCTCAACTTCAGACCTCATCTTTGGCCAAAAATATAAATGGCTTAGCTGTCCAAAGGTTTTATCACTTCCAAAGTGACCTGTCATCCCTCCATTATGCTTTTCCTGCATCAGGTTCTCTCTCATGGAAAATTTGGGAATACAAAGTTTAATTTTTTTAAAGAGTAAGCCATCTTGCAACATATACTCCATCCATGGCTCTCTGTCCACTTCCACGGAATTCCTGCAAACTCTGTGTGCATCCTGAAAATCAATGTCAGTCTCCTACAAACCTCTTAAATGCTCAAATCCCCAAGACTTGGATATGATTTTCTTGCACAACCAATTGTCTCCTACTCAAGGCATCAGCTACTCGATTTGATTTCCCACTTATGTGCTGTATCACGAAGGTAAATTTTTGCATGAACTCAACCCACTTGACATGCTTCTGATTCAATTTAGGTTGTTGCATGATGTACTGCAATGCATGATTATCAGAAAACAAAACAAACTCTCTAGGCATCAGATAATGTCTCCAATGCTCTAGTGATTGGACAATAGCATAGAATTCCTTGTCATAAGATGAATACTTATGTTTGGAATCATTCAACTTCTCAATGAAATATGCTATAGGTCTATCTTCTAGACTGAGTACAGCTCCAATTGCTACTCCACTGGCATCACATTTCACTTGGAAAGGATGTTTGAAGTCTGGTAATTTCAATACTGGTTGCTCAATAATCTTCTTCTTCGAAAACTGAAAGCTACTTTCAGCCTCTGTTGTCCATTTAAATGGTTGTTTGTCCTTTCTAATTGTTTCAATGATTGGTGCACAAATACCACTGAAATTCTTTATGAACTTTCCATAAAAACTTTTCAATCCATGGAAACTTCTTACCTCAAATATGCTCCGAGGTGAAGGCCAATCAATGATTGCTTGCACCTTTTCTGGATCCATCTTCAATCCATCTCTTGAGATAACAAAACCCAAATACACTAGTTCTGATTTCATGAATGTACACTTCTTCACATTCACCAACAAATTTTCCTTTTGTAATTTCTCCAAGACAAATATTAGATGCTTCAAGTGTTCTTTTTTGTTTTACTGGAAATCAGAATATCATCAAGGTAAACTATCACAAACTTACTTATGAAATCTCTCAAGACTTCATTCATTAGCCTCATGAAAGTGCTTGGGGCATTGGACAGTCCAAATGGAATAACCAGCCACTCATACAACCCATCATTGGTCTTAAAGGGTGTCTTCCACTCATCTCTTTCTCGAATCTTGATCTGATGGTATCCACTCTTCAGATCCAATTTTGAAAAACATGTTGCCCCACTTAGGCAATCCATTATGTCATCCATCCTGGGTAATGGAAACCTATATCTTATGGTAATCTTGTTGATAGCTCTGGAGTCAGTGCACATCCTCCATTCACCATCCTTCTTTGGGGTGAGAACTGCTGGTACTGCACATGGACTCGGACTTTTCTTAACCAACCCCTTGTCTAACAATCCGTGTACTTGATTTCTAACTTCTTCATTCTCTTGAGGTGTCAACCTATATGCTTCCTTGTTTGGTAAGCTTGATCTAGGAATAAAATCAATATGGTGACTTATATCCCTCTTCGGTGGTAACTCATTGGGAAAATCATCTACTACAATGTCACTAAACTCTCCTAGCATCTCCTGAATCTCCTCAGGCAGATCTATAATATTAATCTTCATAACTACCACTCTAGGCTTGCATACCACCGCATAGTTAAGTTCCTTCTCATAAATTTGCTATAAATACTCTTTCCCTGACAACATCAGGACCTTAGATGCTTGTTGTTTTGTTGCACTCCCTTCTTGCAAAGGAAGAATAACATGTCTTATCCCATCTTTCTCAAAACTATGACAATTTCTCCTACCATCATGTATCACCTTTTTGTCAAATTTCCATGGTCTCCCTAGAAGAATATGGCAAACATCCATGGGCATAACATCACATATAATCTTGTCCTTATATGTGCCTAATTTAAAATCAACTTCACATTTTTCACTTACAAGGATTTGATGTCCTTTATGCAACCAGGATACTTTGTATGGAATAGGGTGTTTGGTTTTCTCCAAACTCAACTTCTCCACCATCTCTGTGGAAACAAAATTGTCATTGCTCCCACTATCAATCACCATCTTACAGCACTTGCCCTTGACTTTACACATGGTTCTGAATAAATCCTTCCTTTGAGCGGGTTCCGCCTTCTCCTTCCCAGTCTTCAATAAGACTTTGTTCATCATCAAAACCTCTCCCATCTCTGGCAGATTCTCAAGCACTGTCATCTGCTCTTCCTGCTGCTCGTTCTGAGCTATATAGGCTCATCTCTATCCTATGTCTTCCTTCTCAGGACATTCAAAAGATCTGTGCCCCAATTTGTTACACTTGTAACATATGTAGATAGCTTCTTTGCCTCTTCCTCTACCTCTACCCCCTTGGTAAGGTCTTCTCCCTGTTGGGTCACCTCATTTACCTTGGTGATCTTGGTGGTTTAAGTTATTGGGTCCTCCCCCTTGGGCTGTAAACCTTCCTCTTCCAATTGCTTGCCCCCTTCCTCTGGTTGGACCTCTTCCCCTGTTGAACTTATGCTTTCTCATTATTTTTTCTTCTGCTATCAGGGCACATTGGTATGCCTCTTCCGTGGTTCTTGGTGATATCATGCTGATCTCATCCTGAATCTCCATCCTAAGACCATTGACATATCTAGCAGTCTTCCCTGTTGATTCTTCCACATAACTTGCCCTTAGGTTCACTTTGTATAATTCTTCAGTATACTCTCTTACAATCAGTAATCTTTTCCTAAGGTTATGCATTTGTCTATACAAAGTCAATTGGTAATCCTTGGGAAAGAACTTGGCTCTCATCTTAGCTACCATCATATCCTAGCTTTTTATCAACGGTTTGTTCTTCCTTCTCCTTTCAGCTTGCACACTATCCTACCACGAGGATGCATGTCCTTTCAACCTTGTCACTGCCAATCTGACCTTCTTGTTCTCCTCAATTTCATCATACTCAAAGTATTTGTCTAACTCGTTGATCCAATCAATGAGGTGTTCAGCCGTGAGGCTTCCCTCATAGGTAGGAAACTTAGGTTTTGGTCTTGACGTTTCTCCAAGAATTGACCGAAAGTACCTGAGCTCAAGTGTCTCTTGCATGGGTCTTGCTTCTTCTCCTTGTTCCTCTTCTTCAAGTTCACTCACGTCCCCTTCTTCTAGGTCTCTTCATCTACCCATCTCCACAGCTTCCATACGTGCTTGCATTTCTCTCATTTCCTCCATGACCTCTGGATTCGTTGCTGGTCTTCCTCTGCCACGACCTCTTGCTCGGCCTACACGTACCGACATGTCTTTCTTCTACTACGTTGAGCAAAGCCCGCTCTAATACCAAAATTGGTGCAGGGGGTACGAGCCAAAGCTAGTTCAACCCGTTCCAACCCGCACTTCCAAGATCTGGTCAATTCTACACTTGGAAGAATCACCAAATTTAGCCTAACCGGCTAAATTCATCTTAGACTTGTCTTTCTGCAGCGATCTCTCTGCAATCACAGTTCTTCCGCAACTACCTTCCGCTTCCGCAATTGCCTTCCACAATTTCCCTTCCGCAAGGATCTTTCTGCAAAATCCTTTCCGCAACTCTGTGGCCGCAATGGGATTCCGCAATAGAGTTTCCGCAACTCTCTTCCCACAATGGGCTTCCGCAGACTTCCTTTCCACAATTGCGGATTGCGGATTGCGAGTGTGCCGTTCAACTTTTCGAAACTCAACTTCCGCAATTTCCTTCCGCAAATATCCTCCCACAATTCTTCACGGCCATCAGATTCTCGTGGCCTCCATCTGAGCCGTTGATCTAAATCTGATTCTGATCTCACCGGATCTTTGTGGATCCATTATCCCTCTTGCATCTTTCCTTTGTGGATCTCCTCTAGGCCGTTAGATCCCTTGTGGCTTTGATATCAGTCGTCGATCTAATCCCGTCGTCGGAACTTCACAAAACTTTGCGGATCCTTAACTTTTGCGCATGTCTGCTTTGCGGAACTCTTCTCTGTCATCGATTTGTCTCCTCCGCTTCAATCTCGACCATTCATTCTCTGCATATTTAATTTTTATGTATCACTATCCAAATTAATAAAGGAAAGTGAAATATATAGTCTCTATAGTTGGAACTAATAATTTTAAAGATTGTTTATTTTATCATTCCACTTTTAACAAGAGCGGCATGCGGCAATGTCCATGACAGAGCATGAAAATAGTAAAGGAGGCAGAAGTTGAATCATGCAAAATAGCAATGATATATTTAGCCGGTCTTCTACTATTTGTTTTCTTGTTATCTACATGTTTCATACTTGTAGTTTTTGAACTATGAATGTTATTATAGAGACCATGTTGCTTGCATTGATGCTGGAGAATTAAGCCTAGAGATGCATATATTGTTATTGATGTTGTCTCATGTACAATATGCAAGGCATGGATGGGATTTCCAAAATTTCAAAAGCAAGTCACTTGATTACTAGCCATAGTTGACAAGTGATTTGTGTGTAGCATTGGCTTGCCAATTCTTTGGAATCATGTTATTTGCAGTGAGAATTCTTCCAGTTGAAAGAGACTAAGAAAATTCATTTTTTCTCATGTTGCAGCGAAGGGAAAGCCATGCTCTGGGTAAGTAGGAATCGTAATAGATTCAAGTGGAAATCCTACAGATAAATTGGTTTGGAAAATTGGGATTGTTTCTTCTAACTAAGCATAAGCAATGTTAGTTTACAAATAGATTCAAATATTGAAGTGCATATCTAAAGAGAAATTGTATGCATCAGCATGACATGCTTATAACTTACAATAAAAAAATTCGTAAACCATCGATGGAGTCTTGAAATCATCTCCATGAACCTCACAAACAATGGTGAACAGGGGAGATAGATTCGATCTACAGAGCAGAATAATACATAGAAACCATGAGAAATTGAAAGAAGATATATAATAGCAAGCAATGGAGCATAAAGAAGGGGAGATAAATCAATGCAAAGCATGGTAATTGAGAAAGAGTTATTGACCTATTCTTAATGCACATATCTAGGTTGATATAGCTCCCTTATTATATAACTTTCTAAGTCCATGTAAGTAAATTTGAAGTGAGTAGGACACACATTCCTCAAGCAATTGGTACAACATATTAATTGAAAATGGATGGCAAGCAAGCTTGAGTAGTGGCATATTTTAGAGAAGGTGCAGCAAGCAAGGCAAGGTTGAGTGAAATTTCCCTCTCTCGAAACTCACAAGATAAAGAAGGCCTATATATGGGATTTTCACTTCATTGTTTTTTATATTGTTGCATGCTTGGATCTAGATGACAAACATTGGGTGTTAATTGTGTTATAGAGAGATTTTGATACTGCCTTGAACTTTGTAGCGACAATGGATGTGCCAATTATCTTCATTTGCCACAAGAATGGACGAGAAATTAGTACACCATCTTCCAAACAATTTAGAAGTACAATTTATGAGTTAACTTTGTATAATTTTCAGATAATGAAGTCTCATGTAATGCACTCACTCCGTCAAGACTGGCTAGCAAATATTTCATGTTATTCATGTATTTTATTTGGAAGTTGAATACTTGGTGGTCGTAGGTGATGGATTGGAATTAAGAGGATCTTGTTATGGAATAAGAAGCATACATGTAGATGGAAATGTTGCGCTAGCATTTTACCGTGATATTAAACTAGCTCGATCGATGGCAATCGAAGAGAGCAAGCCTATTTTCCCTTTTTTATGTTTGATATTAATGACCTAGATTGCATCACAGTGATATGAAAAATGGGTTGGGTTGATACAAAGACAGTTTGCTACTAAAAACATCCAATATCTCATTAATAATCAATATCAAGAATCTAAATTGCATTGCGTGGCTATCCCTTCATAGTGTAAAAGATTGTGACGGAAAGCAAAAATGGACTCAACGACTTTGATTACCCATGGGGCAACCCGATTATGCAATTCCAACAACCTAAAGCTGTAATTTCAATAATTTCCATCGGAGTTTGGTTGGAATAAACGTTGGATAATAGGTGCAAATTGTCGATCTTTTAGCCTACTCGTTTTTCTAATCTTTTTTGCCTAACATCTAATTAAAAATTCAGAGGAATTGATGAAATTTCCAATATAGATTGTTGAAATTGCACAATCTGGGCACAATAGGACATTTGAGGGTCTTGAATCCATTTATACATTAAAAAATGCAATTACAACAATGAAAAATTGAAATTTAACCAAATATTATTGCATTGTGAGTAGCGAAGTGCTCTACAACCCAATAATTTAAAATAGATCTATATTAATATAACCAAATTCAAACGATAATATGCCATATCTACATCAAATAAAATAGATCTATAATATAAATGGCTCAACTGTCCAAAGGTTTTATCACTTCCAAAGTGACCTATCATCCCTCCATTATGCTTTTCCTGCATCAGGTACTCTCTCATGGAAAATTTGGGAATACAAAGTTTAATTTTTTTAAAGAGTAAGCCATCTTGCAACATATACTCCATCCATGGCTCTCTGTCCACTTCCACGGAATTCCTGCAAACTCTGTATGCATCCTGAAAATCAATGTCAATCTCCTACAAACCTCTTAAATGCTCAAATCCCCAAGACTTGGATCTGATTTTCTTGCACAACCAATTGTCTCCTACTCAAGGCATCAGCTACTCGATTTGATTTCCCACTTATGTGCTTTATCACGAAGGTAAATTTTTGCATGAACTCAACCCACTTGACATGCTTCTGATTCAATTTAGGTTGTTGCATGATGTACTGCAATGCATGATTATCAAAAAACAAAACAAACTCTCTAGGCATCAGATAATGTCTCCAATGCTCCAGTGATTGGACAATAGCATAGAATTCCTTGTCATAAGATGAATACTTATGTTTGGAATCATTCAACTTCTCGCTGAAATATGCTATAGGTCTATCTTCCAGACTGAGTACAGCTCCAATTGCTACTCCACTGGCATCACATTTCACTTGGAAAGGATGTTTGAAGTCTGGTAATTTCAATACTGGTTGCTCAATAATCTTCTTCTTCAAAAACTGAAAGCTACTTTCAGCCTTTGTTGTCCATTTAAATGGTTGTTTGTCCTTTCTAATTGTTTCAATGATTGGTGCACAAATACCACTGAAATTCTTTATGAACTTTCTATAAAAACTTTCCAATCCATGGAAACTTCTTACCTCAAATATGCTCCGAGGTGAAGGCCAATCAATGATTGCTTGCACCTTTTCTAGATCCATCTTCAATCCATCTCTTGAGATAACAAAACCCAAATACACTAGTTTTGATTTCATGAATGTACACTTCTTCACATTCACCAACAAATTTTCCTTTTGTAATTTCTCCAAGACACATATTAGATGCTTCAAGTGTTCTTTTTTGTTTTACTGGAAATCAGAATGTCATCAAGGTAAACTATCACAAACTTACCTATGAAATCTCTCAAGACTTCATTCATTAACCTCATGAAAGTGCTTGGGGCATTGGACAGTCCGAATGGAATAACCAGCCACTCATACAACCCATCATTGGTCTTAAAGGGTGTCTTCCACTCATCTCTTTCTCGAATCTTGATCTGATGGTATCCACTCTTCAGATCCAATTTTGAAAAACATGTTGCCCCACTTAGGCAATCCATTATGTCATCCATCCTAGGTAATGGAAACCTATATCTTATGGTAATCTTGTTGATAGCTCTGGAGTCAGTGCACATCCTCCATTCACCATCCTTCTTTGGGGTGAGAACTGCTGGTACTGCACATGGACTCGGACTTTTCTTAACCAACCCCTTGTCTAACAATCCGTGTACTTGATTTCTAACTTCTTCATTCTCTTGAGGTGTCAACCTATATGCTTCCTTGTTTGGTAAGCTTGATCTAGGAATAAAATCAATATGGTGACTTATATCCCTCTTCGGTGGTAACTCATTGGGAAAATCATCTACTACAATGTCACTAAACTCTCCTAGCATCTCCTGAATCTCCTCAGGCAGATCTATAATATTAATCTTCATAACTACCACTCTAGGCTTGCATACCACCGCATAGTTAAGTTCCTTCTCATAAATTTGCTATAAATACTCTTTCCCTGACAACATCAGGACCTTAGATGCTTGTTGTTTTGTTGCACTCCCTTCTTGCAAAGGAAGAATAACATGTCTTATCCCATCTTTCTCAAAACTATGACAATTTCTCCTACCATCATGTATCACCTTTTTGTCAAATTTCCATGGTCTCCCTAGAAGAATATGGCAAACATCCATGGGCATAACATCACATATAATCTTGTCCTTATATGTGCCTACTTTAAAATCAACTTCACATTTTTCACTTACAAGGATTTGATGTCCTTTATGCAACCAGGATACTTTGTATGGAACAGGGTGTTTGGTTTTCTCCAAACTCAACTTCTCCACCATCTCTATGGAAACAAGATTGTCATTGCTCCCACTGTCAATCACCATCTTACAACACTTCCCCTTGACTTTACACATGGTTCTGAATAAATCCTTCCTTTGAGCGGGTTCTGCCTTCTCCTTCCCAGTCTTCAATAAGACTTTGTTCATCTTCAAAACCTCTCCCATCTCTGGCAAATTCTCAGGCACTGTCATCTGCTCTTGCTACTGCTCGTTCTGAGCTATATAGGCTCCTCTCTATCCTATGTCTTCCTTATCAGGACATTCAAAAGATCTTTGCCCCAATTTGTTACACTTGTAACATATGTAGACAGCTTCTTTGCCTCTTCCTCTACCTCTACCCCCTTGGTAAGGTCTTCTCCCTCTTGGGTCACCTCCTTTACCTTGGTGATCCTGGTGGTTTGAGTTATTGGGTCCTCCCCCTTGGGCTGCAAACCTTCCTCTTCCAGTTGCTTGCCCCCTTCCTCTGGATGGACCTCTTCCCCTGTTGAAGTTATGCTTTCTCATTATTTTTTCTTCTGCTCTCAAGGCACATCGGTATGCCTCTTCCGTGGTTCTTGGTGATATCATGCTGATCTCATCCTGAATCTCCATCCTGAGACCATTGACATATCTAGCAGTCTTCTCTGTTGATTCTTCCACATAACCTGCCCTTAGGTTCACTTTGTATAATTCTTCAGTATACTCTCTTACAATCAGTAATCTTTTCCTAAGGTTATGCATTTGTCTATACAAAGTCAATTGGTAATTCTTGGGAAAGAACTTGGCTCTTATCTTAGCTACCATCATATCCCAGCTTTTTATCAATGGTTTGTTCTTCCTTCTCCTTTCAGCTTGCACACTATCCTACCACAGGGATGCATGTCCTTTCAACCTTGTCACTGCCAATCTGACCTTCTTGTTCTCCTCAATTTCATCATACTCAAAGTATTTGTCTAACTCGTTGATCCAATCAATGAGGTGTTCAGCTGTGAGGCTTCCCTCATAGGTAGGAAACTCAGGTTTTGGTCTTGACGTTTCTCCAAGAATTGACCGAAAGTACCTGAGCTCAAGTGTCTCTTGCATGGGTCTTGCTTCTTCTCCTTGTTCCTCTTCTTCAGGTTCACTCACGTCCCCTTCTTCTAGGTCTCTTCATCTACCCATCTCCACAGCTTCCATACGTGCTCGCATTTCTCTCATTTCCTCCATGACCTCTGGATTCGTTGCTGGTCTTCCTCTGCCACGACCTCTTGCTCGGCCTACACGTACCGACATGTCTTTCTTCTACTGCGTTGAGCAAAGCCCACTCTAATACCAAAATTGGTGCAGGGGGTACGAGCCAAAGCTAGTTCAACCCGTTCCAACCCGCACTTCCAAGATCTGGTCGATTCTACACTTGGAAGAATCACCAAATTTAGCCTAACCGGCTAAATTCATCTTAGACTTGTCTTTCCGCAGCAATCTCTCTGCAATCACAATTCTTCCGCAACTACCTTCCGCTTCCGCAATCACAATTCTTCCGCAACTACCTTCCGCTTCCGCAATTGCCTTCCACAATTTCCCTTCCGCAACGATCTTTCCGCAAGATCCTTTCTGCAACTTTGTGGCCGCAATGGGATTCCGCAATAGAGTTTCTGCAACTCTCTTCCAGCAATGGGCTTCCGCAGACTTCCTTTCCACAATTGCGGATTGCGGATTGCGGGTGTGCCGTTCAACTTTTCGAAACTCAACTTTCGCAAATATCCTCCCACAATTCTTCACGGCCATCAAATTCTCGCGACCTCCATCTGAGCCATTGATCTAAATCTGATGTTGATCTCACCGGATCTTTGTGGATCCATTATCCCTCTTGCATCTTTCCTTTGTGGATCTCCTCTGGGCCGTCATATCCCTTGTGGCTTTGATATCAGCCGTCGATCTAATCCCGTCGTCGGAACTTCACAAAACTTTGCGGATCCTTAACTTTTGCGCATGTCCACTTTGCGGAACTCTTCTCTGTCATCGATCTGTCTCCTCCGCTTCAATCTCGACCATTCATTCTCTGCATATTTAATTTTTATGTATCACTATCCAAATTAATAGAGGAAAGTGAAATATATAGTCTCTACAGTTGGAACTAATAATTTTAAAGATTGTTTATTTTATCATTCCACTTTTAACAAGAGCCGCATGCGGCAATGTCCGTGACAGAGCATGAAAATAGTAAAGGAGGCAGAAGTTGAATCATGCAAAATAGCAATGATATCTTTAGCTGGTCTTCTACTATTTGTTTTCTTGTTATCTACATGTTTCATACTTGTAGTTTTTGAACTATGAATGTTATTATAGAGACCATGTTGCTTGCACTGATGCTGGAGAATTAAGCCTAGAGATGCATATATTGTTATTGATGTTGTCTCATGTACAATATGCAAGGCATGGATGGGATTTCCAAAATTTCAAAAGCAAGTCACTTGATTACTATCCATAGTTGACAAGTGATTTGTGTGTAGCATTGGCTTGCCAGTTCTTTGGAATCATGTTATTTGCAGTGAGAATTCTTCCAGTTGAAAGAGACTAAGAAAATTCATTTTTTCTCATGTTGCAGCGAAGGGAAAGCCATGCTCTGGGTAAGTAGGAATCGTAATAGATTCAAGTGGAAATCCTACAGATAAATTGGTTTGGAAAATTGGGATTGTTTCTTCTAACTAAGCATAAGCAATGTTAGTTTACAAATAGATTCAAATATTGAAGTGCATATCTAAAGAAATTGTATGCATCGACATGACATGCTTATAACTTACAATAAAAAATTCATAAACCATCGATGGAGTCTTGAAATCATCTCCATGAACCTCACAAACAATGGCGAACAGGGGAGATAGATTCGATCTACAGAGCAGAATAATACATAGAAACCATGAGAAATTGAAAGAAGATATATAATAGCAAGAAATGGAGCATAAAGAAGGGGAGATAAATCAATGCAAAGCATGGTAATTGAGAAAGAGTTATTGACCTATTCTTAATGCACATATCTAGGTTGATATAGCTCCCTTATTATATAACTTTCTAAGTCCATGTAAGTAAATTTGAAGTGAGTAGGACACACATTCCTCAAGCAATTGGTACAACATATTAATTGAAAATGGATGGCAAGCAAGCTTGAGTAGTGGCATATTTTAGAGAAGGTGCAGCAAGCAAGGCAAGGTTGAGTGAAATTTCCCTCTCTTGAAACTCACAAGATAAAGAAGGCCTATATATGGGATTTTCACTTCATTGTTTTTTATATTGTTGCATGCTTGGATCTAGATGACAAACATTGGGTGTTAATTGTGTTATAGAGAGATTTTGATACTGCCTTGAACTTTGTAGCGACGATGGATGTGCCAATTATCTTCATTTGCCACAAGAATGGACGAGAAATTAGTACACCATCTTCCAAACAATTTAGAAGTACAATTTATGAGTTAACTTTGTATAATTTTCAGATAATGAAGTCTCATGTAATGCACTCACTCCGTCAAGACTGGCTGGCAAATATTTCATGTTATTCATGTATTTTATTTGGAAGTTGAATACCCGGTGGTCGTAGGTGATGGATTGGAATTAAGAGGATCTTGTTATGGAATAAGAAGCATACATGTAGATGGAAATGTTGCGCTAGCATTTTACCGTGATATTAAACTAGCTCGATCGATGGCAATCGAAGAGAGCAAGCCTATTTTCCCTTTTTTATGTTTGATATTAATGACCTAGATTGCATCACAGTGATATGAAAAATGGGTTGGGTTGATACAAAGACAGTTTGCTACCAAAAACATCCAATATCTCATTAATAATCAATATCAAGAATCTAAATTGCATTGCGTGGCTATCCCTTCATAGTGTAAAAGATTGTGACGGAAAGCAAAAATGGACTCAACGACTTTGATTACCCATGGGGCAACCCGATTATGCAATTCCAACAACCTAAAGCTGTAATTTCAATCATTTCCGCCGGAGTTTGGTTGGAATAAACGTTGGATAATAGGTGCAAATTGTCGATCTTTTAGCCTACTCGTTTTTCTAATCTTTTTTGCCTAAAATCTAATTAAAAATTCAGAGGAATTGATGAAATTTCCAATATAGATTGTTGAAATTGCACAATCTGGGCACAATAGGACATTTGAGGGTCTTGAATCCATTTATACATTAAAAAATGCAATTACAACAATGAAAAATTGAAATTTAACCAAATATTATTGCATTGTGAGTAGCGAAGTGCTCTACAACCCAATAATTGAAAATAGATCTATATTAATATAACCAAATTCAAACGATAATATACCATATCTACATCAAATGAAATAGATCCTGAACATGTACACTCTTATATGCTCCAAATGCTTATTGCTTGACCTTGACCATGGAAGGTAATAGTAGATGTCAAAGCCAATGAATCATCCCACAAGCATTTCTCCCTACTCCTAGCCTCTAGGGCTTAGGGCCCCACTAATACCATGGTCCAGTTGTACTTGCAAGTTGCCCTCCCTCTTCTCCCTCATACACACTACCCCCAACAAAATCTCGCTCGTCTTCGTTAGACAATGTCACTATGATTCCCTCTTCCATTAGCGTACGTGGAGGCAGTTACATAGATTATTTACCACCTTACGGACTCGCTTCTCTCCACATGTCACGACGTGAGTGGTGTCACACGCATACCATATATGGCTCGTCTGCATAAGACTGACATGTGGCGAAACGGCAGGCACGTTCACGAATACGTATATATTTTTTTAAAGCGAAAGGGGTGGGAGAAAATTAATTTCATATTATTATTATGGAGTAAAAAATTCAGCGGGATGCGGTCCCCAATGCCCATTACCTCGTGTATCAGGATTCAGGCTATACACGAAATTAAAATATCCACAAAAATTTGAATTTTGTTAATACAAATTTACTATTATTTCAGCGAGACTAACCCCAAAGTCTTTCAAGATGTCAACTTGTTTAAGACAGATTTAATTTAAATTTAGTTTTTAAACCATCTGGCATACATGTAAGAGTCAGAAATCCATTCAAACTATCAACCTCTCTACCATGAAAATGGCATGGCCACCCGGTATCATGCGGTAAGTCTTGAACCAGAGTAGAAAAAATTGATGAAAGCACTCATAATATGCCTATCTAGAAAGTAACCCGTCAAAGGAACCTGATGTTGATTAGAATTTTCGGGTCAGATATAGAAGCGAAGCTGTGAATCAAAAGTATAGAGTTAGATCAATGTGGAAGGAGTCATCCATCTGCACAAAAACCTTGAGCATTTGTGTGTGATTTGTGTTCACCTATTCATGAAGGTCCATGACATGTTCAAGGTAGATGTAGGATTCCTTGTCCCTGACATGTTGTGTTTGTCTTGATGTCCTTGATTTGAACTCTTTGATCTAGAGGTATGCCTATTTCTAGTTGGTGCAAAAGTTCTAAGTATATCTCTGCACGCGATTTAGCATTCTAATATAAAATCTTGAGTGCTAAATCATGAAATGAATTAATATAAGATAACCTAGTGACCGCGTCACAGAATGTCTTGAGTGCGATTTAGCATTAGATGAATTAAGATAAGATAACCTAGTGACCGCGTCACAGAATGTCTTGAGTGCATTCGTAGTAGTAGGTGTAGCATCTAAAATGGTAAAATGGTTACATTATGTCACGGACATAACAATATAACTTTATTAAATTCATTTCTTCTTAGATTAATAAGTTTACTATTGAGTTGTAGTTTTTTAATTTTTTTATTTAATTAATGATTCTCATCTATCAATGCCAATTTTAATATGTAATATTTTACAAGAATACATAATTTGTTTAGGAAAAAAAGAGTTAAAAATAAAAAGTAATAGTTTTGTTAACATTAAGATTACAACACTTTCTAAAAACTTCAATTTTTTTTAAAATGTCATTAAAAATTAATTTTAAATTAAAGTATATTGATGATTTGCAATTTTAGTTGAAACATCATCAACCTTTCAAATTTTTAAAAATGTCATTAAAAATTATTTTTATATTAAAGTATATTGATGATGGTATAAGAAAAGATTAAGGATATTAATGGTACTATTTAAATATAAACATATAGATTTAAGCTGTATAATTTTTTGGAATAGGTAAGGTATATATGTATGTGTGTAGTGACAACAATACAATACTAGGGGAGGCAGGTGCGGGAGGGATTATATTCGATCCAAGAGGAAATATAATTATCTCATTTGCTTGGGGCCTAGGAAAGAAAACAAACAACGAAGTTGAATCGCTAGATTTGCTTCACTCCATGGAACTCATAGTGACCCTCAACATCAACAAGCTAAAAGTCTTTGGTGACTCAAGACATGTAATTCAAAAAATGAGGATGGGGACATATAAAGGACACTCAAAAAGCAACAGAATGCAAAGGAGGATCAACCAGCTCTCTCTTCCCCATGAAATCCAGTACTTCCACATCATATGGGGAAAGTAATACCCAAGCAGACGAAGCTTCCAATCAAGGAGTTATTCTTCCAATGGGGGAAATTATTTACAACAATGGAAAGCAAGAACTTAAGTTTATCCCCTAGCCTAAAGTCCCAAGGGAGAATTAATTTCTCAGTGAATTTTTTGGCTAACCCTCCACCTCGCAGTTTTGTGAGGGCACGTGGGCCTTCATATGGCCTCCTCTCCACCCGTCTTCTCCTTGTCATCTGCCTCATTTCAGCATTTACTCCTCCCTCCCCCTTCCCTGGTTATCTTCCCCTCTACGCCATGATGAGCCCCTCATCCTTGTTCTCCTACTCTCCGATAGTCTGGACAACCTTCGCGTACCTGACCCTCCCCCCTACGTCGGTTCCTCTCCTCCTTGTGCCCTCTTTCCTGCTCCTCCCCCTCATTTCGGCATTCACAGAAGCTCCATGGCCTGCGTAGCTGAAGGAATCGCGACTCTGAGAGCCAGCATCACAGAATTCAAATAACATTTGCGCAGAGTGTATGAAGCAATATGCACAGGAGTTAAACAGGACAACGAGACAACATCATACATCAGGTACATCTCACAGCACTTAACTTGCCAAGATTCCAGGATTGACTATTTAGAAAGAAACCTCTTTGAATTGATGGGCACCGTTGATATCATCAAAGATGAAGTTTTAAAAATGTCCAGAATGACCCAATGCAACCATTACCAGGAATCCCCCACTGTTGACATGAAAATTGCAGAAGATACCTCTGTGCGGCAACAAAACTATGGATAGAACAATCTATTTTCCTATTGGGCACCTTTCTCAGTTTAAGTTTGTATGTATTTGGTTGTATTTTGTTAAATTCTCAATATGTAAGGATATATCCCTCCTCTATTACAACGAATAGTAGACAACAACTAAACAAGAACATTAGAGACATTGTGGGCAAGCCTGCATTCAACATTTTGACCTCTCTCTCTGACGTAAGGCTTCTTTTTTCGTATGAATGGATGTGCACAACCTTTTTGAATATACATCTATACTATGTTTTTGTTATAAAAAAAAAACAATACAATACTATGAAGTGACATCTATACGACACTCTCATATAAATATTTTATGAACTTTGTAAAGTTTTTATAATGTATGTATTTTTTTATTTTTTTTTTATCTAAAGTAGTCATTGATAAAATTAGTCTTATCAAAACTCAGTGGGAATCGTGGTCTAAGACAGGGGTGCCCATTGTACCCCTACTTGTTTATCCTTGTCATAGAAGGGCTCAGCTTATTGATTAAGAAGTCAAAGGAGCTCAAACTTATTGCAGGGATTAATGTGGTCAGAACTCTTTCGATAACCCACCTTTTATTTGTTGATGACGTTTTACTCTTTGGTGCGGGGAATAGGGAGGAATGGCTCCAGTATAAATTGATTCTGAATAGCTTCTATGAAGCCTCGGGCATGCTTATTAATCCTTCAAAATCGGGTTTTGTGTATCGTTATGACAATGCTGGTATTATGAGTTTTATTGAGGATCGATTTCCATATCAGATGAAGGATTTAGAGGCAGGTATCAAATATCTTGGCTTTATTATTAAGCCAAATTGCTATGGGGCATCGGATTGGAATTGGTTGATACAGAAGATCTTGCGTAGAATAAATTCTTGGTCTCATCGATGGTTGACGTTGGGAGGGAGGCTCATCTTGGGGAAAACGGTTCTCCAAAGCGTTCATGTTTATTGGTCCTCACTGTTTGTTGTCCCTGTGGGGGTGATTGAGAATATCTGGCGTAAAATGTTCTGCTTCCTTTGGGATGGAAGGGGTGAAGCCTCGAAGTTCCATCTCTCCTCTTGGGAGAGTATCTCGATGCTTGTTAAGCTTGGAGGATGGGGAATAAAATGTTTGAAGGATTTTAACAGAGCACTATGTGCCAAGATTCTTTGGTGAGGGCTCTTTGATGAAGGTCTTTGGGGTAAGGCGATCAAGGCTAAGTATCTGAAAGGGATGGATCCTAGCCACTACTTCAGGGCGAAGTGCAAAACTTGTACTAAGATATCCGAGGTATGGAGGAGTCTCTTGATGGCGATTCCTATTATTAATAACTCTTTGTGTTGGGCGATCGATAGGGGTATTCAAATATCCGTGCGCATCGAATCGGTCTTAGGCCTTGGAGAGGGTTCTCTGTTATCTCTGGGACTTTTGAAGGAATTGCAGGATCGTGGGATTTATGTTTTAAAGTAGGTGAGAAAGAGTCAGGATGTTTACTCTATCAGTTGGCTCTCTGCTAAGGACCTGGGTCTACCTTCATACTTTCACGACGAATGGGATGCATTCACAAAAAAGTTGATATCGTCGAGCATTACAATCACGGATAAGCTTGATCAGTTGATATAGGCTTCGAATCCGTCGGATGGTTCAGTTACTGCCAGGTTGGCATATTTGAATTTATTTGATAACGAGTTGTCCCATTCGTTGTGCAGATGGTCGAAGAGGCTCTAGAATGTGCAGGTTTCGGTTAAAATCGGTTATTTCATTTGGTTATGTACGCATAACAGAATATTAACATGGCAAAATCTACAAAAACAGGGTTTTATAGGCTCGGGTATTTGCTTTCTTTACTATCAAAAGCAAGAGGATATCAATCATTTGTTCGACAATTGCCCTTTATTTTGTGGGATTTGGCATGGATTGAGAGTGGATTTTCCAGTGATGACTGTTTGGGACAGACCCTAATTTATTGATAATTTGGCTAAGTGTTTTGATCTGTTTCAGGAGAATTTAAATTTGGTTTTTTATACAATCTGGGAAGTTTGGTGTGCTAGAAATGGTGCTATATTTGGGAGTCGTAAGCCGAATGCAGAACTGGTATACGTGCGGATTCAAGCTGGGCTAGTTGCAGGCATGAAGTCTACAAAAAAGTTCAAGATTAGAAATTATTCCTTAGTTGAAGATATCTTCTCCCTTTCGGTTGGTTATTTTGATGGAGCGGCTAAGGGGGGCATCTGTGGAGCTGGTATGGTTTTAAAACTTACCATTGTTCACTATTTTCATCTATCGATCCATGTTGGTAGGGGCACTAACACTAGAGCTGAGATTTTGGCCTTATGGGGGCTGTTGTGGTTTGCGCGGTGGATGCACATCGATTATGTTCATATCTTTGGGGATTCTAGTTGTATTATTAACTGGGCTTTGGGAAAAGATGGATTGAACCCCATTATGTTGGAACAATGGATGCTGAGAACCTGTGCCCTGATTTTGTCTTATCATAGAATCTCATTTTCTCATATTTTCCGTTGCTACAATAAGGTTGCTGATGAGATCTCGAAGCAGGCCTTGGGAGAAATGGATGGTCAGCTCATGATTAAAGAATTCGAAGGAGACATACTGATTAAAGAGCATTTTCTGGATTTCAGTTAATAGCATTTTGGATGCAACAAATGAGGACAGTTTCTATGATATTTTGTTTTTGTACTTAACTTATGTATAGCTGCTTGGCTACCTTGTTGAGTAAAGCATTAAGGTGGATGCAATTTTGTATCTAAGAATGGACGAAGGGTAATGAGAAGTACTCTCGCTTCTCATGTGATGTAATGCTCTAAGGATACATCTTTTTCTTCTAATAAAATGATGTTTTTTTTTAATGAAAAAAAATCAAAATTCAACACATATGAAAATAGAATAAATAAATAAAAACATATTAATATTATTTTTCACAAACTTTAAAAAAATCTTTAATTTTTCTATATCACTATCCAAATTAACTCTACATTTGGAACTAATAATTTTTAAGATTGTTTATTTTATCATTCCACTTTTAACTATACAACTTTATTAAATTAATTTCTTTTTAGATTAATAAATTGACTATTCAGTTGTAGTTTTTTAATTTTTTATTTAATTAATGATTCTCATCCATCAATGCCAATTTTAATATATAATATTTTACAAAAATACAGAATTTAGGTAAAAAGGAGTTAAAAATAAAATTATAACGTTTTAAAAACTTCAAAGTTTTAAAAATGTCATTAAAAACTATTTTAAATTAAAGTATGTGTTGATTTTAAATTAAAGTATATTGATGATTTGCAATTTTAGTTGAAACGTCAAAGTTATTTTCAAATTACATCAACGTTTCAAAATTTTAAAAATGTCATTAAAATTTATTTTTTAACTTAAGGTATATTGATGATTTTCAATTTTAGTTGAAACGTCAAAGTTATTTTCAAGTTACATCAACCTTTCACAAAATGGTGTGAAATTATTTGATTTTTGGAACTTTAACAAGATACTGTGAAATTATTTGGTTTTTGGAACTTTAACAAAATATTGAATCACATCTCAAAGATGTCATTGCTTTCCACAACCTTGTAAACTTGTAAATGAAGATGTATATGTATTAATATTTTATTTTGATTTGTAAGATGCTTTATCTTTTTTTCCAGGTTATTAAATTTGAACATATTTACAAGGAAAGGAACCAAGTGGTAGATTAATTGTCAAAGACCCCTCTTCAGGTGGGAGTGGGAACTTAGCAGAGATGGGTGATGGTAAATGATACACTGTCGGAGATGGATCCTGGACTTCATCTGAGATAGAGATTTGGGTCTAAAAGGGGCATCAGTAAAGAGATCTGATTCAGAGAATTTTGGCTTTTTGTTTACCTATTAAAGTTTGTTATCTTGGAATAGATAGGTTGTTATGTCACTGATTTTGATTTGTATGACTGATAGCACAATATCATCTGATATTGTTTTTTATGTAACATGTCATTCAGAAAGTCCTTTATGGTCTATGTAAAAGGTGGTTTACTTTATATAAAAATAGACTGTGCAGTTTTTCCTAAGGAAAACAAAAGTTGGTGACCCTTAGATAGTGGTGCATAGTCTTTGGTTTTGGCTATTCATATTGTTAAGTTATTGTTAAATAGTTTAATGATGAGTAATGTATTATTTTCTTATAACCCTTCGAATATGGTTTTTTTATTGCTCTCTGACCTTTAAAGACATTGTTTTTTTGTAATATTTGAATACTGCTCTCATCCACGAGAAACCAAAACTTTTATGGCATTCCTCAACAATATCGCCATTGTTAAACATTGAACAATATATTCATGAACATGGTTTAAAAATAATATCCTACAAGATATTTGAAAGCTTTAATTTAACTTAATATTGAAAAAAAATGATTGAATCTAAACCAAAATGTTATAGGAAAGGCTTTTTTTGTAAGCAAGTACCCACATAGTTTCGAATAGGTGACCTAACACAAGGAGTGCCTTAACAGTATACCCATTCATCGTCTATTCTAAACACGTGGACCAAAATGTTATAGGAAAGTTGATTAAGTTTTGATTTAGAATAAAATAGTAAAAATTACTATAATTAACCCTAATTCGATTCTCAAAACAATATTGAAATAATTATTGAACCTAAACTAAAATGTTATAGCAAAGTTGATTAATTTTTAGCTTCAAATAAAATAACAAAGTTCACTATGATTTTTTATTTTTATTATTCCCCGACGAGGGACTCTTAGTTTTGGCGAAGGCAGTTTAGTTGGGAGGCTCGCGTCCGAGATTTTTTGTTTTGCAAAGTTTTCTTATGTTAGATTTTTGGTTGTATTAAAAGGAATTTTTTGAAATGTTATTTTACTGGACGCTCATACGTGCAATTGATGTCTGCATAGGGTCCTATGCCCCAAGACCTGACGGCGGGTTATCATTATCAAAGTTTAATGCGATGTCCTGGTTTCGTGATCGACATGACTGGCAAACATTTATTGTAGTTCTACGACTTGCCATCTTAGGGTCATTGCTTTCTGCAGATCCTCTCCCACAAGCTCTCCATCTCTGCAGTACGTTTCCACTGCCTGTTGACACTACCCAGGATGGACAGGGACTTTGCATCCATATGTTTCAAACACCACAATATCTTCCTTGTATTGCAATGGGCACAATGAATGTGGCGAAGCTATGGGCCACACCTTGCATATCCCATTATCCCATATTCGACAGAGCAAAGAAGGCTTCACATGAAGCAATTATCATCACATATTCTTTAATAAAGGGTTTTCTGAGCTAGAATGACTGAATGCTTCAAACTAGCCAAATTTCCTGAATCCAAATCCAAAAGGGTCCTGTTGTAATATCCCCAATTTGAAAGTTTACCCAATTTGGCCAATTTTCGAACCTTGGACTAGTGAAACCCCAAACTGTCCCAAATGATCCCAAATGGTTTCGAATTATGTCTAGAGTGGATTGAGGTGTATTAGGACACGTTAATGCAGCTATTATATTCTTGGTCACTTGCTAAAGACTTCAGCAACTTGCATTTACAATTGGACAATGAAAGGCAAAAATACTAGGAAAATCAATGTTAAAACCCCCAAGGGTAGATGACTCTTTTGGCTTCCCAAATGATGTACGACCCTCCCAAATTTCAGAACAGACACTTGGATCATATCAAGGACCTCCGAAAAAACCTAGGTGCAGCATTGATTCAGATTTATATATTGCTAAGGCACTCTTAAAACAGAAGGTTACAAAACACATTCATTGCTTGGAAATTGTGAGCAATATAACAAAGATTTTTACATGGAATTCTAAGGAAATGCAAAAAGGGGTATGCACAACATTTATGTCTCATGAAAATTAAATAATAGGATTCTCAAACATCTACAAAACTCAGAATAATTCTGGTGCAAAACTGATATATAAATGCTCAAAGTTTCATAAATGTATACAAGGGCGCAATGGATCAAAATGGTGGTTTTTGTTTGAGTTTTCTTATATGGTCCAAGGGATTTCGAGTTGTGGCTCTTGTGATATGTCTATTACAGAGTTATGCAGCAACTAAAATGTCCATAAGGTCGAAATAGCAATCCTCCATTATCTATATGCAACAAGAAGTGTTCCATCACACTTTTACATGACAATGAGAGAAAGAGTAAACTAGCTCGAATATCAATGTTACTTGGAGAAATAGTACATGAAGTGCTTAGTATTTTGCGTTGTGGCTCTCATGATCTATCCATTACAGATTTATGCATCCATTAACAAGTTCATAAGGTCGAAACAACAGCCTTCCATTATCTATATGCAACGAAGAGTGTGCTATCTCACTTTACATGAACATTGAGAGAAAGATAGGAGAATGATAGTAGAGAAGGAAGAGAGAATATGAACTTGAACTCAGATGGGGGTTGAACCTGCATCAAAACATCTCCATGAAGCTCTGTTGAGAGGTCTGAATGGCCTCTCCATCAACCAACTTGGATGGGAATCTTCCACCCTCGAAATTGGTACTAAGGCAGGGAGGATGAACATCCACCATGCAAGGACAAGCTTGAAGCTCTCCAAATTGCAAAGATGCAAATAAAAAATGATCAAACGCTACTCCATTTCAACTTGGCCTCCTTTTAATAACTTTTTTTTAGTCATTTACCTCCTTAGAACTCAAATTATCTCATAATTACTCATGAAATTTGAATTAGTGGGGGTTATGACCCTTCATTGGCCCCACATGACACTTGGGTCATATTTTGCCTCCAACTCCTCCATGAATTTGACTTGGGGAATATTTTGGATGCTTTGGAGATGTGTAACTCCTCTCATGCTCCCTCTTGGTCTATTTTTAGCTCTTACATTGTCATAGATGTCATAGAATCTGTCATAAGTGTCATAGGTGTCATAGAATCTGTCATAAGTGTCATAATGCTTGTCATAGTTGTCATAGAATCTGTCATTGCCTATTTGTAGCCCTATGACTCTTCCTCTTCCTTCATGAATGTTACCTCTTCCCTTCCAACTCAAATTTGGGGATGGATCCATGTTTGAAGGAGGAATATTCTCTCATGTGGACCCCACATGTCCACTTATGCGCCCCCAAATCCAACTAGGACCTAATGCCACTTCATTTTGTAGCATTTAACATTTATTCATAATTTATTGTCCTATTTTTCCACCATCAATTTAGAATATTGAATTTTCATGAGAAACTATAGACCTTGGGGTTAAATGTCAATATTTTAATTTTTACACATAACCCTTAGGAATTGGGTAGGCCAACTTGATTATTTATCTAAAAATAATTTAATTGGGGACATGACACCTGTGAGCTTATTTTTGTTGGTTGAGTCCACTTAATCTGTTGTGCTATTCTAATGTTGAAGAGCTTAGCGTAATTTGATATAGCTCCAAGCACTCTTGCTTCTTTTGAAAGAATGGATGGATCGCATATGAAATTGTTGCATGTTTAGTTGCAAGGAGTAGGCCTTGTCTATCCAACAAATCAAATGCACTTTCTTGGCCAGCCCTCGCCGAAATACGGGTAATATTCATGTTTCTGATCTTCAGGTTAGCGTCAAGGTTTTATAAGGTCACAGGTAGAAAATCCTTGCATGGTTTCATTTAGTGGGTTTCACAGTTCCTGAGGTCATGGATTGATTCTTATACCTCCAATCACCCGATGGCTTTCAAGGTTTTATGATGAGATTAGGTCAAAATAGATCTCTACTAGTAAGGTCTCTTCATGTATGTTTTTGAAAGGTCTGTTCTTGTAACTAGAGTGATGATCGAAGGAGGTCACCTATCTCTCAATAAACTGCATTATAAAAACCAGAATAATGGCATGGCATCTCATATCATGGTAATGTATGATATACTCTTTATTTGTAAGAACATGGAATCCTTCACGAGTCCTTTTAAAGGTCGGCCCAAAGATACAACAATCCTTTCAAAGTGTTACATGTTCATATTCTGATTACCTTATGCTCTCTTGGAATTGCCATGATGGACAAACTAATTCCATAAATTCACATTTTTCAATAAAATTGTGTGGTCATGTGAAATCGGCAGAGTGAACAAGTATTGTTGTAATCTAGCTATGGTATATGTGGCCACACAGGAGTTGATATGCCTCCTCACCTAATTCAAAATCAATTTGGAAAATCGAGCAGGATAAAGTGATACTACTATAATTATTTACATTATGCTCAGAAATCCTTATGGTATGCAATCCTAGCATTGGGTATATGTTTTGATTCCCATAAATAACTTATTCTATACTTCAGAAGAGAGAGGTGATCAAAAGTGTGTAATAATCCTTGTAAATATTGTTGATCATTTGGTTATATTATAGCCAATGATTCTGAAACTTCGTATTTCTTAGAGAAATCATAAACACTCTGCGTCTTGTTTCAATTCATAAAAATGGTATTTATGGCCACATGTTCTTGTACAACCCTTCATAATGCATGGAATCTAACAATAAATTTCATGACGAGCAATTTTACCATGACTGCCAAACTCAATTGGGAAAATGCATTGGTTCTCCCAACTTGGAAATAAAACATTTTCTCTTGCGCAGGTGCGGGAGTTGCACTTATGTAGGCCCTCTTACCGAAACCTCATAGAGAATGAATGATCTGCTAACTACTTAAACAAGTCACAAACTTGAGTGCAGGTGTGTTTTTCAATTTTACAAAGATGTGAACCTTCATGTCCTTTTGTTGGGTAACTCTTTTGCTTAATCCTCATTTTCTTTTGTTGAGAGATCGACCTCCTTCAACTCAAAGACATCAACTGCTTGTGTTTATCTTTTCCTTTTCTTCAATGGAAAACTCTACTATACGTTAAATATATTGGCCACACATTTTCAAAGCCCATTTTCATTGTTTTGTTATAAAACCTAGTGTTTACAAAGATTCATCAAAGACTTGAAGTTGGCGATATTTGGCTTGAGATGTTAGTATCTTGCAAAAAGCTTCCAATAATCCTATGTGGTAAGCCACAACACCTTCCAGAAGCTCCAGTTGTGTGTATGTGGCAATTTATGGACAAAATACTCCTTGTAGAATGCTATCCCTTTCCATATTTACACCATATCAACGTTCGAGCCTTGTGTGGGCCTCTTTTAACCGCATTCTAGCAATAGCCAAACATGATATGTCACCCTGCATGAAATAACACCATACTGTGTCTATTTGCAGACCCTTTGATCTTGTCTCCAATTAGATTATTGAATTCGATATTGGAGTTATCAATTGGAAATGAATTATCTGTATATCTATTTTCCATTGCATCTACTACAACTTTGAAACAAGCAAGTCGATTATGGGCATCAAACCTATCGTTTATAGCATTTGCTTGACCCATGTCAACTTTATTCATCATAATTATTGAATTGGACCTCGATCCCATGCCTCTGATCCTTTTATCAAACTAGGGTATGCCCCATTGGACCTTCACATGTGTACAGATTAGGCACATGTCGGCGTTTTTTTTAAATAATGTGTCGGAAACTTCACCGATATCATTTCATTGTTGGGATCATTAGGGTTTCCAAATTGTTGCATTGGATCAACGTATTCTCATTGGGAATTTGTATCGAACATGGAAAATGTTCATCAACGATGCGAGCCAGACCTTGCCATCGAAGTTTTCAAAATGTTGCATCGGAGCTTCCTTTGAGATTCCCTCTCCAATCATCATTTGCTCTTCTGATTTTTTATTTGATGCATGGGAAATTTAGCCGATATAAATCCAATTTTTAATTGGCCATGGGATTTATAAGAAATAAAATGTTTATTATTATCAATATCATCATAATTTATTTATGAATACTTTTTTTTCTAGAGTAATACATGGCCTTTTAAGAACAATAAAAGCAATGTCACAAATTCTTCTTTATATTTTTAGACTAATTAGGCTAACACTGGTTTATATACAAAATACATTTTCCTTATTGTGTTTGCAGGTATTGGATTCCAATTTTAATAATAACAATGAATTCAAGAATCCCAAGCTAAAGAAAACAATCAAATTCTCTAAAAAACAACATTTCACTAAAGTATCTTTTACTGAATGTTTGGGCCTCGTAAAAAAAATGTTTTGATCAAATCATAATATGTCATCTCGCCTACCATCTTTTATATATTCCCTTTCAAGGCATAAATTGATATTGATGAAAATTTTCATTAATTAAATTATTTTAATCTCCCAAAGTGCATGATTATCTCAATAAAAGCACATAAACCAAATCTCTAGAACGAATGCCAGAATTTAGATTTAACCAAAAATTATTTATTAACATGATTCCCTAGGTTATCGCATGGTCATTCAATGAAAACTATTCCTTAGTATTTTTTGTTAAATCACGTAAAGGGTTCAAGTTTTTAGAGTATACACATTTTTTTATTTTCAAAAGTGTTAGGACATTTAGACACTTGGGAGTTAGTTAAGATCAACTTGTTATAATATATCCGTTAGGAAAAGTGTGTTTCTTTAGTATGCATTTGTAAATATCTAATCCGACAATCACGATATGTTCTAAACATAGAGTGATTTGACGGTTCAACTTCTCTTAGATCATAACTACCTTTTATCCATGGATTAACACTCGATTGGTCCATGATATCTATTTAAAGAGCATGGGTGGTCACTTGCTAGTTGATCGATTATGAAAAGATCATTTGTAACTTTCTTTCTTTTGCATAATAAACTACCTCAAGTAGTTATTTGGTTGGGGCTGTGGAGTATTTCTCTTTCAAGGGTTTAAACCACGCGAAAACATCGGTATGTTGATCTGCGATCGGTTTTGTGTGAGAGGATTCTCTAGGTGTTCGGTCTTTTGGAATTATCCTGTGTAGTCAAACATTGTATCAGAGCCTTTCTAAAGAGTCGCTTCCGTTGGTGATCTAGATTTTGAAACAGTGTTGCCGAAGCTGTGAAAGGGTTTCTGGTTCTGAAATTTTTGTGTATTTTTGGGCTATGAGAGGTGTTTCATTGCGTCCGGAGCATCATTTCCCTTTGGGAACAATTTTGTTTCATTGAAAAAGGCTTCCTTTTTCACAATATACTTGCATTTCATCAAATCTAGATGTATATTGTTATAGTGACGTTTTTTTATTTAAAATAATTTTCTCATTTTTTTTAGGTCTAGTCTTTTTTCTTTTTTTTCTTTTTTTTTTTCAAGTTGTTACCTTCTCTTTCTGTGTATCCTCTTTGCCTTGCACCTTGTGCGATCTCAACAAATCAGAAATAGAAGAAAAAGGGTTTTATTTACTTCGTATGCTTTTTGTTGTGCACTTCATGCGACCAAGGCAAATCAGAAACAATGAGACAACATATACATTATGGGCAAGCTAACGAGGTCTAACCCCAAATTCGAGGCATATTATTATTATTATTATTATTATTATTATTATTATTATTATTATTATTATTTGTTTCAGTTTATGTGAAGCGATTTTGTAACATCCCCCTCACCCAATCTGACCATCGAGAGGGGACATTAGCCAAACCCGGGCTCTTAAAATTCGCCTCAAATGCATAATACGATTTTTCAACCAATGTAATGTGTGCGGAAGTGTAATTAAACATGCACAGCGGAATTTAAGTCTAACCACACACATCTAATATGCAAATACAAGCATAAACATTACAGGAATAAAATAAAATAGTTCAGATTCAAATACATGAGAGTACTTATCTTTAATAAACACAGATCCAAGCAACTGGCTGTGTAAGAGCACTTTTCCACCCAACCATAGGCACTCCGTCCTGCATATACTCTTTCTGCTGAGATGCCACCCCCAAGCTGGGCTATGAGGCCACCAGGGTGAAGGAAACACCTACAGGCTTCTATCTCTCAGCCCACAACCCATTCTTCTCTCTGTGCTCAACCAAATGCTCATACAAAGCTCTACAGGGGTCTCACTCAGCCCTCACAGCCTTGGATTCCACAATACTTGCCCCACACAACACCCTTCTAGCTCAGGCATCCCCTTCACCGATCCACGGTTCTCTTGGGCGATCCATATTGCTGAGTGCCTCCAGTGTGTGCATAGAAGATGTCCAACCTGATGTAGATGCTATAGAACCACCTGTAGCCTTGATTTGTGACTTCTCAAGCACCTACGAGCAATAGAAGTCCATGGGTAAGGTTCCTAGCTTGCCCATCCCCTCTGCCCACTTACAACCAACTATATTCCCTTCCAAAAATGTAGCTCTATCTTCTAATTCAAAATTTTGGGTTTAACACACAGTATGGTAAAATAGACATGAACAACAATGGAATAACTCCACGTAGTGTAGCAGCTTGTATGAAAGAGAATGAGAATGGAATAATGATCAAAAGAGTGTTGACTCTAAGGATATGAGGTAAGGGTGAAAAGAAAGCTGACATGGCTTCTGACCATAGAATAAATAGGAATGTTGACAACTGACCCATGCTTCAATAACTACACAAAGTGACTTTTCCCACCAACCTCACATGTGCTATCAATGATTGGGAAATGGTAAAAAAAGGAGACAATTGGCTTATTTAAGGCCCATGGCAGATTTTGGATGAGTTCTAAGGTTGACACATGGCAGCATAGGATTTGGTTTCCCATAGGCCCCCTTCCTCTTCCCCTTTGGTGGAATCATAGCCCCTTTGGTGCTCTTTACACAGCCATTGTTGGGCCATTTTATTAATTTTCAGCATAATATTTACATACATTTCGAATTAGGCATAATAAGCCAATCATATGGTCCAAAATAAAAATATATACATCATACATGCCTATCCATTCACTAGTTGGGCCTTGGCCTTGAGCTCCACACTAGGAATCCATACTAGCATATTTACATCATTTAGATAAGTTTGGATAATACATTCCATGTCAAAACTAGGGGTATTACAATCCCCTCCCCCTTCGAATAACACAGTCCTCGGTGTTTGCTTAAAATTGGAACAAAAATGGATATCCCTCTCTCTTGGCATCCTCCAACTCCCACGTAGCCTCATTGGGACCAAAGTGCTTCCATTGCACCTTTACCTATCCGATGGCTCGGTTCTGGAGCAATGTCACTTTCCTATCTAGGATGCATAGTGGCTCAGTTTTGAACTCTCCCTTGGGTTCCACCTGAATCACATCCCAATCAATCACATGGTTAGTATCATGTACATATTTCTTAAGCAAAGAAACATGAAAAACATTATGAGCTCTATTGCTAGCAGGCAATGCAATTCTATATGCAACTGGTCCTATTCTCTCAAGCACTTCAAAGGGCCCAGAATATCTTGGTGATAGCTTGGCACAACTTCAAAGCTTCAAGAAACTCTTCCTTGGCCTCACTCTAAGGTAAACATGATTCCCAACATGAAACTCTCTATGCACTCGGTTCTTATCTGCATAATTTTTTTGTCTATCTTGGGATTCCTTTAAATTTTAACTAATCTTTACAACCTCTTGTTCCATTTCCTTAAGCAATTCTGGCCCAAGTACAATTATGTTCACTGGATTATCCCAAGTAACTGGTGTTCTACAACTCCTGCCATACAAATCTTCAAATGGACTCATGCCCAACGATGCTTGTTTCCCATTATTATATGCAAACTCTACCAAGTGTAGATAATCCTCCCATTTAGATGGTTTGTCCATCACATACATGCGTAGCATGTCTTCAAGCACCTGATTTACCCTTTTTGTTTGCCCATCTGTTTGTGGATGGTAGGCAGTACTAAAGTTTAGATGCGTACCCAAATCAACAAAAAGAATTTTCCAAAAATTTGAAGTAAACATTGTATCCCTGTCAAAAATTATTGCTCTAGGCAAACTATGCAACCTGAAAATTTCCTTCATAATTTTTTTTGCAATTGCATCTGTTTTATACGTGGATTTAACCGGTATAAAGTGTGTTTCCTTAGATAATTTATCCACCACAACCATGATGGAATCATGCTGCCTCACTGTCATTGACAAACCTATAATAAAATCCATGGAAATCACATCCCATTTCCATTATGGGATTGGCAAAGGCTGCAACAAACCTGTTGGGTGTTGATGTCCAACCTTTACTTGTTGGCATTTCATACACTTAGAAATATACTCAGTAATGTCCTTTTTCATTCATGGCCAAAAATATTGCTTTCTCGTTGTAGTAATTGTTTTATGGTATCCTGGGTGACCGGAATATGGCATTTTATGTATTTCATCCATAACAATCCGTCTCAAATCCGCCACATTATGAATGCAAATTCAGTTTTTATAAACAAGAAGTCCATCACCTTCCAAATGGTAACATTCATACCTCTTTTCCAAATTCAGTTGCTGCAATTTATCCTTTATTTGCACATACAGTTCATCTTCAGCAATACAATTAACAATATGCTGCCTCAAATCTGATTGACAAATACTAATGGCTACTACATGCATCTCATGTACTTTTCTGCTAAGTGCATCAGCCACCTTATTTTCTTTACCTTTTATCTGTTTGATTTCAAAATCAAACTCACATAAAAATTCCAACCATCTAGCTTGCCTAACATTTAATGTGGGCTCCTCAAACAAATATTTCAGACCACAATGGTTTGTCCTTAGCTCAAATTTCTTTCCCATTAAGTAATGCATCCACATCTTTAAAGCATGTATTATCGCTGCAAGTTTTAAATCATGAGTAGCATAGTTCTTCTCATGCTCCTTCAACTTCCTTGACTCCTAGCATACCACATGGTTTTCTTCCATAAGGACTCCTCCAAGTCCATCTTTACATGCATTTGTGCATACCACAAAGTCTTTTTCCAGATTTGCAATCTTTAGAATTGGAGCACTTGTGAAAAGCTTTTTCAACACTTGGAAGCTTTCTTCACATCTTGATGTCCACACAAACTTTATCCCCTTCTTTTGCAAAGAAGTGATTGGGTTTGCAACCTTGGAGAATCCTTCAATGAACCTCATGTAGTAACCAGCAAGACCCATAAAAGATCTCACATCTGTCACATTTCTTGGAGTTGGCCAATTCATGATGGCTTCATTCTTCTCGGGATCCACCGATATTCCCTCCTCGAAAATAATGTGACCCAAATAATGAATTTTATTTTTATAAAAGTCACATTTTCTTACCTTTGCATAAAACTTATGCTCCCTTAGCAATTGCAAAGCCATTCTCAAGTGTTCTTCATGCTCTTCTTCATTCTTGGAATAAATAAGAATGTCATCTAAAAATACAAGAACAAACTTGTCCAAATACTTGTTGAAAACACTATTCATGAGACACATGAATGTAGCTGGTGCATTGGTGAGACCAAATGGCACCACCACAAACTCATAGTGCCCATACCTTGTTATAAAGGTTGTCTTGTGAATGTCTTCTTCCTTGATTCTCACTTGATGATAACCAGACCTCAAATTAATCTTTGAGAACACCTTTGCCCCTCTCATTTGATCAAAAAGATCATCAACTTGAGGAAAGGGGTACTTGTTCTTCACTGTAACCTTGTTGAGTTGCCTATAATCAATACACAACCTAAGAATTCTATCTTTCTTCTTCACAAAAAGTACAGGTGCTCCCCATGGAGACACACTTGGCCTTATGTACTTCTTTTCCAACAACTCTTGCAGTTTCATTTTCAACTTTAATAATTCTGGTGTAATCATCATGTAAGGAGTTTTGGAAACTGGAGCAGCTCCTGGAACACGATCAATTGTAAAGTCAATGTCTCTCTTTGGAGGAAGTCCTAGAACTTCATCGGGAAACACATCCCTGAATTCTTGCAAAATATAATGGTCTTCCAACTTGGAAATTTCATTTTCTGTTTTCTCCAAAATATGGCCTACATACAATTGGCAACCTTTCCTACATAATTTCCTCAACTGCATAACTGAAATCTTCCTAACAAAAACTACCTTTGGAATGCCTTTTACAACCCTTGGGATTCCTTCTTCATCAATGCACTCAAAATTCTTGTTGTAGCAATGAAGTTTAACTCTATGGACTTCCAACTAGTCCATTCCAATGAGAATATCATAGGAACCAAGTGGAAAAATAGTAAGATTTTCAAAAGTGGACAGTCCAGCCATTTCCAATGGACATTTCTCCACAATTTCACTAACCTTCCTTTTGGTTCCAGTGGCTAGTTGGACTAACCATGACATACTATGCTTTGATTTCTTGGAAGCACAAATCTCAAAAAATTTAGGACTGATATAATTGTGAGTAGATATAGGGTCAATCAAAATAGAAATAGATTGCTTAACAACCTTACCTTCAACTTCAAACACAGTTGATTGATGGTCTGCTTGGTGGTCCTCTAGTGCTGCATAAATCTTAGGGACGGTCCTTGCCACTTGAGCCATTGTTTCAACTCCTTGGATGTTGTGAACTTGCTTTTCACTCCCATTCCGATGTGGACAGTTCCTAAGCATGTGGTCCCCTCCACATCCCCATAATAGAAGATGCTCTCTTGGATCTCTTGGCTTGTCTCCCAACATCCTAGTTGGCTTAATCACACCTTGTGGTGGCTGCCTTGGCTGATTCCTAAATTGAGGAGGCTTGAACCCCTTCTTCCTTCGGTCAAAATTTTCATTTTTCTTGTCTTTCCATGCCTTATGGAATTCTGGTTTGCTTTTGTTTTGATCATAACAATACTTGGTCTTTCTTATGGCCTCCTCTAGAGTTCGAAGTTCATCAAACTCAATTCTATCTTCATATGACTAGGGCAGTCCACTTAGGAAACGTTGAATTTTCACCTTATCATCCCTGATGTATTTAACATACCTTAGCAACTCCAAGAATCTGTTTGCATATTCTTCCATTGCCATTTGTCCCAATTTCAACTCATGGAACTCTTTGATTTTGTCATCATAGTACCTGTCCGAAAGGTACTTTTCCTTGAAGTGCTTCTTGAATTGCTTCCACACAATCTTCCTTTCATTGATCCTCTTTACTTGTCTAAGGTGTTCCCACCATATAGACACTCTTCCATTCATATTGATTATGGCCACTCTTGCCTTCATATTTCCTGAATAGTCTTGTACTTGGAAATACTTCCCTATCCCAAGAAGCCAAGCCTCAGCTTCTTGACCAAATTTAACTTCACCATCAAAGGTAGGAGGTTTGGCCTTCTTAAATTCTACATGGGAGTTGTTCTTGGAAGACCTCTTCCTCTTAATCTTATGAGATGAATAGCTTGAACCTTCCATGGATTATTTAGAGTCAGATGACTCACTAGAAGAGATTTATGGAGTGTATGTCCTATCACTAGAAATCCTTCTTGAACTATGGGATCTCTTGTGGGAATGCCTCCTTGAGATAACCCCACTCCTTTCCTGTTTTTTGAATTATGCCCATGGTTTATCTTCCTTGGAATGTCAGTCAAACTTTGAAGCATAGCTGCATTCAACTGATTCTGCTGCTCTTGGGATCTAATCATCATGTCATTGTCTTCTCTGAACTTTGCAGTTCCACCCTTAAGCTCCTCATGGTTTCTGCAATGTCTGGGGGAGTTGCTCGATTTCTTCTACCATTAGATTTTGTCTCTGCATTATCAATGCTATGAACATAAATAGTAAATAATTAATAGTAAACATAATTAATTATACTTAAGAATGAAAGGGCATGACCTTTCATTCACGATGCCCAAGCCTTATTTAATAGGCAAGTTATCAACCATTGTAGTCATCTTTTATCATATCATCAATACAAATATATTATTATTATGGCTTATCTGGTTTACCAAGTCTTTTGGTAACTTGATTGTATGAAGGAATAATTATTCGCTTCATTTCGTATCAGAGCCCCTTCTTGGGCATATCTGATAAGGGCTGCTAGCCATAGACATCTGTCAGAGAGTTTCTCTCGGTCAAATGGTTTTTGACCACTCCTCCACTCCCATCTCTGCACTCCTATCCATACTCCTCGACGCAACATCCCCATAATTTCACCATCCAACGCTGATACAACTTCCACATCACGATGTTTTGTTTCCCTCCTTGCAGTTAACCACCCACACATTCATATTCTCGTATCACCTGCTGTGTTTGCCTCCCAGCCTCCACACACTACCCTCTCCCTCGTCCACATCCCTCGCGCAAACCCCTCCTACGCCCTTCTTCACTTCATCACGTCAGTCCCTCCTCCCATTGCTCTCCCAACTCTGAGCTACCTCCCTGCACAGCACCACCCACGCCCCAAACACTGCCCCAACACTCCACTTCCCCCCACACGTCGTTGTTGTCTCCACTTCACACTCGCCCTCCCCACCATTTCCGTCTGCTCCATCTTTATCACTGCACGCCCATGACCTTCCCCTCGCCATCACGTTCTGCAACCCTTCTTCCATCTCGGCTCCCTCTACCGCTAACCATCTCCTCGGCTCCCTCTCAGTCTATATGCAGGCCAACCTCCCCACGTTATCACGCCCACGTAGATCCTCTCTCACTACACCTCCTCCACGTTCCCCCAATCGCCTTCTCTCCATCCAGCCTACACGCCCCACCACTCCATCATTGCCTCTCCACGCTCCTCCCCTCCAGCTTCCGTTCACTCTCCGACATACACAACACCGCCGTCCACCCAAGCTGCTCACTCCACGCTAATTCACCCTTAGGGCTAAAAAAACCCTAAAATTCCTTATGTCCAAATATATATATATATATAATATTATTATTATTACTATTTTAAATAATATTAATTATTATATTGATTTAAAACTCCATATCCAAACACTATTTCGAAATCTTTGTAATAAAATATTATTATTGTTAATAATAATATTTATTATTAAAACCCTTCATTTCACACAAAAAAAATTATTTATTATTATTGTTAATAATAATAATTATTATTTAATAATAAAAAGAAAGGGGAAGGAAGTTTAAAAGAAGAAGAAGAAGAAGAAAATTGAAGACCAGCCATCACAAAAAAACGGAAGACTATCCATCATTAGAGAAGTCAAGTCAAACAAAGACTAGTCAAAAACGTCAAAGACCCTCTATCATTGAAAAGGTCGAGAACTATCTATCGTTGAAGAAATCAAAGAAAGACCATCTATCACCGAACAAGTCAAGACCATGGAAGCTGGTTTGCGACTACAAATAGAGAAATTAGAAGCCAAGTTAAAACGTTATTGAAAAGACAATGAAGAATTGTGTGACATAAATAACAGTTCAAAAATAAGAATAGAATTACAAGAAAGGTACAATGAAATAAAAATCTCTGACAAGGAAAGGCGTATAGAAAAATTGTATGCGCAAATTGATGAATTAAAAGCCGAAAATGAATTCAATCAGAGGTTAGGAAATCAAGATATAAAGAAGGAAATAAATAATTATAAAGCAGAAATAATACGCTTGAGCAAAATCGTTAGCAACAAAGATGAAGAACTAACGCAGATACGACATAAATTAGAAAGTCAAGAATCAGAGGTCGGCCAATGTCGACAACAGATAAAAGTTCTTCAACAACAAAATGACGACTCTAAAAAGACACATAAGTCAGATATCGCAAAGAGTAATAAAGTATTATCCAACAATGCTGAAGAAATTTTCAGACTAAGAAATCATAACAAGATACTAGTCACAAAAATTAAGAAGTTGAAAAATAGCCGGAAGATAGAACAATCTATGGACGACATTGAAGGGAAACTTCTAGAGAAGTAAGAAGAAAATAGTTGCATCAGAAGTCATAATGAAGATCTTAAATAACAACTTAAGAAGTCTGAAAATGACAGAAAATCGCAAGTAGAAGTGATTAAGAAGTTTTAAAATGATAACATGCAGTTAGAAAACAAGTTGGAAAAAATACAGAACGAAACCTTAAAACCTCAAGGGACGAAAATACAACTTCCAACTCAGATCAATGCTCAAAAGACAACACTCGTAAAAGAAAATGACATTGTGAAAATTCCCTATCGACACCCCAACCATAAAAACCGATATTCTGAAAAGTGGGAAATGTCGAAAGACGATGGTACTAATGTGATCAAAGCTCTTGACGACAAATCAGTGGGGAATCCCAACAGTCAACAACAAATCAATTTGGGATGGATTGACCCATCCACATATCGGAAGTTATGCTCTACACTTAGCAGTTTGTATCGACATGTTTCATCAGCCATGACATCGCAAAGAACAATGCGACAAAATTATAAGACTTTGAGGACAAAGCCTTTTTAAGAGAGTGGCAATGCTATGAACATAAATAGTAAATAATTAATAATAAACATAATTAATTGTACTTAAGAATGAAAGGGCATAACCTTTCATTCACAATGCCCAAGCCTTATTTAATAGGAAAGTTATCAACCATTGTAGTCATCTTTTATCGTATCATCAATATAAATATATTATTATAATGGCTTATCTGGTTTACCAAGTCTTTTGGTAACTTGATTGTATGAAGGAATAATTATTCACTTCAATCAACCTGTACATTCTCTCCCATTGCATCTTCCTCAACCTCATAAGGGTCCTGTCCATCCTCCATGATGATACTCTTCTTCTTGGTCCGACCAAGATCAAATACTTTCCAACTGCACTAGACTGAAATGTTGATCCTTAATTATCACTACTAGGATTCTGAATCTGCAAAAGTGTTTATAAACATTGTTATGAATAAAATAAACATCAACATATATATATATATATATATATATATATATATATATATATATATATATATATATATATATATATATATATATATATATATATATATAATAACAACAAACAAGAATAATATAATAATATAATTGATTAATGAAATGGTGTAACTTTTTATGAAGAGTTGCATTAGACACCCTTTAAACAATTATAAATATGGGAAAGTCTATCTTGTAAAATACCATATCTATTTTATCAACTTTTATATATATTCATGGATTATTTGTATTTTCGAAAGTGGAAGTTTGAGAAGTTCTAATAAACGGATTCTTACCATTACAGTGGTATCAGAGCTATCAGAGCTTCCTTACAGTGGTATCAGAGCTTCGTTGTCGATTCGGCTATTAGCCATCATCTCAGAGATTCTTTGAATCTTGAAATTTTTCCATTAAAAACTAGGGTTTCCCTAAGTACTTGAGATTTTTTATTTTTTATTTTTTTTTGAAAAAAAAAAGAAGAAGAAGAAGAAGAAAAGAAACAAAGAAGTAAAAAGAAAAAGAAAAGAAAAAAGTAAAACAAAAAAAAAGTAAAAATGAAAGAAGAAGTAAAACCGCACATGGTTTTATGAAAGTGCACATGGTTTTGTGAGAAGTCGGTTTGGTTTTATTCCCTAACAACAAATCAAAAGTGAGATTCAAACTTGGGTGGGGAAGGTTACAATCATTCCTCCCAACCAACCATTCTACACCATTTTACAAAAACTAAGGGGAAATTAAATTAGAAGAGCATCAACACAAATAATTTTTACAAGAAGAATCATATTGAACATTGTTATTAAAAAAAAAAAAAAATCAAGGAGGATTCTTTCCAAAATTCGAAAGGGAAGAAGACAAAATCAAGGAAGACCCTCTTATCAAAGAAGACCAAGTCAAAGAAGAACTTGAAGCAAAGACAAAGTCATGAATTATGGCAAATTCAAAATCGGAAATGACATCACAGTCACAAGCAGCATTGAACGAATTAAAGAAATCTAAAACCAATATCGATATGCAATTCAAAATTATAAAGCTAGAAATGCAAAATTGTTTAGCAGAACAGGAGAATCAAAGATTAACAAAGCAAAAACGAGATCTCCAGAATAGGTTATTAGATAAGAATAAGGAAATTTCACATCTAAGATGCCACAATCAAAACCTGGAAGATAAAATCAAAAACTTCAAAAATGTCGAAGAATCTTCGTATGGAAGTAATAACAATTTAGAAGATGACATAAAGCGCTTAAACAAGCTTGTCATGGATAAAAATACGGAATTAATGCAAACCCAGAGAAAGCTAGAAAATCAAGAATCAGAGAGATGTCAACATCAACAACAGAGGGAAAAACTTCAGTAAGAGTATGACGACATTAAGAAGACACATAAGCTGGAAATTAAAAAAATTAAGGACGAATTAGCAAGCAATACCGAAGAACTATTTCGACTAAGAAGTCATAACAAGACATTACTTACGAAAATCAAGAAGTTGAAACATAGTCGGAAGATAGAGCATTCAAATGAAGACCTTGAAGGAAGAATACTAGAAAAGCAAGAAGAAAACCAACACCTCAGAAAGTTTAAACAAGAACTAGATGAACAAGTCAAGAAGTTAAAAGAGGACAAAAAGTCACAAGACGAAAAGTTTGAGAAAATTCAGAGTAATAACAATCTACTGGAGAACAAAGTAGCACAAATCTAGAAGGAAGAATCCAGACTCTCGAGACAAAAAAATCAAGTTGAAGAAGAAGAAATAAATTCAAATTCAATCTTCGCCGCAATTCAAAAAGAATTCATACCAACAGAAAAACAAACAACAATAACTCCCTATCGACACCCCAACCATATAAACTAGTATCCTAAAAAGTGGGAATTGTCTAAAGATAATGGTACTAATGTGCTCAAAGCTCTCGACGACAGATCAATAGAGAATCCCAACAGTCATCAACAAATCAATTTTGGCTGGATTGATCCGTCAACATATCGAAAGTTATGTTCTACACTTAGAAGTTCGTACCGACATGTTCGTCAGCTACGACATCACAAGGAACAGTGCGACAACGTTATAAGGCTTTGAGGACAAAGCCTTTCTAAGAGAGAGACAATGTTATGAATAAAATAAATATCAACATATATATATAATAATAATAACAACAAACAAGAATAATATAATAATATAATTAATTAGTGAAATGGTGTAACTCTTTATGAAGAGTTGCATTAGACACCCTTTAAACAATTATAAATACGGGAAAGTCTATCTTGTAAAAGACCATATCTATTTTATCAACTTTTACATATATATTCATGGATTATTTGTATTTTCGAAAGTGGAAGTTTGAGGAGTTCCAGTAAACGGATTCTTACCGTTACAAACATATTTGTTAGATTTATTACAGTCTTAGAAAATTATAACACTAATATTCATGCAACCTGGGAACAACCCATATTGATAATCACATAACTTTCTCACACTCAACGACATAGAGGGGGATGACGGGGGTCAAGGGGGATTTCCCAAGGGTCAACTGCAATTTCAATTTCGAGCACCTAAGAATTGACTGTGAAAAATGTCGTGTTTACCCTGATTCACACCCTTCAGAAGCCACGTACCTTGTTGTTGGCGCGTTCTACAAAATGATTATAGATCAACGGTTCATATTGAAGTGAAGAACAAGATCATTGGTGAAGGTAAGTTTCACCGGAGGAAAAAGCAAGGAATATAACACATTCCAAATCGCTGAAATAACCGTTGAGACGTGGCTAAATAGGGGAGAACATCAACGGTGGTTGATCGATCGGCGACATATCAATGACCCACATATGTTTCGCATCACCAACATGCACGCTAGGATAGAGTGGTGGGTGGTTGCGAAATCCTAAACCACCCTCCACGTGTCGGCACCATATTATTTCGCAAGTCGGGAGAGTAGTAAGGGAAACCGCCTTCGGCCATTGTGAAACCGTTTTCACATTTGATCCCTTACGATTATCTACGCACCCAGGTCTGATGTGGTTGGTCCACGTAGCACCCCCTGCCCACGTAACTCCTCCACGTCGGACCTCCTACCCACGTGGCTCCTCCACATCACCATGCCACCTAGCATGGGTGGGCTCCAACTAAATTTCCCAAATTTCAAAATTTCGGGTTTATGCAAGGTTTCATTGGTCAATAACGGGGAAAGTTTCAAAGCTATTTTCGAACTTACTCCAAGCTGGTTAATTGCATTTAACTATCCTTCAAGAGAACTTAACCCTACATAGCCATTTCTGATCCTTTTGCCTGTAGATCGTGATTTCTGGCCCATACAGCTCCGACATTGCAACTAGAAGCTCTGATACCACTCTGTAACATCCCCCTCACCCAATCCAACCATCGGGAGGGGACGTTAGCCAAACCTGGGCTCTAAAAATTCACCTCAAATGCATAATACGATTTTTCAACCAATGTAATGTGTGCAGAAGTGTAATTAAACATGCACAACATAATTTAAGTCTAACTACACACATCTAATATGCAAATACAAGCATAAACATTACAGGCATCAAATAAAATAGTTCAGATTCAAATACACGAGAGTACTTATCTTTAAGAAACACATATCCAAGCAAATGGTTGCGTAAGAGTGCTTTTCCACTCGACCATAGGCACTCCATACAGCATATACTCTTTTTGCTGGGAAGCCACCCCCAAGCTGGGCTATGAGGCCACCAAGGCGAAAGAAACACCTACAAGCTTTTATCTCTCAGCCCACAACCCATTTTGCTCTTTGTGCTTAGCGAAATGCTCATACAGATCTCTACAGGGGTCTCACTCAGCTCTCACAGCCTTGGCTTCCACAATACCTGCCCCACACAACACCCTTCTAGCTCAGGCATCCCCTTCACTGATTCACGGTTCTCTTGGGCGATCCATATTGTTGAGTGCTTCCAGTGTGTGCATAGAAGAAGTCCAACCTGATATGGCTGCTATAGAACCACATGTAGCCTTGATTTGTGACTTCTCACTCACCTACGAGCAACAAAAGTCCATGGGTAAGGTTCCTAGCTTGCCCAACCTCTCTGCTCACCTACAACCAACTATATTTCCTTCAAAAAATGCAGCTCTGTCTTCTAATTCAAAATTCTAGGTTTAACACATAGTATGGTAAAATGGACATGAACAACAATGGAATAACTCTACGTAGTGTAGTAGCTTGCATGAAAGAGAATGAGAATGGAATAATGACCAAAAGAATGTTGACTCTAAGGATATGAGGTAAGGGTGAAAAGATAGCTAACATGGCTTCTGACTATAGAAAAAATAGGATAACTGACAGCTGACATAACTGTCACAACCCCCATGCTTCAATAACTACATGAAGTGACTTCTCCCACCAACCTCACATGTGTAATCAATGATTGGGAAATGGTCAAAAAAGGAGATAATTGGCTTATTTAAGGCACATGGAAGATTTTGGATGAGTTCTAAGGTTGACACATGGCATCATAGGATTTGGTTTCCCATAGGCCCGCTTCCTCTTCCCCTCTGGTGGGATCATAGCCCCTTTGGTGCTCTTTACACAACTATTGTTGGGCCATTTTATTAATTTTCATCATAATATTTACATACATTTCGAATTAGGCATAATAAGTCAATCATATGGTCCAAAATAAATATATATACATCATACATGCCTAGCCATTCACTAGTTGGGCCTTGGCCTTGAGCTCCACACTAGGAATCCATACTAGCATATTTACATCATTTACATAAGTTTGGATAATACATTCCAAGTCAAAACTAGAGGTATTACAGATTTGCAGGCAAAAAAATCTTTTTTTGGCAAGCACGAAGCTTGAGACAAAAGAGGTAAAAAAAAAATCATTCCTCCTTTCTCTTTTACGTACCTTTTAATATTAGCTCACTTGGTTAAAAGTTATTTTATTTAATAAGAGGTCTTGAGTTAAGTCTTGTTAGTTATTTTTCTAAAATTGCATGTAATTTCTATTTTCCAGTTACTTTATTGTAAAAGTGCATCTCCCTTGAATTATAAAATTGAGTCACTTAAAGTCTTTAAGTTTTTTTTCATGCAATATTTGAAGCAACATTATTATAAAAGTGAAACTCCACTTAGTTTACAAAAGTGATTCACATAAAACAACATTATTGTAAAGTGAGTTTAAAAGGTTAAGCTTGGGAAGAAAGGGGTGTTAAATTTTCAGAATTTACTTCAATCTGATCTAGGATCTTAACTGAGAGAACAACATGTACAACAAATCTACAGCATATCATTCATGGACACAATAATGCAAGCACAGAAGAGACACCGAGTTTACTTGGGAAAAACCATAAAGGTGAAAAACCCCAATAACTTCCTCAGAGATAGATAGAGCAATGATACAACCAGAATACAAGAGATAGTCTTCTCCTAGCAGTAGAGCCTCCTCCTCCACAAGTGCGCCACTCTCCACAGTGTGAGTGAGAGAATAGAATGTGTAAAATGAGAGAGACACACTCTCTATTTATGCACTAACTTGACTTGACCTTTACTCAACTAGGTCGGCCTCAACTTAACCACTTAACATAATGCTGACTGGGCCGACCCCCACTAGGGTGGTCTAATAACCCTTTGACCCACATGGCCGACCCCCAATAGGGTGGTCTAATAACCCTTTGACCCACATGACTTATACAGGGCCGACCCCAACAAGGTGGTCTAATAACCCATCAAGTATAAGTTAAGACACTTACAATATAAATGACGACACTTCCGTATAGAGGAATAATAACATCTCTATAAGAATACAATATAAATATATGTGAAATACATTCCGAAGTTACATATACATCAACACTCCCTCTTAACTAGGAAGGTATTTCTCGACACAGGTCTTCTAGCACAAGTCATCTTCTCTGGATCATCGTCACTGCTGCTGCTATCTCAATCAATCTCTGAATCTACTTGTCATAGGAAGTTCTACAGAGCCAGTTCTTTTTCATACTGGATGTAGGCCCACCACCAGTAGGTCTTCGTCATCACTGGCCATACTGTGGAGATCTCAGGACTTATTACGTGCATCACAAAACCTTAAAAGAGTCTCTTGACTAGCAAGAACCCTAAAGAGCATCTGAGGCCTTTTCATCCTGTCCAGATCTCCAGGACTTATTACATGTGACCCCACCACAAAACCTCGAAAGATAATCCCAGGACTGATTACGAGCACAAGGCTCAACCTATCGGATCTCCTAGGGCACAAATTACATGTGGTCACCACAAAACCTCGAAAGAGCATCCCAAGACTGATTACGAGCACAAGGCTCAACCTATCGGATCTCCCAGGGCACAAATTACATGTGGTCATGGCAAAACCTCGAAAGAGCATCCCAGGACTGATTACGAGCACACAGCTCAACCTATCGGATCTCCCGGGGCACAAATTACATGCCATAGGACAAAACCTCAAAAGAGCATCTGCCAGATATCCCAGGGCACAAATTACATGCCATAGGAAAAACCTCGAAAGACTATCTGCATATCTCCCAGGGCACAAATTATATGTCCTCCCAAGCAAAACCTCGAAAGAGCATTTGCCAGATATCCCAGGGTACAAATTACATGCCATAGGAAAAACCTTGAAAGACTATCTACAAATCTCCCAGGGCACAAATTACATGCTTATTTGCACAACCTGTTCCACGGCCACAGAGTATCAACCTGATACTCACCATACATCATCCTGATGTACACATGATCATCCTGATCATCATCACTGCAACATCCTGCTGTGTGTCATCTAGAGCAACATCCTGAAGCTCGTCATCCATGATCATCCTGATCATACAATGCATCTACCTGATGCATACCAAGTATCTACCTGATACATATCATCATACATGATCCACCTGATCATACAGTCTATCCACCTGATACAAATACAAATACATGATACATATCACCATACATGATCCACCTGATCATACAATGCATCTACCTGATGCATACCAAGTATCTACCTGATACATATCATCATGTATGATCCACCTGATCATACAGTGTATCCACCTGATACAAATACAAATACATGATACATATCAACATACATGATCCACCTGATCATACAATGTATCCACCTGATACATATACAGATACATGGTCCAAGCATCCAACATGATGCATATACAAAGTACATACAAATGATCCAACCGATCATATCCAGCATCCAACATGATGCGTACATACATATACATATAAATGATCCAACTGATCATATCCAACATTTAACATGATGCGTACATATATAAATGATCCAATTGATCATATCCAGCATCCAACATGATGCGTATACAGAGCAGTAACTGGAGCATCGTCCTGATGCTCATCATCCAGCGCTTACATCCACAGCCATGTGAAGGATCCTCCTTCCAACATGCTTGGAATGGCTTTAGCAAATGTGTCCATCACTTCTTCCTCGAAGTGTCATCAATCTGAAGAACATTAAGCCTCTCCCTGAAGTACTCGAACTTCACCCTGGCTAGTGGCTTCGTCAGCACATCTACAATCTGCTCGTCTGTCGCAATGTACAGGAGATTCACAACTCCTCTCTGCACCATATCCTTGATATAGTGATATTTGATCTCTATGTGTTTCGACCTGTCATGAAACACTGGGTTCTCGGATAGCTTCACACAACTCTGGTTATCACAAAAGATACCAGTAGCATCCAACGGGAGATCAAATAACTCAGACAGTAGCTTCCGTAGCCATACTGCCTCACAACTAACTGAACTGGCTGCAACATACTTTGCCTCAGCTGTACTCAGTGCTATGCAGGACTGCTTCCTCCTGAACCAAGAGATCACACCTGATCCCATACTGAAGCAGCACCCATATGTGCTCTTCCTATCTGCAGCACTTCCTACCCAATCTGAATCAACATAACCCTACAGGTTAAACTTTTGATTCGCTTCATACTTGAGCCCATAATCCACTATACCTTTCAGGTACCTCGGAATATGCTTTACAGCAACCAAGTGAACACTCCTCGGATCTGTCAGGAACTGGCTCAATGTGTTCACCGTAAAGCAAATATATGGTCTCATGTTCATCAGGTACATTAAGGACCCAATCATCTGACGACACATAGTGACATCAATTGGTTCAGATGAAGCATCACACAGAAGCTTCAGGTTCGATGCCATAGCCTCGCAGTCCATCATCCCAAACCTCTTCAGGATCTCTACTGCATACTTCCCTTGTCCAAGGAAGATTCCATCTGCACTCTGCCACACCTCCATACCTAGAAAGTGGTGCATCATACCCAAGTTCTGCACATATATGACTCCCTGTCATGTGTCTCAGAACCAAGTGGTTGCTCCACATACACTTCTTTTTCAACTACACCATTCAAGAAAGCTGTCTTGAAATCCCTCTGGTGTATCTTCTATTTCATCACTTTTATATTTCTCTATGCTGCCATCTGCAGCATGCTTGATCTTGATAGATCCATATGGAAGTCATAACAAACTTCCCTTCAGGTCTTGGGACTACATCCCAAACATCATTCTTCATGATCGACGGATCATGGCATTCTTCCCATATCCTGGGAACTTCAATATCTTCAATAGATAATTTTGTTGCTGAACAAATGTTCTTTCCTACAAAACAAGTTAAATTGCATGATTAGAAAACATCTCATAGTTTTCAGAACAAATTCTTACACATAAAGAAATATGTCATACAGTCATGCAATTATCTTAGCCAATGCTTCAATACAACATTTATCCATATCCCGTAACTTTCTAGATGCCTTCCAATCTCTACCAAAACATTGTTAAGAGTGTGCACAACTCCCAACATGTCAGTAAAGAGGTTTCATTCTAGATAAGTAGCAATGGAATGTTGTACAGTGCCATAGGCCACTTACCCATGCATATTAGTAGTATACTGTTCATCAATGAAACTATTCTAATATGCATAATACACAACCTAATTCTAGGAACATCAGTATATACATTATTGAACAGTATTATTTAAACAATAAAATATGCAAGTAATGACAATTCAAATACTTATCTTTGTTTGTTTGTTGGGTTGACTCCCTCTCAGTCTTTGCTTATTTTCTGCAACTCCATTCTTATGTGGATTGTGAGAAGTGGTCAACTCCCTTTGAATATTTGCATCCTTGCAGAAACTACTGAAGTGTGCTCCTTTGCTTTCTTGCAGGAACAACTAGAGTGTGCTCCCTCTTGATCTTTGCTTCCTGGATTACCTGTCCTTGAACTTACATCCATCCTTAATCACTATGCATGCTTATTAGTATCATCATTGTGTTATCCTTGAGGTCTCATACATAATCACACATTTATTAGTATAATCTTAATACTATCAAAACACAATAATCTTAAACATGTATATTCATGATCATTCACAGATAATAAACATTAGTATTCAAGGTTTCAGGGAAGTCTTCTTTTACTCATACATTTTCTTATTTGATCATAGGACTCTTCTGGTTAGTTGAAACATCAATCAAGATAAGAGATATAATATGCATAAAACCTGTGATTATTCAAACCTATACCTTCATGATTCTTCTGGTTAGTCATATCATCAATTATGGTAAGAAACATAATATGCATACAACCATGATTATTCAACCCTATGACTTCATGAATAATCATTATCAACAACACAACAGTATAAGATCCTAACACAAGGTAGGATTCTAGCTTGATATAGGAAAAACATACCTGGATTAGCATGCTAGCTAGTTATGTCTAACATACTCGCATAATGTCTTCTGGTTCTCTTCAGTGACTTGTGCTAGTAACCTGCATGTCTCATAAGTTAACCATTGTAGAACCAAGTTATACATACCTCGAAAGTAGATCTTCTATGTGATCCATGACAATGGATGAATCTTTGTCTTCATTTCACCATGAGCATATGTTCTTGAAGTAGAACATGATTTGACTTTCTTGGTGTACCTTTTGTGTTAGCAAACAACATAAACCTCATACAACATCACAATGCATTAGTACAATCATAAGTGTCAAAACCTTAATTAATGAATATCTTCTATTAAGGTGATACGACAAGTCCAGTAATTAATCAAGATTGTACTGTAATGATATGAAGACAAACATATGATAAACTTAACCATGAAACATACCTGTAAGCCATACCTGTCAAGATTGCTTGTAATCTTCTTATGGAAGGCCTTAGCCTCATCTCCCTCTGAGACAGGAACTTCTTTACTTATGCAGGTGACCAATCCATCTTCTTCTAGGATTAACCCAATCCACTTGATTTGCAAAAACTGGACCTGGAGCTGGATTAGGGTTTGTCAAAGAAACCCCAAAATTCAAACTTTTAATTTCAAACTTTCGAAAGGATAGAAATATGCGCCTTGATGAGCTGATCAAGTTGGTATATTCAGAATTTGAAAACTGCAAAGTTTCACCCCTCAAAATTGCCTTTTAGATTTCCGGATTCACTAGGGAGGACCCTGAATTAGGGTTTGAGTTTCCCGAAGCTTCACCCAACCAAAATATTTGATTCAAAACTCTAAGCTTCGATTTATCTGAGGAGCTTCCAGCCGTGGTCACAGATTTCCAAAATTCCAATTTTTGCAAAAGCCCTAATTTTCCATCTTTTCGATCAAAGTCCCGAACTGGGGTTTGATCAAGCCCGACCTTTTGTCCAACCAAAAAATCTGATCTTGGTCTTTAAATTTTGATTTTGATGAGTAGCATCCAGCCGTGGTCTCTGATTACAAAAATTCCAACTTTCTCCGAAGCCCTAAATTCCAGAAGCCATGAATGAAGGTACTCAAAAAATAATCATGTTTTGATAGAAATATGTACCTGATTGTTTGTAGTGTAACTCTGAACTTTTTGATCCACGGGGTCTGAAAAATTTTCTTGAGATCGCCCGACCTGTTATCTTTCCATCCTGACAGGTCTGACCTCAATTGGATTCTCTGAGAGAGAGTTATGCCAAGTGTCGCGACGTGACCTGTTTATGGGATAATACAGGAGAGCGAACTTGTACGGCGTGCCACGTGTCACTGGTTCAACTTCGGCCTCTGAAAAAATTTTCTGAGATAGTACAGTCTGTGTACTACCTGTCACTTTTTACGAAATTTCATTTGGATCTTCCTAGCCCAATTTATGACCTTTTTCCCAGGGTCACCTGATTTTGACTCAGATATGGAAGAGGTAGAAACCCTATATTGTACAGATCATAAATCACAAAGTACAATGATTTAGAGGTTTTCCTTTGGACACAAGGTACATGGGGATTTAATCTTCGACCTGTAAAGGTTTCAGATCTGAAAACTTTGCGAAAAAAGATTTATAGCGAAAGTGCTACGATGACTGGTTTTTGCTATATCAAGCCCTAGCATCGTAAGTGCAACAAGTGTCATACATGCCATATCATGCCTTCTTTCAGGCTAGCTCTGATACCATGTTAAATTTTCAGAATTTACTTCAATCTGATCTAGGATCTTAACTGAGAGAACAACATGTACAACAAATCTACAGCATATCATTCATGGACACAATAATGCAAGCACAGAAGAGACACCGAGTTTACTTGGGGAAAACCATAAATGTGAACAACCCCAATAACTTCCTCAGAGATAGATAGAGCAATGATACAACCAGAATACAAGAGATAGTCTTCTCCTAGCAGCAGAGCCTCCTCCTCCACAAGTGCGCCACTCTCCACAGTGTGAGTGAGAGAATAGAATGTGTAAAATGAGAGAGACATGCTATCTATTTATACACTAACTTGACTTGACCTTTACTCAACTAGGTTGGCCTCAACTTAACCACTTAACATAATGCTGACTGGGCCGACCCCCACTAGGGTGGTCTAATAACCCTTTGACCCACATGGCTGATCCCCAATAGGGTGGTCTAATAACCCTTTGACCCACATCACTTATACAGGGCCGACCCCAACAAGGTGGTCTAATAACCCATCAAGTATAAGTTAAAACACTTACAATATAAATGACGACACTTCCGTATAGAGGAATAATAACATCTCTATAGGAATACAATATACATATATGTGAAATACATTCCGAAGTTATATATACATCAACAGGGGGGTCTTTTTTTTTTCTTCTGTTGGGTCAATCATTTGCTTGCCTCGTATTTGTTGGCGTCACCTGCAACCATTTTTTCAATCAAGCATAACTTCCTCAACTGGAGTCATTTTTCAGTGCCGTTTTTTTAAACAACTTGTTTTTTCAAGATCTTTGCATCCATACTATTGGTTTCTGTTTTTATGACCTTCATTTTACATGATGGTCGCCCCATGTGATATTCTACCTATTAGTTCCAACTATTTCTCATAAAAATCTCGTATGGAGGATGTCCTACGAAGTAGAGGACTTTACCCAATTACCTATGGGAAAGAAACAGAGCCCTCTGATGTTGATAAGAAAATAAAATGGGCTAATAAATGTTATGAAGCCCTTGGATTGATTGGGATGTCAATCTCTATTGATTTACAATTCCACATATATGTTATTGATGAACCGGATCAAGCTTGGAAAAATTGGAATTTGTGTTTGGTAAACACAATGAGATTCGAGGTCACTAGATAGAAAATGAGTTGATTTCCTTAAATCTAGCTGTTTTTTTGTGCATTCAATGTTATCTATCTAAGTACAAAACTCTTAGACTCTTATGTTCATAATGCAAAATTAAAAGAGAAGACAAGCAATGCATTTATCATATTCTTTCCAAACTTGGACCTGCATATTGTGTTTTTGTACCTACATTTTACTCCATGAAATAATACTTGGATCAAACTAGCTATAAAGAGCCTACTCTTGAATCTTTTTGTAATTATTTGATTAGGGAGCAAGATAAGCTCATACATCTTGGAATGATTAGCAATGCAAATACATCTGGCAAAGCCTTGCTGGAACAACAGAAAGAGAAGTCCAAGCATCCCAAGAAGCAAAATATTCGCAATAATAAGCCAAACAAGGGTCGCAAACCCTCTCAGCTATCTTATTCTTCAAAAAATGACAAAGTAAGCAAATCAAAAGGTAAGAAGACTGACGTCGTTGCAACTTTTGTGGGAAAGATAATCATGATGAATCTAAATGTTTCAAGAAGATGACAGCCTTGGAGGCACCAATGAAGAAGTACCACATTAGCCTTGATTTGTCTTCATAATCTTCATCTCACGGACATGCACTCCATGCTTCTGGTTTTTCCTATAATGCATCTTCTTCTTCTACTTTGAATGAATGGCTCATTGATTTTGGAGCATCTTATCATATGGCTAAGGATAAAGCCATGTTTTCTACTATGCATGAATGTAACAACAAACAAATATTTTTTGGTGATGATAGATCTCTTAGTGTTGTAGGATCTGGAACAATTTCGGTAGATAATGGAAAGTTTAGTGATGTATTATGTGTTCCAAGAATTTCCTGCAATTTGTTGTCAGTATATCAAATCACTCATTCCAGTGAAGGTAAAACTATAACCTTTACAGGTCACCAAGTTGTAATCAAGGATTTTAAAGATCCCAAGCATGTCCTAGCCACTGGAATTGTTGATGATATTACCAGGTTGTACAATTTTATCAACTTTGGGTCATCACATTTTCCCTCAGTTTTTGTTTCTCATAGTGATGACTTGAGCAAACTTTGGCATGAGCGCTTTGGTCACTTAAATTATTGCTCATTGCAACAACTATGTAAAGAAAATATGGTGACAGGTATTCCAATGGTATCTTGCAGGGATGGTGTTTGTTCTGGTTGTCTACTCGGAAAACATCATCGGGACAGTTTTGACAAATGTGCCTCTCGGCATGCCTCGACCCCCTTGGAGCTTGTGCATAGTGAATTGTGTGGTCCTCTTCCATCTGCTTCCTTTTATGGTTTCAAATATTTCTTAACTTTCATTGATGATTACTCTAGACGCACTTTGGTTTATTTCATAAAAATTAAGAGCGAAGTATTTAACATGTTCATGGCCTACAAGGCCCTTGTTGAAAAACAATTTGGTCATCAAATTCTTAAGTTAATATATGATATTGGGGGAGAATATGTTAACAACAATTTCACTACTTTTTGCACTGAACAAGAAATCCAACAACAACACATTGTTCCATATACACCACAACAAAATGGTGTAGCTGAACGGAAGAACCGCACTTTAAAAGAAGTGACTAATTGTATGCTTCAAGCTAAGGGACTAAGTCTTCAATTTTGGGCGGAAGCCATAAATTGTGCAAATTACATATTTAATCGCACCCCCACCAAAGCTTTACAAGATATCACGCCGGAAGAAGCATGGAGTAAAATTAAACCAGATGTAAGTCACATCTGTGTGTTTGGTAGTGAAGCATGAGCTCATATTCCAGATGAAAAATGGAAAGCATTGCAGACTAAAAGTGAAAAGTGCATATTTGTAGGATATTTTGAAAATGTAAAAGGTTACAGACTTCTTCATCCACATTCTCATGATATAATAATTAGAAGAGATGTAAAATTTGATGAAAATCTCTTAGCCTGTGAGCCTAACTCGGCGTTTGTGCCATCTGTGGCCTGCGAACCTAATTCGACACTTGTGCCTTCTTCTACTCCCAACTTCCTTGACAACATTCCAATTCCAATTTCTGATAATGACAGTGAGGATGAAAATCCACCTCCGCTTGCTCATTTTCCTCCAACACAACCGCTTCCTTTATGGGTCCATTCAACATGCAAAGCAACTGGTGATCTTGTCGGTGATCCTAGAGATCAACGACGAACATGTTCTCAGTTCCAGTGAGCCTCTTCTCTTTTGGATCAAGTTTCAAAGAATCATGATCCAGATACTTTCGCAGAAGCTTCAAGGAATCCAGATTGGGATGCAGCTATGGATGAAGAATATCGTTCCTTAATGGTGAAGGATACTTGGGATCTTGTCCCTCTTCCCAAAGGACGAAAAATTGTCAAATGTAAATGGGTCTACAGAACTAAGTATGCCTTAGATGGAAGTATTAAAAGGCTTAAGGCAAGGTTAGTTGCCAAAGGTTTTTCCCAAGTTGAAGGAATTGAATACAATGAAACCTTTTCCCTTGTTGCCAAAATGAACTCCATCCGCCTCGTTCTTTCCCAGCCTTACATAAATGGGAGGTCCATCAAATAGATGTCAAGTTTTCCTTCTTGCATGGATATTTACAGGAGGAAATTTACATGGAACAACCTCATGGATATGTTCAGAATGACTCTAGTCTTGTATGTCGCCTTAAGAAATCCCTATATGGCCTTAAGCAAGCTCCTCGAGCCTGGTATGCCAAAATGGATAGCTTTCTCCTTGACATTGGTTTTTCTAGATGCCATTATGATCCTAATGTCTATACCAAGAAAGTAGGAAACAATCTCATCATCCTTATTCTTTATGTTGATTATCTTATTCTTATTGGTAGTGAACTTAAGCTTTTAGCCCATGTGAAATCCAGTCTTAAGCGAAAATTTGAAATGACAGACTTAGGACATTTGCATTATGTTCTTGGCCTCAAAGTCTTGCAAACCAAATAAGGAATTTTTCTTTCTCAGTCTAAGTATGCTTGTGACCTTGTTCGTCACTTTCACATGGAATATTGTAAACCAACCCCCCCTCCCTTCCAGTCTAGAGTCAAACTTTCCGCGACTTGCACTTCACCCGAAGTCGATGCCACCCTGTATCGTCAGCTTGTTGGAAGTCTCTTATACTTGACTCATACCCATCCTGATGTTTCCTTTGTTGTTGGTCGTGTTTCCCGCTATATGCAAACGCCCCATGAAAATCATTGGAAAGTAGCAAAAAGAATACTTTGATATATTCGAGGTACAATTCAGTTTGAGATTCATTACAGTTGAGGGGGTACTCCTTTGTTGGTTGGTTTCATTGATTCAAATTGGGCTGGCAATTTTGATGATCGGAAGTCTACTGCAGGTTATGTGTTCAATCTTGGTCCTGGACTTGTCACTTGGGTTTGTAAGAAACAATAAGCTCTTGCTCTCTCTTCAGCAGAAGCAGAGTATCGTGCAACAATTAATTCCAGTCAAGAAGCTTTATGGCTTCGACAGATCCTTTTAGAGTTTGGATTCCAACAGCAGCATCCGACTCCACTTTGGTGTGACAATCAAAGTGCCATCAAGCTCGCCAAAGATCCAGTTCAACATCAATGCAACAAACACATTGAGCTACATATGCACTTCATAAGAAAGCTTATTCATGATTGTGTTCTTGAAGTGTTATTTTTCCCCACAGATGATCAAGTTGCAGACATCTTCACCAAATCTCTTACAGAAGCAAAGTTTTCTAATATTGTTGGGCCGACGATAGAGATGTGAAAACAAAGGATTTTTTAATATTTTGAGTCATCCAATGATAGATATTTCGAGACTTGGTATTATATCATTGATAGCAACATCACGACCGATGGCTGCACCACCTTCTTGTAGGGCTGCACTGCCCTGCACTGCCTTGCACCGCCTTACTTCCTACAAGTTAATGCATTTGCACCACTTTGGCTTGATAAGGTAAAAAATATGGACGCACAAGTTATATATATAGAGTGAGCACTTAACTTCACCCATATTGTTCTTCACAATAATAAAGATAGAGATTGTATGTATCGATATGACAAAATTCTACTGAAAATATTTACAAGTGAGCTTGGTTATGATTGGAAGAAGCAGACCATCAGTTGAATGCAGGATTGCAACAACGCCTAGAACCTCTTCAAAGCCAATGCTGCAAGCACAAGCACAAGAACCTCCACCACCTCCCCCTTCTTAGTTGAGCGTGGGATTGTAGCAACAATTGAACCTGGAAGACGTTAATAATTGAGCCATTTTTTGTATTTTTTTCCTTGGAAGTTGAAACTAGAGATCAGAGGGTTGCAATTGAAATCATCATGACCAAAGAATTACAAACCTTGGTGATTTAAGAATGAAGAAACTTAAGGTCTAGATATTGGCCGGCACGAGGATAATGATGGACAAGGAACATAACCAAGCATAGCCAACAATGAACACAACGTAATAGGAACCTCCGGGCCGACGTAATACTTGAGCGTGACAACCACCATGCCCAACGTCAATTCCTCAAGTAAGATCTCTCATACAACTGTTTTCTTTACCTTTTTATTTCTTAATTTTCACAAAAGAAAATGCACAGACACTATTCAACATACACACTGTTAAACGCTCGACCTTGTTTTTCACAGATTCCAAATAATGAAAGAGGGACTATGCCTTTCACACTAAGACCGGAGGCTTTGTTAATGCCATGTATAATATATGAAGTGTAGTTTGGATATTCTAATTCCTCTACAAAGCAAGCAATTCACAAATACTTGGAACAATTGAATTGATGAAAAAACAAAACCCCTTTACACATTATTGTACCGAATCTTAGATATCCCTGTGCATGATCGTTTACTGCCTATTATGGGATATGTGCACATTCTGTAAGTAGATAGTATTGGCAATGTGGGTTATTTCCATCTTGGTTGCCGCTAGAGTTGGTTGCTTTAACAACAACTATTCTCAATATGATCCCATGATGTCTTATGAGCTGACCTTCCCAATTTTCTCTCAAGTGGCAATAACCCGCATAGACTTGTTGCTCCATGAACATCCCTGCTAAATTTGGCCATGGCAATAGCATCCCTTACATCCATTGCTTTAATCAAGTGATTAACTATAATTTTCTTCGATTGTGTGATGAGGATGAGAAATGATTGTAATTGCAATATTTCAATCAATTTAATGGAGTAACGCCTAGGGCGTAATTAATGGCATAATTGTTATCATGTAGAGAGGGCAAAGTCCAAGAGAGTTGGTGGTTTCCTTGGGGACCCAGGGTGCATGACTGAAATGTGGTGGTGGTGGTTACCTTCGGGACTCCACACCAATATTTCCAACAAGGTTATCTCGTTGGATTTAGTGTCAATAACACGTTATAGTCAAGATTTAGCAGATTTTATAGAGGCTTAGTAATGACTAAGTGCAAAGTGAAAGGATCTAGTGACTAGAGGTTAATAGTGCTTTGGAATGGATAGAGCACATAATCAACCAACATCCAAATAATACTTGCACAGTCCAAAGTATATGCAAATGGCTTCACAATAATATCACCATCTACATTTGAAATGCAACCTTGACCTGAACCCAAACTAGCACAATAGAGGCATTAACAAGACCTAATGGAACACTAGATCTCACCTCCCTTGGTGCCCATTACGATAAATCTAATGGAGCTCAGAGAGAATATTTACTGTTTTAATTCTACATCTTTTTGATAACTTAGCCAATCAAAGTTTATTGAACTATGATGTTATAGTTGTTTAGCATTTAGACTGTTTCATTTATAATTGTCATAAATTTTGAAACTCTAGCAAATAGCAACCGAGTCGTCATTTCGTGTTTTTCTCATGTCTATTTGCTTGTGTCCATTTTGTTGAGGGAAAATGTGGTAAATACTATCGATCAAATTATTATTATTATTCTATGCATGTCATACTGAAAATTACAGGTGGTTTATAGGCTTAGTGGGAGCTCTCCATGATGGCTATATATATATATATATATTCTCTGACTTTCTAGAATTGATCCATAATCAAACTTCTTTACATATAAAAGTAACAACATCAACAATGGTGGTCAAGACAATACATGGATTTTAAATTTAATTATAAAATTTTGCCACTACAGTTGGATTACATCCCAAGTTAAAACCACATCTAGTCTACGCTTCCATAATTGATCTCAAACAAAAGTCTTACAAGATTTGGATAGCTCGACGAGGATCATAATCTATGCAATTAAAAGGCTGAAAATTAACTTGTTTTTTAAATGCTACTTGAGCCTTTCATTGCTTATATATACAATGCGTTTACAACTTGTTAGACGCGTACTGCAATATATATATATATATATATTGTTTTCATATAAAAATGTACAGGGAAAAACCTTATTGAATTGTATGTGGACAATATTTTGACAATATAACAAATTCAATCTTTTCATCAACAATAGGGACATCACCATGTAATGACACTTGTTCTTATACAAACTTTCCCAATCTTTCATCAATTCATTCTCACAAACATTAACTTCTAATCATCTATCATATAGTGCAACAACTTTTCAACATAAAAAATGGAAAGTAAAATGTAAAATGCCTGTCATTCAACTTCCCATCATCATTTACATGTTGCAACAACTTTTCAACTCCAAAAATTGAAATTTTTTTATAAAAGACTTGTTGCACCGAGAGGAGCGAGGTGCTCTACAACCACTATAGGGGAGATGTTATAATGAAACATAACGTAACGTAATGTAACACAATGTAACGTTTCATTACCCCCCAAAAAAATTCAGGTTGGCTCATAAAATAAAAGATCCCTTTTAAAACCCATATTTACTCAGCGCTGAGAGGGATCCAATTTCTTGAGGTGTAATTTTTTTTATCTTAAATTTTGTAGACATCAAGAAAAAGTTTACACTCAAGAAATTGGATCTCTCTTAATGCTTAATAGCTACATGTTTAATATTGATCTATGCTGGTTTTAATTTTTTTTATTTTATTTTATGAGTTGACATGCATTTTTTGAGCCGACATGGGAACGCTATGTAACGTGATTAACATGACAAACATGACAACATCTTCCCCATACTGGGTTGTAAGCACCTAGCTACTCTCTATGCATAAATTATGAAAAGTATTTAAAAAAACTACATCAACCTATAAAATAAAATAAAAATTAAATTTAAACCCAAATTTATTAAGTAAGAGAGGGATCACATTCATTAAGTTTAAGATTTAAAAAATACACCTCAAGAAATTGATCCCTTTCAATGTATGATAAATCTAATTTAAGATAAATCTATACTAGTTCATAAACCAGTTAAAAAGCTTTTATAAATCTATATTAGTTCATAAACCAGTTCAAAAAGCTTTAAAACCAAATGCTTTTTAACGTTCGCTCACAACCCACGCCAAACCGACTTACGCCTCGGGTTGGCCCAAAGGAGCCGTAATGGCTTTGCACTCACGCATGTTCGTATGTCCCACGCAATCGAAGTTTCTTCACAAGCTTCGTATAAACCAAGAATTTCCCCCACTCACCATGGAAGGATCTCGTCTCCGCGATAGCTCGACATTTTAACACAACGTCCTTTATTCCTCGATACACATCTACCTAATCCTTTGCATCGAGAATCAACACAACACGTGAAAACGCGGACACTCTGATTTCATTCCTGAATTGGGTCAATACTATTAGGAAATTGGATTGAAAAACAGCGGGATGTTCGAAGGATGATTTCGCCAGAAGCCATGGACAACCAGAACAAAGGACTGAGAGGATCTGACAACGCCCACTTCTTTGATCTGCTCCAGCCATCTTCCTCTGTAAATAGCAAGAAGAAGATAGAGGAAATCGATTTTGACATCGTTCCCAGCTATGATTTTCAGCCCATTCACCCCAAAGTTGCAGAAGACATCACCCATATTACAACGCCCAAGTCCATGTATTCTTCCAAGGTAACAATCTCATCCCTTTTTAGCTCAATTCTGTAGTTGCTTATATTGATTTTCGGTGGGTATGTGAATGATCGATATGTATTATGGAGATTAGATCAGGATGGTTTGGATAAGGTCAGCAAATGGCTAGACTGTAAACTCGGTTTTGCTTTGAGGGTTCTATTTGAGAGTCATTTGAGACAACTTGGTCTTCCTGCTCTCTGGAAATTGAGGACCAATTTTGCATTTATTAGAGATTTATGTACTAGAAATGTCAAACTGGAGGATGCCTGGATATTAAATTATAAATTGACTTATAAGGTGTAGACCTGGCTTAGGGTTAAATATAACTCCGTGTCTATTAAGTACCTACGTTCTGACTGTGGCTTGGGAGGTCTGCACTAGCTAATCATGGATTTTGAATCTTCGTGGTCTATCCGCTTATGATTTCTTTGTGTGGTCCTGGTGACATGGGGTACTCTCTAAATCACCATCTACAGAAGATCCAAGAAAGTGGCTTGAATGAAGGCGGGGGAACAGTCAGACCCCGTTACTGCGCCCTGGGGAATTTCCTTTACGCCCAGCATACTATTCAGAGACTTTTCCTTATAAATAAATTAGGGTATTATTGATATACCAATAAATTTGCGCCATTGAACTACAGTCTGCCAAGGAGTTGGGAGTAAAATTAGGTTTGATTAGATTGAACTGAATTTGCCCATTCTTATCACACCTCATGGCACGCTTCAACGAAATTACAATTTGCAAGGGCTTATTTATTTTCTATGAAAATACGCAACATGCATGCCGGCGACTCTCCTTTAGGCCCAACATACTATTTAGAGACTTTTCCTGCTTATAAATAAATTAGGGTATTATTGATTTAACCAATAAATTTGCGCCATTGAAGTGCAGTCTGCCAAGCAGTTTGTTGCGAGTAAAATTACGTTTGATTAGATTGAACTGAATTTGCCCATTCGTATCACACCTCATGACACGCTTTAATAGAATTGCAATTTGCAAGGGCTTATTTATTTTCTCAGAAAATACTCAACCCATTTCACTTATTGTGTTGGCTAGTTAAAACTGATCCCACATTGATTATATACTCCAAGAGTCCAAAACCTACTTTTTGGTATTCATAGGAACACGATATGTTGTGTGAAAGTATGATGTTAAGAGAGGATTGCAGTGAAGATGTTATTTTTTTTTTCACAATAATAGGTAGATTTATATTATAAAAAGCAGCGGCTCAACCAGACAGCATTGTAAACAAAATTTATAGAGTTTGGCAGCAGCCTGCTGATAACATGGCCTACTCCATCCTTTGGAATTATCCTAAACTCTACTGTCCTATTCCAGCCTTTGAAGGCCTGGTAGGTATACTATCGTACATATTGAAATAACAACAAAACAACTCGACAAAATATAACAGATAGAGAAAGAAAACAAGAAACTATGCCCTTGGGGGATTCAACTTTCAGGCCCGTGTGCGTCTCTGGAGTCACATTCTCAGAGTGTGCTTCTACTTCAGATTGGGCTACAGGGCTGACTCCACCTGCAGTGTTCACCTGTTTTGTAGTGTGCAGGCTGGCTGTATCCTCAATGCTCAGGGAACACCTGCAGAGAGACATGTCCTCAGAAGTTGTGGAAACCAAAGGAGGAGACAAAGGCGACCTCCGGGGGGAGGTTTAGGTGGGAAGGGATTCTTTAAACCAAAGATTTCAGACAACCCAACTGTGATACTAGCTGCATATATTTTATGTGGTAAATTTGCATAAATGCTGTTGCCTCTTTCTCCAATTCCTTGAGTTCCAGAGGCTGAGTTGCTGTTTCCACTGCAATCTGGTCCTTTATCCTGTTTTCTGCCCTGAGTTCCTATCACATTCTTCTTGCCAGTGATTCCACTGGATGGTGGACTTCATAATGCATCTCATGTTCGCATATTTTAGCCCCACATTGAACCTTCTTAATCTTGCACAGGCCACAACACTTATGTTTGCAATAGCAATGGGCCATTGTTGGTATAAAATTTTTCAGAGCTCCCCTGTCTGAAGATTGAAGCAGAAATTCAGAAACTGTCTCCGAACAAAATGCTCAGGCCCAACATTCCTGTGTTGCTATCCTCAATCTGCAGACCAGGTGCAGAGGGGTTGATGATGACTTCATCTCGCCACAGAACACCTGAATCCACGCATTTATGCGGTTCTATTCTCAAGCAGCATAGCGAGAGTGGAGATGGTGGAAATGACATTGAACCAGATCAGCATTAAAATAAACCCACATTTAATTTTCAAGACATCCATTGTACTCATAAACACATGCTGGAAGGGGGAGAGTGTGGAGTAAAGAACGATAAAGGAGCCTCAACTCCCTGTCCCTTCATGCCTGCATGATGGGACAAATGTTGGAGTATGACATGATTATCATAAACACACATGCTGGAAGGGGGAGAGTGTGGAATAAAGAACGATAAAGGAGCCTTAACTCCCTGTCCCTTCATGCCTGCATGATGGGACAAATGTTGGAGTATGACATGATTATCATAATGAGCGGCCAAATCAAGGTAGGGACATGAAGTACAGAGCCCCACATTTACCTTATCATACCTTCATTTATCCTAGTGCCTAGGTTGGCCTGAGCATTGGCCTCCTCATTTTGTTTTTGCAAGACCTGAAGGAAGTCAAGATTGGTAATGTCTGGGACCAATGTAATGATCCACTGGGTGAGTCTGGAAAGTCTGAAGTTTTGAAGAGGAGTTTGATGTAACAGTGACGTTAGTATAACCAAGAAGTCCTCGACTACTGTCGCTTGGCGAACTCCTTTCTCCTTTAGTGCAACTAGGCCTTGAGAAACTGCTACCGCTTCCGCCTTGTTATTAGTTGCATTGTCCAGCTCTGATGCATACTCTAATTCCTTTTTTCCTTTGGGGTCATAGATGAGCCTCCCCACCATACCTGCTGTCCTGTTATTGGTTTAATTACAGGTGCAAAATTCTTCCATTTTGATTTCTTTTACTATAATGTTGGAACTATATGCATGATAGTTTTCTTTTTTTCTTCAAGGTATCCCTTGCATCCACTTTCTTTAACCCTAAAAGTTAGTTTAAGCAAATGCATTTGTTTTTCAAAAAATTATTACAGGTTTCACGTTTACTGTGTACTTACACTTGTACATGGAACCTTAGCAACCTGTTATCACACCTTTTTCCTCACACAGTTAGCACCTTTCCCATGGTTGGGATTCTGATTACAATTGTCTTAAAAATTCTCTAGTCTAATTTTTGCTAGCATCTTCTGGAAAATCAAGAATTTGAACATGTTAAAAAGTCTGCAGCTAAGTGCAGATGGAATTTGTGGTCTCTCTTATCAATTCTGACCCTCTACTCTTTTCGTTGGGATCTCTTAGCATCTGAAATTTTTTAATTACCTCAATTATTGATGCTAGTCGTTTTATGCACTTATGATTTTGCTCATGTCTACTTTTTCTGTTGTCAATCTTTGTCAACTTCTCGAGGCATAGAATATCTTGTACTCTTGGAAAAATAAAGGTCTTTCAATTTGCAATAAGGAAACACCTAATTACTTGGGATCTAGACAGAACTTGAATATTGTACTTAGCTTACTTTCAGATGTACTTAAAGCCAACTTCCTTTTTGATTTACAGTTGATCTCAGTTGATCTCATTATACAATTGGTGATGATATGTAAACTGCCTTGGATATTGAATATTCCAATGGTCAGATCACCAAAACAGATCTAAACTTAAAATGACTAGTGATTCTATCTTTGACTGTGTAACTATCTTTTTGTATCTTTAACACTTAAGCAGAAATAAAAACACACCATGTGGATTCTTTAACTACTGTGACATTTGAAAGAGACTACAATAACAAGACACACAATGGAACCCAGATATTTACCCCGGAAACCCATACAAGAAAACCAGCATTCAATGAAGGATTATGCCTGCCATCTTCTTATATTATGGAGATTATAATACAGTTTACAAAGCTTTCCAAACTTACTGTGAAGCTATGGGACACTATAGTCTTTTACAGCCCTCTACAATATGCTTCCGTCTCTTTGCATTGAAAGCATCTCCTCCACACTCTTGCTCATACTATGGAACAACAGGAAGCTAGTGAAGAAGTAGACCCTTTTCTGCTGTTCAACTAGGTTTTTGGTAGCTAGAATTAGGGTTAGGTTTAGGGTTTAAAATTTTCTTGGAACCTTCATGATGCTTCTAGAAGTCTATAGTGGATTCCCACATGTTATTAACACTCCATATTTGAATTATGGTGTGCTGATGTCACCACTTGGACATGTGGGGAATATTTGTATTGTTACCTTGGCTGGTTGTGGACCCTTAATTCCCACCTGCAGAAGTTCTTGTTGACCCTTTTGGGTCATTCTGATATTCTTTTGCAGAATTCTGTCCTATGTTAATTCCACCCGTGCATCTAATTCCAAATCTTCAATGGAAGGTATGACTTGGCTCTCTTCATCCTCATTGAACATGGATAGCTTGTAGAGTTTCAGGTTCTCTACATTTACTATTGAGTAAATGTACATATAATTTGGAAAGATTGAGTCTGTAACTAAGTTGCATGAAACTTGGAAACGTGTAAAAGTTTTGGACACGTGGATGCTTGGAAATGTGACCCCCCCAAAATGGGTACGTCAGCGGAAACGCGGTATATATATTTATATATATAGTTTTTCTTAATGACACATTAGCTCACAATAAAATAGAAATGAGGGGTTAATTTGTAGGTAGATTTAGAAATGATTTAGAGGTTAATATGTTTTCATTTTCCATAAACTAGGGTTTTTTAGATTTCCTATGGGTCCCAAGCCGCTCATGGACCCTTGGAGGTTTCCCAGAAGTTTCCAAGAAGTTTCCAAGTTTCCAAGAGTTTCCAGTATTGGTACGTGGGCATTTTAGGTGTTTCGTGCAACATAGGTCTGCAAGCTTTGTTACCTTCCTTCTCCAATATTTTAAAAAGCCCATATCTCAGGGATTTGATTTTCTTCCTTGGTTCTTGTAACCCTTCCTTGTTAAGGAGTAACCAAACCGTGTCTCCTATTCGGAAAATCTTTTCAACATGTGTTTATTATGTTTGGTCTTGTATTTCTCTTGTGACTTTGGGTGGAGATGGATTAGTGATCACTAGATTGACCGAGTTGAGAGGATCTGATAGGTTTGCCACTTTTGGGAGGTTGAAACTGAGGAGCACTTCATTTTTGTTGCCCTGTCCACTGTCTTTTCAGTGAGCTTCTTGTTGGAGAGCTTTAGACTCTGGCGAGTTTCTTCAAGTACTTTGACCAGAGATGTTTGGCCTTGTATTTGCAGGAGGCCCTCTAACTTTGCTCCCTCATCGTCCAACCACATCCATATCTTGGACTAGCTTTCACTCAATGGATCACTTCCTTTTTCACGGTGCTCCCATTTAATAGGGGCACCAAGAGGTAGATGCATAACGATCCAGTTTTTGACCCCATATCTCTTTGGACCCGGAGGACCACCTCCACCTCTGTGAGACCCTAGCAACATTCCCATCCTTGGCCCCATACCAACAATTAGTTGATATCATCCAGTTCATAGTGACGACCCCCTCCTCTGGGCAGTAGCACATTACATGGTCCAACTCCTCTTCTAGTTCTTCCTCCAGATTTACTTCTATTTTGAGATTCCTCCATTCGACCTCATATGTTAGGAGATATGGTTCCAACAGACCATGATAGGCTTGCACCATTTGTATCATAGATCCTAGATCAATTCTTTTTGTATATCTCTCTCCCAGATCGGTTCCATTGTCCTTTTAGTGAACTTCTTGTCAGGGAGTTTTAGACTCTGGCTATTTTTTTAGGTACCTTGACTAGAGATGTCTAGCCTTATATTTGGAGGCCCTTTGACTCCACTCATTCCTCCAACCACATCCACATCTTGGACTAGTTTCTGCTCAGTGGATAACTTCCTTTTTCATGGTGCTCTCATCTATTTGGGGCACCAAGAGGCAAACGAATAGTGATCCAATTTTTGACCCCATATCTCTTTGGACCCGGAGGGCCCACCTCTTCCTCCGCGGGACCCTAGCGGCATTGCCAACCTTGGCTGCATACCAGTAGTTAGCTGATATCATCTAGATCATAGTGATGAGCCCCCTCCTCCAGGTAGTAGCACATTACACAGTCTAACTCCTCTTCTAATTCTTCCTCCATGCATACTTCTATTTTGAGATTCCTCCATTCGGCCTTGGATGTTAGGAGATGGTTCCAACAGACCATGACAGGCTTGTACCATTTATATCAGAGATCCTAAATCCATTCTCTTTGTACATCTCTGTCTTGGATCGACTCTCCATTTGTACGAAGCTATGCCTTTGACCTACTTTAGTGGTCATTCATTGGGTATTAATAAAAATATCTTATCTTATCTTAAACCTATAAGTGTATTTGCTGTATCTTGTCTATGAACTTTTCTGCCTTCAATGCATCACTTAAGGCTGTTCCCTTTCAGAGTTGGCTTTTTGGGATTTAGATTAGATTCACACCTCAATTTTTGTATCTTGCTTTCATAGGAGTTTATTTAGTGCTCCCACTTTGTATTGACATAATTTCGTATGCAACTATGCCTTTGACCGACTTTAGTGGTAATTCATTGGGCATTAATAAAAATATCTTATCTTGTCTTGAACCTATAAGTGTATTTGCTGTATCTTGTCTATGAACTTTTCTGCCTTCAATGCATCACTTAAGGCTGTTCCCTTTCTTCAAGCTACCCATATGCAATATCCAATGGTGATGGTGTTAATTTTTTAGTGCAGCTGCGAGACCCATTCTCAGAGAGAATGGTACCCTAGTCAGTTAACTAGGGTTCCTGGTCATGTTAACCAGGCAGAGTAATGTGTAAGACCCTAGAAGGTACCCTAGGGCCCCCAGCTGTCTCCTGGGGTTCTTGGTCGAGGACCAAGCAGATGGATGCCATGGCAAAGTCCCTAGCATGTAGCTAGGGCCCCTATTTGTCTCTAGGGTATTCTGGTCTGGGACCAGACAGTTTCTTGGTCGAGGACCAAGCAGATCCTGCAGGTTGAGACAGAGACTTCCTAGGTCCTGCAGATGGTTGATTAACATTCAGTCTAGGACTGAATGCTCAGCTTGAGGCTGAGGACCATTCTCTGGGAGAATGGAGAACCTGGTCATGGACCAGATGGTTGATCAACATGACCCAGTCTGGGACTGGGAACTCAGCCTAGGGCTGAGAGCCATTCCTTGAGAATGGAGGCACCTGGTCAGTTACCAGGACATTGACCCAGTCTGGGACTGGGAACTCAGCCTGGGGCTGAGAGCCATTCCTTGAGAATGGAGGCACTTGGTCAGTTACCAAGATTATGATGTGTGATGTCCTCTTCTCCTAGGTCTTCGAGATGGATGAGTTGGTTGGTCTTCTCAAGGGATTGGCCACCCCTTGTGGAAGCCACTAACATTTGACCTAAGGAGCAGTTGAGAGGATCACATGATCACATCATCTGTGTGAACCCTTCCTTATACAATGATGATGGACTTTCAGTAGTATATGGAACATTTGTACATTTGAGAGAGAGATGACTGGTTGAACCTTTCCACCTTGGGTGTTTTACTTTTGGTCCTTACATCTTGTTGATTTTGACTTGTGGTTAATAAGGGGACCTTGAGTTATTTATTTATTTATTTACACCACCCTTGATGTTTTGATCTTATGGGTTTATCCACTTTCTGAGGTTCTTTTATTTATTTTTATTTTTATATATTTTATATTTTTATTTTTATCTTTTATTATTTTTATTTATTTTTATCTTTTATTATTTTTATTTATTTTTATCTTTTATTATTTTTATTTATTTTTATTTTTTATTTATTTATCTTTTATTTTTTATTTTATTTTAAAGTGACCTCTCCCTAATTTAATGAAATAATATTTTATTATTTTTTTATCTTTTATTCTTTCCTAATTCTAAGGAATCCTAGTTTAAAGGATTATTTTAATAATTCTTTTATCCTATAAATAAAGGTCTTTTATTTATCATTTGACAAGACAATATATCTTAGCTCCAGCTTATCTCCATATCTTGACGTCAAGGGTTTCTAGCACTTAACTGCTGTCTTCTCAACTGTTTTGGAATCTGCCCACTTGCAAATTTAGCTCAGAACTGTTTTAGACCATTGCTGAAGGGTGACGTCTTTGGCTGCTAAGGTTCACTGCTGATTTTTGTGATGACCTTTTCTTTGAGGAGCCCAATCCTCCTACCCGCGATCTTGTTTGTTATTTAATCTGCTGTAAAGGAGAACCGATCTGTTGCTAGGAGGCCCGAGCTGTTGACTTATAGTTGACTGAGATCGGATCTGCTCTCTGTGGTATCCGATTCTTTGTTTTGTGATTGGCTGGGGTATGTCCTGTCTGTTAAGAGGTCCGATCTGCAGTCTAAGTGTTACCTGAAATCTGATCTGAATGTTAAGGGTTCCGATCTGCCTGTTGTTTATTTGTTAGTGGGCCGTGAAGTCTGATCTAACCTGCTGCGTGTATATATGCCTGCTACAAACCCTGATATGCTATCATAAGTCTACCTGTGGTCCGATCTGTTGGTTATAGTATCTGATCTATCTTTTATCAGCTCAGTAGTGGAAGGCATAAGACCTTAGGGTCTGTCTCAGCTTATTGATGGCACAACTGTGAAGGCCGTGAGGCCTCAGGGTTCGATCAAACCTTGTTGTGTGCTTGTGGAGGGCATGATCCTCTCTGTTCCAGTCATGCTTATTGACAGTTCACTGATGGAGGCCACAGGTTTGTTTAGATTGATTATTCTGAGCCCTTAACTGGTTATTGTGCTGAGACCTTACTTGTAGTGTTCAGATTTTGTTTATATATGCTGAACCTTTACTGTGGCCAGATCTTTGTGCTGAGTCTTGTTTGTGGACTGATCTATGTGCTAAGACTTGTCTTTGATTCAGATCTATTTTGCTGAGACTTGATTAAGATTGTCACTGTGTTCTTGACTGTCTTTGTCTATTTGACTGTATCTCAACCTGTCATCTCTCTCTCTCTGGTTTGTACTACCCTCTTGTAGGGTCTGATAGTTTCCAGATTTGACTGGCCTCTCTGAGGCACAGTGTTTACTGAAAGTAAGTAACTCTTCTGAGTATTTTATAGGAAGGGTCCCACACACAGGTAAGTATCTTCTCTTTCATTATTAGTTATTCTACATTACATGCTGCTGAAGATTAACTTAGCACAGTGACCTAACGGGTAGTGTTAAAAGTACTTTAACACAGTGACCTGAGAGTGCTAAAGACATGAAACTTATGTTATGATAGTTTTTACTACTGCACTATTTAATATTTGATATTTGCAAATGTTTATTAAATGTATTTTCTGCATTAGAATATGAAGAACTGTTATTTTTCTGTACAAAACCCTAATTTGACAAATTTCAACAGATGGTGGCAAATATCTAAAACAAATTTTAGAAGGGGACTTATCGGTGGAAGTGTGGACGACTCTATTACAAGAATGTTGTATGTAAACCAAATTTTCATCTCAAGTCATTGGATGCTTCTGATTGTAACCTCTCAAAAGCTGAACCAAAGTCCTACTCACTTCTTTTGTGTTCCCATTAGTTTGCGGGTGAAAGGTAGTGGATCTCTTTAGTTTAGTACCCAACTTCTCCCACAATGAAGTCCAAAATACATTGAGGAATCTAATATCTCATTTAGAAATGACACTCCTTAGAATCCTAAAGTGAACTTAGATCCTTTTAAAGAACAAGCTCGAAGCACCAACATGTTGGTTGTGCCCTTCTTATATGTAATTACTATATGGAATTGTTGTAGAAATCCCATCCATTTATAGTGTCTTACTTGTTGGAGCTTACTCTAAGCCTTATGGATGATGGTCTCCTTATCCAATTGATGCTTCCACTTCTTCATTGCTTGAACCAAGGCCTAGAGCTCCTTGTTATGTCGGGTAATTTGGTATTGCTCCTTCAAATAGCTTTGAATGATAACAGATTGGTTATCACCCCGCATTAATACTGCTCCCATAGCATACTTGGAAACCCTTTCCATCATCTCAGTCAGTAATCATCTTCGGCTCTCCTCTTTTCTCTCTGATCGACCCTCTTTCTCTCTCCCCTTGATTTTTACCAATAACTCTTATTTCATTATATTCTCCTATTATTCCGTCTCATTTTTCCCATTTTCTTTTGATCAAGCCTCCTCCAACCATTATCCGAGACTTCTTTCTGTCTTTTCTAAATTATTTCCTTTCCCCTATTTAGTATTTTCTATTCATCTTAAATCTATTTAATTTATTAATTCCAAAACTTTGTACTTATTTCCTATAATTTATATATTTTGTCAATTGTCTCAAATTCTTATCCCCCAATAAGCCTTTAAAACTCTCTTTCAATATTAAAATCTCTTCCGATTGTCCCAATTTTATTATTCCTTAAAATTTTTATACATATTTTTATGTTACTAATTTGTTCCAATTTTCCTTTAAAACTCTTTTTGATTATTTAATAAAAATCTATTCTTTTTTTCCAATTTTATTAATCTTAAATTTTTTTTATATATCTTTATATGTTACTAACTTATTTTTCAGTCTTTCACTTTTATTATAATTCAACAAATTTTTTTCTAACTAGCTAATAATATATTTATGTTTTAATTTAATTATAAATCCCTATTTATTTATTCATTTCTAAATCCCTTTTTGGTCAAATCCATTATAACCAAATCCTTATTACTATCCTAATACATTTTCTCATTACTATTTTAATTATTTTAATACCTTTTCTCATTACTATTTTATATTAATTAAACATTATAATAACTAAATCTTTCTATTTTATATACTAATTTAAACATTTTTAATTAAATTAAATAATATCTAAATCTTTGGTGGTGTTAATTCTTTAATTAATTATTTCTTTCCTATCTTTAAGCCCCAAATTATACGTTCTTCTTAATATTTTTTACCAAAAATTTCCTTTCTATAATTCTATTTAAATCCCTATTCTCGTTTCTTCTTTATGCAACAACTTCATATGGATCCTAAAGATGGGTGGAGTGTCCACTTGAAATGTGTCGATTGTTTCTAAACCATTACACAATGAAAATCCAAAAGATTTACACAATGTTGAAGCACTGTGGAAACATTCACGTACAGATACTTAGTAGTGTCAGTTTCTATTTCAATAGACTTCTACAAGTTAGGTAGCCTTATGATTGTGGCTCTAGTGTTGCCATCATTGAGAATGATGCTATAAACTTTCTTAAATATTGGGCAGCTCCCATACAACTCCTAACTTCTATGATTGGTAGAAGTGGGCCATTTAAGGATGGCCTCTATCTTTGTAGAATCAACATTCAACTTACCTCCACAAATCACATGCCCACCATACACCATGATTGCTTAGAAAACTCAAACTTCTTTATGTTTCTAGTAGGTGATGTTTCCTTATTGTTTCTAATACCCGCATCACATGTTCAACTTGCTCTTTCCAAGTAGAACTAAATATCAAAATATCTTCGAAATAAACTATGACAAATGAATTTGGTGCTTCAAGCACCATCACAGTTCCCACATATGCTGCACAGAAAAGTGACTTTGAGAAGGACATCAAGGCACACAAAATCTTCTTAGATTCCATTAAAGATCATGTGATACCCCACATCACAGGTAAGTCACATGCTTTTGAGATTTGGAATGCATTATGTACTCTTTATCAAAGTAAGAATCAGAATATGAAGATGGTTCCTAGAGAAAAACTGAGGAACACAAAGATGGTTGATATTGATACAGTAACTGCTTATCTCACGAAGATTACCCAAGTTAGGGATGAACTGGGTGCTGCAGGTGAGAAAGTAGACAATGAAGAGCTAGTGAGGTATGCTCTTAATGGCTTCACTGCAAAGGGGCACACTTTTGTGCAAGGAGTAGTTGCTAGAGAGAGGCTTCCAGATTGGACAAGGTTATGGGATGACTTTGTTCAAGAAGAGTCTCGGGAGGGGATGTTTCAGAATAACACTCGGAGCAGTGAAGACAATGTTGCTCTTGCAACCAAAGGTAAGGGCAAATGGAAGAAGAAAGAAAAAGACCTCAGTAAGGTACATTGCTTTAACTGCAATAAAAATGGTCATTATGCTAGTCAGTGTCCGAAGAGAAGGAGAAATGAAGAAAAAGAGGGAGCACCATCAGCAGAAATGGGAGATTTTGCTTCCCAGTTTGAACAAGAATTCTCCTTAGTTTCAGTACGGACTAGCGTAGGTAGCACAGCAGATATCCATGACATGTGGGTCTATGAAGACTTAACCCAAGGTCTGACCCCAAACAAAGAACTGAACTCATAGCAGACCTAAGCAAGATCTCAGCACAAGAGATCAAACCAAGGTCTTAGCACAAAAACTCTGTCCAACAGGGCTCACGGCCTCTCAGCAGGCTACAACGGATTCACCAAGGCTCACGGCCAGTACAATTGTGATCTGGGTAGACAGGTCAAGCCCAATAAGGCTCACGACCTTCACAAATATTTACTCTTCAGGATAGATCAGATCTCTAGGGCTTACTGCCTTCATACTTATGCACTCAGCAGGCTACGACCTAACCAATTTGGGCTCAGGGAAACTTTAACAAGTCACAATAATGCAGATCGGTCTCCAACAAACCCCAACCGGCAAATTACTTCCCAGATCGGACCTCAATTATGCCTCAACAAGCAAACAGATGTCAGATCGGTCCTCTATCATGGCTTCAACAAAAAAACAGATCTCATGGCAGATTACAACAATCAGATTGAATTCCAAATAGACTATGGCAGTGCTCAGCAATACCCTAACAGCAGATCGAACCTCAGTGAAAACCTTAACTGTCTCATGGTTAAGCTTTCTAGGGCAGGCCGCCTCCAAATCAGACAAAGAGCAGCCAACAATTAATTGTTAGACAAAGAACAACCAACAATTAATTGTTAGGGCATGCGGCCTAGCAGCAGCAGACAAAAAATCCATGGCGTCAACCTACAGCAGTCTGATCAGATCTGAGATGAAAAACTTCAACAGGTGGACGGCCAAGACAAGCAGCAGCAACAATCCTTAAAAAAATCAGAGCTGAGATGAGAGATTGATAAGGATGGATGATTAAATGCTAAAAAGAAGACTTCAATATATAGGCTTAGGATCTTCTAGAAAGATCATTAAATTAACTTTTTAGAGTTCCATAGAATTAGGAAAGTACCTGTTATCACATATATAGTAGCCGGGCTACCATACATTATTTTTCTCATTCCAGTACACTATTCAGCCAGTTCCCTTGCATTTGAGATGCCGAGATGAGCATTTATATTGGATCACTATCAGATTGTGGACAGCAGTTATATTCCCCATGCCATGACTGAGTTTCGGGACACTCAGAGAGATGCCCGATATAGCCATTATGCCATTGGTACAGAGCAGACAGTAGTGCCCAGAGTTACAGCAGCAGTCTCAGAGGACAGGTGATGGTACAGGTTGATGAGCTTTCAGGTATATGACTCAGCAGGTATACTATTGTGTTATGGTTAGATTGCTTTTATACTTATTCTTATAGCATGTCTTAGCACTTAGTGTCATGATCTGGCGATCATATAGATATTTGGACCTGGTTGACCTATTATATATATTACTGTCCCTACTCAGACTTAGAAGTTCACTATTCATACTCATTGGTACATACCCTCCTTAGGGAGAATAGAGGTGATCATTACACCATTCTATGGCTTGCTAGTGTTGGCTTCATCTTTTCATTGTCTTCATCCATCCGTGGCCTACCTTTTAGATTATTACCTTGATCTGCTACTTGACTAGTGACATGGAGGATCTTTCCCCACTGTAGCCTCTGTACTGGATGAGCTTCCCTGTTTATTGTGTCTCGGCTCTGAGTTGGTGACAAAACTTACCTATGGTGAGTTGGAGTTCCTTGAGAATTCCCCCTAGTCACTAAAGTTGTGTTGGCTAAACCTGAAACTTTTAGTGCTGCCATCAATACAAAATTTGAAAAAAAAATCAAATGCTATATCTTGTATATGAAAGAAATGCCAAATGAAAATGGCCATGAAAAATAAAATGTTATATCTTTTGGAAAAATTAATACCTAGGTAAACAAGCTGTCCATGACACACCTAGAAGTGCTCAGGTAAACAAGTGCCTTAAAAACACACCTGCAGCAGAAAGCCTAAAAATAAATGTAAATCTATGCAATGTGTTTGTAAACACACATAGATCAAGGCTATGGAAAACTCAGGCCCAAAAAGCAATGGAACTTAAATGTTATATCTAAACAATTGCTGGCCTTGCTTGTATTATGGATTGTGCGCATCTGTGAAGGTGAATAAACCCTCTTTAAACAACTCATCCATTTGTGAGACACCGCCATTCCCTGTGTTATTGCTCATTCAGTATATACTATGGTGTGTATTCCCTTTCCCTTGCCAAAGTGTCACAAAGTCAAGTTAGTCAAGTCATCCCTTAGCCTAGCCATTTATTTCAGCCTTCACCCTTCACTAGCAAATTGATCACAACTATGAAGTGAGTATGATCCTGAAAGTCTAGTCTGAGTAATAATAATAACTAACGACACTATATATTTGGATTTAGATCGCCAGTCATGATTACTCTGTGTTATAGAAGCTATTTGAATAAATTGTAAAGCATGTATTGACCTTGACACCTTGCAGCAGCTATGGATGATACTCTGAGTTGTATTTGGTCTTGGTTAGACCTAGTTTGACCATGGAGGACCATGGGACATGAGATGTTGGACCTTATGATGATATGGATAGATGATATATGGTCCATGTACACATACAGGATGATTCTATGCAGCAGCTACAGGGTTATGATGATGATTCTTGGGATACAGCAGTGTTTGGTCATTTACAGATCATTATTATTGGCCTTGTTCCGGTACATTGGATATTTATCTTGATCATGCAGAGATTCATATGGTGTATGAGTACACATCTTGGATGGATTTGGACCTTCTGAGTCCAATGGGACAGTTTGTTTTCAGTTCCGGGCACTTACAGTGATGATTTAGCCTCAGTAGGCTGTCCTAGTGCAGTTTTGGTCTGTTGGAGGCCCTGTCAGAGCAGAGATGACTTTTATCTGGTTGACCTAGGGCGCTGATGATGGAGGGGGTGGTCCAGCCACTTGTTTTTACCATATTACCCCCCTCCCGGACACATTGGTACCCTCACCTTGACAGCGCCATCACTCCAGGAGGCAGTTTGGGCAGTTTCACGTTTCCCGAGGCAGTTCAGGATTGGTAGAAATGGCTATTGAGGAAATCGATTTGGGCTACTGAGGCAAAGTTATGGCATGGGATGATCAGTGATGATAGATCGGGACCTTCCACACCTCCTCCTGCAGTTTCAGCTTCATCGGGGACCGCATCCATCACTTATGGCACTTTCTGTGGATTTTTTGAGGTCTTTGAGGACCACGACTTCACCTTGGAGATACACTACTTTACCTTGGAGGCACGATTTGGTACTTTCATGATTGTTTATTGGTTATTGTGCCATGGGGATTGACCAAGGAGGGATAAAATTACCCCTTGGACCCACCTTGAGCCTCTTATGATATTTTGTCATCATGATTTGGTGGGATTCCCCTCTCCTAGGGCGACTTTGTCCACTTATGTTATATTTTATGTGTGATCCATGTACTATGTTGTTGAGCTCATCTCAACCATTGATTAGACATTTGTATCTTTTAATCTTAGCCACTCATTCAAAAAGTGGTTAGGGTTTTGGTGCCTCTCCTTCCTATTTAAAGGAGAGAGCCTCTCATTGTAAAGGGTCTTTGGCTCTTGGATTATTGGTATAGAAAAATATTCTTGTGGAAATTCTTGTGGTCTCCTTTGCATCTGGTGTTCTTAGATGGTGATTGGAAAGTCTATTGCAACCTAGCATTTGGAAATTGTGGTAAGATCTATCTATTTTTTGGAAATCATTGTTTGTCTACAGGAGGGCGATTTCAACAAGGGCGATTTTGCAAGGCTTCTTCAAATCGACTTTCTTGGCATTCGCTTGTATCAGGGGGTTATCATTAGTATCATTGTGATCTATGCTATCTTTCTGTTACTTCTTTTGTGGCATTAGTCTTATCTCTTGATGCATCAAATCTGATATTGTTGACGTTTGATTGTGCAGGAGAGAGGGCGCATTGGCTTCTTGGACAAAATCGATTTGCATAGAGACTACCTCAAAGCTTCCAAATTGATCGGGTTTGCATAGATCATCATCATCAAGGCATCTACAAGGTTATCCAGGTAAGATCCACAGGTTTGTTTCTCTTTCCTTTATCCAATCCATTGACATAATTCATAAATTGTTAAAACCCTAAATACTACAAAACCCTCATTTTACATTTTGTCAGATCTACTAAGATCTAGTGGGTTGTTGGGCATGATATTGAAAACCCACCTCTATAGCATCCACGGCATCCCGGATCTATAGTTTGGTGTGGATTGGCTTCCGTTTGACCCCTCTCCCAAGCCAACTTAGCTTCTCCCAAGGAAGGCGCACTTCACCATTTGAGCAGGTTGACCTAGATCTAAGCGATGGGTGTTTGAGATTTCACTTGATTTGACATCTACACATCAAATAACATATACCCAGGTTGTCCCTTTCTTGAAAATCACCTTGTGGGCCCCATTCCACATTTTAAGGGATTTAATCCCCATTTTGGACCACTTGGAACACTAAAACTTAGATCTACAAAGATCTAACCGGTGGATTGCCACAAAATTATAGATCCATATCCCTACTTGACTGATCTACCCGGATCTAAAGTTTGGATGCCATCCGACATGATTTGACCCACCTAAACCCCGATTCAAGCCTCCTTAGGGAAAGTCGCACCACCTTGGAGAAGTGAGTTCACTCACTTCGAGGAACTGGGTACTTGAGATTTTTGCAGATCCGGATTCAGAATAATTCAAAACCTAGGTCTAGACTGTCACTTTGTCAAATCTTGCCTTGGGGACTGCATTCCTTGTTTTTAGGGATTGTGGTCCACTTGGGTCAAACCTAGATCTAGACACATTTATCCATCAAGGCCTATACTGTCCACTTATCTCATGTTGTAGGAGTCCTAAACCATAAAGTCAACCCTACTTTGACTCCACTTCCCAATTCCCAAGGCACTGGTTTATCTCCAAGTCAACCCACTCTCCTAGATTGTTGGATTGACTTGTGGTTTGACTTTTGCATGGTGAACTATACCTTTGAGGACATCATGGACTATGGTCAAGATTGTCTCATGTACTAGTTAGCCCCAGTCTGACCCCTAAACAACCCTGCATTGGACACGGTTCCCAAGGCAGTGGATCTTTTGACATTGACCTAGTACACTAGCCCTAGATCTCACTTTAAACATTGTAAGTCACTCTCACATCAACTATGAACCAAAGCTATACCTATTGAACCCCTCACTTGGCTTGTGACTTCAACCTATAAGGTCTAGGATAAACCATACACCTAACTTCACTTAGAAATACCCTGATTTGGTGTCTTGGTTTTGATCTCTCCTGTCGGGAGTAGATCGGGTCTCCCCCTTTGTTGTCTGGGCTAGATAACATAAAGTGAAGGTTGCCTCGACTGGCGTGACAACCATATACATTGGAGGTCGAGGTGATCGTGGTTGCACCTTTCAAGTTGCCCTTCCCTATTGCCATCCATGACTGGATCCTTCCATAGGGGTAACTACAGTTTAGGTGATAACAGTACCACTTTAAAATAAAATCATAAAATATTAAATAACAAAAAATAAAAAATGCAAATAAAATAAATAAATAAAAGAGTCACATTAATAACATAAAACATAAGTAGGGTACTAGGGTCATTTAGGTGAGGGTACAAGGACCAATACATGACCCAATATAACATAGGTGTGGGTACATGACCCATAACCCCTAGGACCAAGGGTATACCTTAAACGTGATCAAACAACCATGGTACCCATAAGAACAAAAACATCAAAGGTGGTACAAATCAAAAGATAACTCAAGGTAGGTAAATGACCCTATTAAAGACAAGGTCCCACAAGACATAATCAACAAGGTGTAAGGACCAAATGTCAATCAATCAAGGTGGGGCACAACCAATCATCTCTCTCTCAAATGTGCAAGTGTTCCAAATAACTTGAAAGTTCATCATCATTGTATAAGGAAGGGTCCACACGGATGATGTGATCATGTGGTCCTCTAGACTGCTCCTAAGGTCAAATGTTAGTGGCTTCATCAAGGGGTGGCCAGTCCCTTGAGAAGACCATCTAACTCAACCATCTCGAAGACCTAGGAGAAGAGCACATCACACATCATCATCTTGGTAACTGACAAAGAACCTCCATTCTCAAGGAATGGCTCTCAGCCCAAAGCTGAGCTTCAGTCCTAGACTGAGTCATGTTGATCAACCCTTTGGTCCTTGACCAGGTCCTCCATTCTCCTGGAGAATGGTCCTCAGCCTCAAGCTGAGCTTTCAGTCCCAGACTGAATGTTGATTAACCACCTGCAGGACCTACTTGGTCCTTGACCAAGAATCTGCTTGGTCTTAGACCAGGATGTCTCTGTCTCAACCTGCAGGATTTGCTTGGTCCTCATGGCCAAGAAATTGTCTGGTCCCGGACCAGAATACCCTAGAGACAAATAGGGGCCCTAACCACATGCTAAGGACTTTGCCATGGCATCAACCTGCTTGGTCCTTGACCAAGAACCCCAAAAGACAGCTGGGGGCCCTAGGGTACCTTCTAGGGTCTTACTCTCTACTCTGCCTGGTTAACATAACCAGGAACCCTAGTTTACTGACTAGGGTACCATTCTCTCTGAGAATGGGTCTCACAGCTGTACTAAAAAATTAACGAATGGATACGGGGGGGGGGGGGGAGGGAATAGATACAGCAAATTTTCAAAAAAGCCAGATACGATATGGTGGGGAAACGACATATATATATATATATTTTCATCATCATAAATATTAACATTGTCATCATAATCATCATTGCGCCGAGAGGCGCTCTACAACCCAGTGTGAGGGAGATCTTGTAACATGTGTCGAGTAACAAAATAATACAAAGTAAACAAAAAATAATAATACAAAGTAAAAAGTAATAAATATTATGTCGGCCATAAACAAAAAAGAATAATACATAGTAAAAAGTAAATATGAGACTTAAACTAGAGACTTTAGAGCTTAGGATTAGGTGATAAATATTATGTTGGTCATAAACAAAAAATGATAATACAAAGTAAAAAGTAAATATGAGATTTTAGAGAGTTTGTCGAGTAACAAAATAGTACAAAGTAAACAAAAAAGAATAATACAAAGTAAAAAGTAATAAATATTATGTCGACCATAAACAAAAAAGAATAATACAAAGTAAAAAGTAAATATGAGACTTAAACTAGAAACGTTAGAGCTTAGGATTAGGTGGCTCAGGTATTGCACTCAAGGAGCTATACAAGGAGAGGTTTGCATCTCCGGAGATTTGATTCCTCTCGACGCTTGATAGAGCCTAGGATTTGGATCTATGCTGGTAATATTATCATTGTACATCATCATCATCACCTGACACTACTATCGAATATCATTAATCATACATGTAACATGATACTATGAAAACTTTTAACTAATATCATTTGAATCTTCATGCTCAGAGTTAGATTCATCATCTATGTCCTCAACAAAAGTAGATCGAAAATAGGGATCCCAAGCCTGGCTTGATTCCCTTGGGCTTGAAGGCACTTGTCCAGCACCAATGTTCACATCCTCCGTCTATGGAACTGGGTCCAAGTCCATCCAAGACAAAGGAGTTCAACAATCAGCACCACCAACATCAAGGTACATAGAGGGGTTGATGTGCTTGATTGAATGCCAATCCCATACCCTCATATATGATAGAAACCAGTGGCAACATTGCAATCCTGAAATCCTGAAAACTGTCAAGTCTGTTGAATTTTGAATGGGATTAAAAATTCTACTTTTTGCATATGAAGTCCGATGAGGTTGGAACCACCATCAAACATCCTGAAACAATTAATGGTAATGTTAAAAATTTAAGTAAAAGGATAGGAAATGAAATATAAGGAGAATGTCACTTTTACCATTTCCCTGAAACGTATCACCTCTAGGCTGAAACGTATCCATACCAATTTGATACGTATCAGTGACGTTTCAAGGCCGTATCCCCTCCGTTTTAGGATCCGAAACGGGGAACGGCGTTTCACCAAAGCTGCTTGGGCGTTTCTGGTAACTTAGGTCCCAAGCTACTCATGGACCCTTGGAGGTTTCACAAAAGTTTCCGAGAAGTTTCTGAGTTTCCCGGTACCGGTACGTGGGCATTTTAGGAGTTTCGTGTAACATAGTTAGGGTTTAAATTACCATTTCCCTGAAATGTATCACCTCTAGGCTGAAACGTATCCGTACCAATTTGTTTCGTATCAGTGACGTTTCAAGGCCGTATCCCCTCCGTTTCAGGATCCAAAACGTGTAACGGCGTTTCACCAAAGCTGCTTGGGCGTTTCCGGTAACTTAGGTCCCAAGCTGCTCATGGACACTTGGAGGTTTCACAAAAGTTTCCGAGAAGTTTCTGAGTTTTCCGGTACCAGTACGTGGGCATTTTAGGAGTTTCGTGCAACATAGTTAGGGTTTAAACAAGTGGGAAAAAAATAAAAAAACCTTAAAAAAATAAAAAACCTAAACTGCATCTAATTTTCCTTGGCATCCGTGCAGTGGGGTTGAGTGCCGCTGGGTCTGCCTCCAAAAATCAGGAACTGCCGCCAGACTGTTAGTAAGGCCTAGCTGGTGGATCATACATGGATCCGCATCCATATCTGAATCTGAAATGGGGATCCATTGTTTCAGGGTCAGGTACCCATGGATTTGGTCACACAGCAAAAAGCAGAAAACACCTGGATGGTGTACTCAATTGACTGCATATATGCACATGCTCCAACACTGTTGTTACTCTCCAGACTTTCTGGATGTCAAAAGCTACCTTGTGCTTTTCCCCTACCAAACATGATACACACACCCTTTCCTCTGTGAACCTGTTGTAATCCCACCGATGTCTGCTGTAATGCCCACAAATGCCTGCTGTAACACCCCAAAGGTGCCTGCTCTAAGTTGTGTTTATCTGCCCAGCAAATATGCTGCTGTAACTCCAGCTATATGTTGTCCACGCTGTCTGCCCAGTTATATCTCAGTTTCCCAGTTAGTCTGATATCAACCTACTAGCAACTTATGGTGTCTCACTTTGCTGCGAAGTGAATCCATGTGTCTCCTGCGTGACATGATCAACCTGCTGCAAAACTCTGCATCAGGTTGGTATGCTGATTGCTGACCCAATAAATTCAAATGTCAAGCTGCTTTGATGGTTCAGACACATGATTTATAGAAAACAACAGACATTTCTGCTGTCCCATGTCCACTTCCAAAAATTTGGTATGTCAGAAAAAACCCCTCCAGTCACTATTTTTCCTGCACCAGCGATTTATTTTCATTCTGCTGTTCTGTGCAACTCAGAAAACAAACTCACGATGATTATTAAACTATTAGATTTTTTTTTGATAAAGTCGAACTTATGAAATTGAGCAAAAAATCAAATTCATGCTGATGAAAAATCAAAATCAAATCCATGACGCCTAATATTTAAGCTCAGATGCTCAGGCCCATGTTTGCATAAAAAATAATATTGATTTTTTTCGAGGGGAATAATGCTTATAGAAAATTATAGCTGTCCTCTTGTATAAGCTTCCGTACTATGAGGGCTGTATCTATGCCATCGAAATCATCTAGGTTTGCACTTGGCCTTATCTGCACCCACTCCATAGGATTTACACCTGCGTCTCCATGTTAATACATGCTCATCACCTTACTGCTTGCCGCTAGACCACACTTAATGTACAATAACATGATAATATGGTAATTTCTTTTATATTAATCCTATTGACACAAAGGACATTATAATAGAAGAAAGCTTCTGTTCATTTTTCTATCTAAGTTCAAACAAATAAATTTACTTACCAGTTTTAGATATAGCTTATGAGCTTTCCTTCAATGAATTTGGCTGTCTGCTTATTATGTGGTATGCCTCTCTCCTTGAGGTACAGGTTTATGGTGAGTCTGTTGCCTTAAAAAATCTTTGTTAAAGGTTTTATGGTGTGTTCCTTTGATGGTTTAATCTCTAAGGTATTGTAATGTGTAAGAAGCATTAAAATTGAAATTTCTGACTGCATTAAAATTGACTATTTTTCTGACTGTTTTTATTTGACACCAATCTTAGGGTTACAGTTCTGGTGAACATACTGAACCTGCAAAAACAAGGCAAGAAAACAATCGAGCACCCTACGATCTAGTGACAGTTGAAGCAGTTGAACATATCATGAAGCAGTATACTGGTAACCTGCTACATGCACTAGAAGGAGTAAGTGGAAGGCTTTCACATTTGGAATCCACAACTCGGCATCTTGAGACTTCACTGGGAGACTTAAAAATGACTGTTGAAAATAACCATGGAGCAACTGACGGAAAGCTTAGACTGTTGGAGAACCATATAAGAGAGGTGAAGTTTTTTGTTTTAGTTGCCATCTTTTTTGTCATACTTGAGGATGCTAATATTGTAGGTTGTTTTCCTGACTGTATACTTCACTCTTGAGATATAGCTCACTAAAGAAGTCTGTGTGTGTGTGTGATTCTATTACTTAATTTACTGATTGTAGTCAAGATAAATTGCTGTTCCATTTACTGGTTGGAGTCATGAAAAATGCTGTTCTACTGCCTTTATATGTCCCTTGTCAACTCCAGATAATCTGTGGCTCTTTTGAGGTCCATTATAACTTTGGATAGCTAGTCGTATGTGTTGAGGTACATTATAACACAACACTGGTATTACAGTGTTACTGATGGCTGATGTCTGTAAGGATGTCATATGGCAGAATCGGTAGATTGTTATAGCATTGTCTAAATTATGATATCATCAAATGACAGAAGGCTGAAAATTCATTTAAGTTTGAAATTTTGAATATCATTTAACATGGAAGCAGAATGGTCATTAAAGTTTGTGGTATTTATTCTTCATAATATTTAGTTGACAATCATGGTAATCACGGTTTATCGAGAGAGGATATACATTAGGATTGGGGATTTCAGGATTATTAATGTTAAATTGTTAATGCAACAACAATACTGTGTCTTACAGAGTGCTGTGCATTTGGTTACATATACAAAGGCCCTTTTATAAATGCTAATTAAATTCTAAATATTGAACCTCAGAAGCAGTATGGTAATGTTTGTGGTATTTATCTTACTTTTGAAGATTTTCTGCTCTTAACTGTATGCTGGTTTAGTGCCAAGTTTTGGTGGTTTTCATTCCCAGTCGGTTATGCATAGACTGGGAACTACTTAATGCCAAATGTATTAACAGTAAACACACAATTTAAAAGCAATTTACAGGCTGCAAACTAATCTATCAGCATTCACACATAAATTTGACACAATTATTTTTGGCCAAATCGAGCCCTGGAAAAACCCCCACGGGGAAAACCAGTTGAGAGAGAGAGGTATTTATTATTTCTTCAGCAAAGTACTTGTGACAGCAGTACAAGGAAAAACACAACTTATCTCTACAGTGACTGCACTCCAGATGTCTCGATTTCTGTGCACATTAGCTGCCCAGAAATGTCTGCAAATTAATCTTGGTTTCTGTGCAAATAACTCCTAGTAACCTGTGCTGTATCCTTCTCAGATTTAGTATCAAAAGAACCCCTAAATACTGCAGCTGCTGTAACACAACATTAGTGCAACTGTCAACCTTAAAAAACGTGGCTGTAAGTGACTGCAGTGTGGACCACTGTAGCAGTCACCACATACAGAACCGTGCAGCTGATATCTCCTCCCAGCGTGACAGATGATCACAGGTACTATGTCAGGGATTAATGTAACATAATCTGAGCCTCAATAATGTGAAGCTACATGAAATATAAGCCCAAACCTTACCTCTGACTGCGTGCTAGATGAAGGACTGCTGTATGGTACCTCCACGGTTTTAATGCTTGGAATGACAGCTGATCTCACTGTCCACAAAGCTGATAATAAATGCCTTCACATGAATGCCTCGATATCTGAGCTACAGCAGGAAACCCATGCCTGGAACTCGTGCCCTTGAAATGGAAAGCTCGCTGGTGTCCTGGAAACTCGTGCCCTTATCCTGGAAACTCGTGCCCTTTCCTGTAGCTCGACTTCTCTCTCTCTGCTGCTCCTCATTCAATCTCAAATAATGAATAATAAGCTAGGTAACCTGCCTCCCTCCCTTTTTATCCAACCCTAAAGGAATCTTTAAACCAATGGCTCAGATTAGATCTAATCAATGGCCCAGATTAGATGCGAGTAAACTCTATTAATTAAATCACTTAAGTAATAATTACTCACTCACTTTTAGACTTAGGATAAAAAGTGACATTAAAGTCTCATTAATTAATTACTTAATGTGAGGGTCCCACCACCCCATGCTTAGTGACTTAGGCTATGTCACTAGGGGAACTCGACCAAGGTACAAAACTAACAACTTTCACCATAAGGTTTACTAGACAGTGCATAGATGTATCCGATAGAAGCCCTACAAAGCCTCGTGCATTTGGTTACATAAAGGACTGGCTTATATATTATTATTATTCTACTTCTTTTGAACTGGCTCCATAATACATACAGTTACATGGCCTTTTCGTAGATTTGGCCTTTTTTTCTCCAAATAACCGTCTTGTATCTTTGTGCACACTAGAGTTCGAAAACTCAAATGATACATCTTATAATTAGTTCCGTGAGTATAACTGTTTACTATAATTGTAACAGGTAGCAATTATCTATCAGCAATTACAAGATAATTTTCTTTGGAGTCATATCACTTGCACACACAAGAATCTGGTTTGACATTGCAAGTCAACCTGGACACACAACTCTTGGAAGGTTGATTAAATTTCCCTTTCTAAGGGTATTGATTTTATTATGTTAAATATGTTTCTATTGTATGCTTTGTGACAACCAGTTGGATGAAATTTTTATGTTATCAAGCATGTTTTATTATTTTGCAGGTGTGTTTTCAAAATTTATAATTATTCATGGATTAAAGTTACAGATGGTCTTGACATTCAATTTTTTTTGATAAACTGCTTCCAATTTATTAATATACAGAAAATATACATGCATTTTATGAAAAAATGGGCCATGAGACGACTACCACATGTTGTAGCCGCAAGAGAAAATGCCTATCCAATCAAAATCGGTTAGTTAGGGCCACCAAAATTATCATGAAATAAAGTTCAAGGCAGGAAACAATGAACACATAAATAAACAGGGTATCAAACCAAAGTGAGTGGACTTATAAAGATACTGTAGGAATTAAACCCATGTCAAGAGGAGGGACTTTGTCCTTGGGAGGAGGCCTCCATCCTTCAGTGGCAGGCTTAGGATCAACTACTATGAGGCCATGGGCTCCCATCTGTCGTTTCCCTACTTGGTTTGATTGCGATGCTCTGGTTAGAAAATGAACAGAGGAACAGTAGGAAACTTGCTGAACCAGGGGACCTCTAGGGATTTTGCTGGGGCAACTCCTTCACCACTTTCGACAGTTTCTTACAGCTTGGCCTGCTCTATTCTGGCGCCGTTGACCACTTGATGCTTGGGACTCAGGAGTGTGTAGAGTAGCCAGGAGAGTTCCCTTCAGGGGGGCACCCTACTGATGGTGCAAGGTGCAATTGTCCATTAGTCCATCAGCTCGTGTAGGTGGGTTACTTTCATCTCCACCTTTTGCGTCTGCAGAAGCAAATGAGCACAGATCAGAGACCTCTTGCCAAGTATAATCAGAGTTGTGCTGAGATGCTGTGAATAAGCATTCACTTCTTGTTTTCCAAAAAAGATACAATATATTAATTTTAATCCAATGCCATGCTGTATGAAAATCTACATCCGAAGGGAGAGAATCTCCCAAAAGCATAGCCTTCCAGGTGGCATTGGATGGGAGCAAGGCATGACAAAGCTTGGAATCCCATGCCCAGGTTGACTGGGCATATTTACAGAACTAGAACAAGTGCTTGGAGGTGTCATCTTGCTACATAGTGGGCATTTAGGGTGAGAAATTCCATGGTATTTCAAGCATTGCCATATGGGACCAAACAAAGCAGGCCTTTTTGGGCTTAAAATGCCCAAGCCTACTCAAGAGCCATTTCTAGCAATCAATCGACTTGTACTTCAAACACCCTTTTCTTCACTTCCATTTGTAATCTTTCCACCATGCTCGAGGCCCTGGAAGCCAAGCTTAAGGAAGAGGTTATTTGGGATCAACCTTTGAACCATTTCTAGAATAATCCTGTTTGTAGGATTCAGCATGATTTGTACTTTTAAGGCCTCCCAATTCTTCCAATCTCTAGACTGATTGTCATAGAGGTCACATGGTATCCGATATCTTTCTTGTACAGTCTCTTGGTTGAGAACCAGGGGATTTCAGCGAGTGGCTTTCCCTCTTGAAGAACCATTGGGGGCCACCATAGACATTGGTCGTTGAAAATCATAGCTCCGGGCGAGTCACTTTTCCACACCAATTTGTGCATGATGGCCTCCCAAGCTTTCCAAATGCTCGGGGCTACAAAGGATCCTTTCACCACCTGGACAGGTGCTAGAGTGGTTAATAGGGTTTGGAGATTTAGATTACTCCACATCTTATGGCCAAGTGGGGCCCCTGAGATGATACAATTTCTGAGCAGGATCTTCCATGCATCTTTCCCTTCCATTGCTCTAATGATTGATTTGGTGCAAAGAGCTCGGGATGCATTCGGGTGGCTAGAATACCCAGTCCTCCTTTCTCTATGGGGGTACAACAAAGGCCCCAACTAACTTGATGAAAACTCTTGGCTCCACTAGTGCTTAGCCCATAGGAGATTTCTGAGAAGCCTTTCTAGCTTGGCATAGTTGTGGGTAGAAGGGATGCAACACGATGAGTAATAGACATTGATAGTAGTCAACACTGGATACATTTTTGAAATTTCCCTGCAAGAGATAGGGGCGTCAAGCTCCAATTATTGATATTTTTAAACTCTTAGCAGTACTGCTTCCCATAGCTCCGTTGGGGAGGCTTTGAAGAAGTATACCTTTGATGAGGCCATGCACTATTCGACTGTGGATGAGATAGCCAATGGCTTAAAAGAACTTCAAGGCTATTGGGCAACCTTGTTGGATAGACCAGAAGAGCTCTATCTCTTCAGAGATGGCCTGTTTGATAGAAAGGCACACTGTGGCTTCTGCAAATAAAGTTTTCACCACCTTAATAAAATGGGGGTTAAATCTAAATACTTGAGCATGGTGAGAATGAATGACCATTCTACTCTGCCGTATACTTTTTCAAAATCAATTTTATTGAACATGGCCTCAAGGGCTTGGCTTCTGGCCCATTCCATCCCTTTCCAGATAACAATCACATCATTCAAAATGTATCTTCCTTGAATAAACCCTGTCTATTCTGGTTTGATGATTTTTAACAGCATATATTTTAAATTTTTAACCTTGGGGTGAGCAATTTGGCTAAAATTTTGTAGGAGACATTCAACAATGTTTTTTTTTTTAACAAGAACGGTTGAAGAGCTTTTCATTAAAAGAAAACATAGGTTACATATAGTAGAAGAAGGATGACAGTTCCCAAAGCAGTACAGTGTCCGTCACCCCTTGTTCATCCTTCTCTAATTTATAGCTTTTATGAAACTTGCCTAATCTATGGAAGCTGTAGCTTCTTACATACTGTCCGAGCAAGAAAACACAAAAACAAAACATTACTGGGAGCTTTTCTAATACCCCTAGGGAGATGTAACTGCAACTTGTTCATAATCATTCTGTATACATTGCCAATCTCCATCATTCCAACATAGACTTGTTCCCAAAAAACCAACAAACAACATAACTATCAACAAAAAAGTAGTTTAAACCTAGACCAATCAGCTTAGGGGCCGAGGTCTTCATAATTCTCCACGCTTCGTTCCTTAGCAAAGCTGATTCCAAAGTGCAGACCAGAATTTACCATCGCGTTTCCAAACTTCTCCAGCTTCTTGCCAATATTCCTGTTGGTGATTGTTGAGAAGTTGTCATTGATGTTAACAGTCTAATGACAAGAACGTTTCTAGATGCTATTAATATCAAGGATGCCGTTATTGTTATTGATGTCAACACTATAGAGGGAGTTCATTAATGCCAACATTGCAGGAGGAGCATGTTTGACTAATGGTGAAGATGAAAGGAAATAGTTTTTATATTATCAGAATTCATAGAATATCTATTACTATCTTAACCAATGTTGAAAAGGTCATGTAAAGAAAAAGATTTCGAAGCATTACAAGAAAAGAATGAAGTCCTATTTGAAAAGAAAAAATTAAAAGAAGATTAAAAAAAAGAAAGTCTAAAAGAAAGTTAACGAATATCAAAAGAAAATTAAAAAGGAAGGTTAAAAAGAATAAAAGAAAAATTACGTGAAAGTGAGGTTGAAATAAAAAGGAAGTTCGGTAAAAGTGGATGAAAAAGTGAAAGAGGTATTTTCCCATGGTATTTAGAAGCCCATGGTATTTACTCATTATATGTGCAAATAGAAAATAAAAAGGATTTAATTAATATGGTTGTTGAAATATTAATTATATTGAAAATGCCGAAATGAAGAGTTATGTAGTTTTTGAAAATTAATAAAGAGACATGTGACTTATGTGAAAAGTCATAATATTTCATATTCAAAAGGTTTGATTAGTTAATTAATTAAATCTGTAAATAAGATAGAGATTTAATTAATTATTAATGAACAGAACTAAAGTTGAGATTCGAAGAGGTGTGAAGAAATAGAAAAGAAGTTTAATTATAAAACATAATTAAAATAGCAAAGAAATGAAATGACATGTTTGTTTGAAAGAGATGTGGCTTTTCAGTTTGTAAGGGTATGAGTTGAAAATGTGTGAATATTTGAAGAGGCATGGAAGAGATATTTAATGAAGAATCAAAATAGAAGAAGAGTGTGTCTTGGTGTTATAAGTTGTTGTAGCAGTCTGAGCAGTCCAAGACAGAATTGAATGTTCCAGAATTGAAGAAAATAAACAACTTTAGGGTGGAAGGGTGGAGCTAGGGCAGGTTGGTGCCTGCAGGGGAGTTGGTGCTTCCTTGTCAAGTTGCAATTGACTAAATAGGGGTGTGGGTGCATCCTAATCAGTTGGTGCTGATCTGAAGAGGAAGAAAATATCTTCCATCTATTGTAAATTGTAAAATCATTTTTGCAATTAATAGAAACAAGTTGGTGGTTTTCCCTATTGGGTTCTACGATAAATTACTGTGTCCAAATTTGTTTGTTACATTTGCAAATCATACAATTAAAAGAAATTGTGTTTTAGTTTGTGTCACTGATTCACCCCCCCCTCTAAGTGATAGTACCTGATCCAACAATTGGTATCAGAGCCGGATTCTTCACTAACAGTTTAACCACTGAAAGGAAGATCCTATTAAAACCACTATGGATCAACAAGAAGAGATTTACACAGAAAATGGATCTCCAATAATTGGAAAAGAAGAATACATATTTTGGAGTACAAGAATGGAAAGTTATCTGAAGGCATTGGAACCTGATATATGGAATGCAGTGATCTCTGATTACATCCCATCAAAGAGAATAAGGACTCCAACTCAAAAGAAAGCCAAGAAAAGTAACTGAATGACAATGGATACAATCGTTGATGGATTACCCGATGATGTTAAAGAGAAGATAGGTGAATGTAACTCTACAAAGGAACTTTGGGACAGGATAAAATACCTCTAATTAGATGAAGCATATCAATTAGAAGAAAGTTCAGTCTACAAATCTAGTGATGAAGACTCTTTTGAAGAAGAATTAGACATTGAAACAAAAGTCAATCTTGAAGCTGAGCTTGAGTGTGCTTTGTATGAACTGAGAAAACATAAACATAGGCATAAACAACTAAAGGATCTCATGTTGGAGCAAAGGAAGAAACAAGTTTCAAAGGAGAAAAACCTTGAGCAAATAATCGCTGACTTTAAAATCCAAGCCCAACTGGATCAAGAGATATTAGAATCCTTGGAAAAATCTCTTAATAAGGAGCAACAAAAGGTTGAAGATCTCAAACAACAGTTACTAGAATGTGAAGAAGAAAATCAGACCTTAAAAAGACAAATAAAGTCCTCACAAGAGGAGCTACACAGTTCAAGACAACAAGCAACCACTAGCATGGAAGAGGCTGAGAGATTAAGAAAGAAAGTAACTAACTTCAAAGAAGAAGTAAAGGAGCTAAAAGACCAGCAGACCATTAATGAAAATCTCAAGGAAGAAATACAAGAATCGAAAAGACTTGAAGAAGAAGTTACTTTGCTTAAGAAAAAGCTTGATGAAGAAACTATTAAAACAAAGTTTGAGAACAGCTCAAAGACTTTAGATGACATCTAGCCAAAGACCATCAAGAGATAAATCTGGTTTAGGATATGACAATGAAAGGAATCCAGAATGTTTCGCCTTCACAAGCCAGGGAAGAAATAAAAGAAGTTATGTTGCTGCACTGAAGAGTCAAATTATTAAGAAGGAAAGTCAAAAGTCTGGTCCCTCCTCTCATAACAAAGACATAACTAATATGATGCCTAAAATACCAATGAATAGCAGGGTCTAACAAATCTTTTTTGGTCAATGCTACACATGTCATAATTTTGGACATATGGTTAGAGAATGTAAGCTACGGAAGAATTCTTCAATAAAAGCCCAAGAACAATGGAAGGGATGGAAGAGGATGGAAGCTGTGAAGCAGAAAAGTCAAAGATTCCTCAAATATGAAGGAAGTTTCTATGGCTATTGTCACTACTGTCACAAGTTTGGCCACAAAGCTGTTGATTGCAGAATCAAGAGAAAAGATCTAAGTAGGAAATCCAAGAAACACACAAGGTTAGTATGCAGGGTACCTTATGGAAAGATGTGGAGAAGAAAGGAAGATTCCAAAGAGTTAGAAGAAACAAAGATTTCAAACATCAAAGAAGACTCCAAAGATGATGAGAAGCATAATAGTGTTGCAAATGAGAATGACATCCATTATGATAGAAAGCAAGATGAAAATATAAAAGAACACACCGATGGAGATGAAGATGATGAAAAAGAAGTTGGTGATGATGGGGGAACTGAATTTGAATGTCTGTTCTAAAACTCTTATGACCTAGAAGAAAAAATCTGAAATGAGAATAAAAAGGGATCACAAACTCGGGGGGAATTAATATCAGAAAATTGGAATTGATACTTAAAAATATCGTTGGTAAGAAGAGAATAATGTTTTGAAGTTGTCATCAAAACAAGAAGAAGAAATGAGAGTACTTGGTAAAAGCTATCTTCCTAAAAAACAAGAAGTGTAGAAGTGACAAATTGGTATCAGCTACCACAGTTGGATTTGATCTCAAATTTGAAAATGGAATGTGTTTGCAAAGAGGAGAAGAACTGTGTTAGGGGGAGTCCATAAACTCATCATCCAAGTCCTCATTCAAAGACCAAGCTACAAAAAGATAAAGAAGGATGTTAATAGAATGATCAGCACCACGCCCAAGTTAACTAGAGGAGGAGAAGCAAAAGAAGGGCAGTTGTTTAACAGGGAACAATTGGAAATTCTATGTCTAATTGGTTACAGCAAAGGCATAAAAAGTTATCCTTTCCATCGACAGGGGGAGTTATGACAGTGTGTTTCCATCAATGACAAAGGGGGAGATTGTTGAGAAGTTGTCATTGATGTCAACAGTCTAATGACAAGAACGTTTCTAAATGCTATTAATATCAAGGATGCCATTATTGTTATTGATGTCAACACTATAGAGAGAGTTCATTAATGCCAACATTGCAGGAGGAGCATGATTGACTAATGGTGAAGATGAAATGAAATAGTTTTTATATTATCGAAATTCATAGAAATATCTATTACTATCTTAACCAATGTTGAAAAGGTCATATAAAGAAAAAGATCCCGAAGTATTACAAGAAAAGAATGAAGCCCTATTTGAAAACAAAAAATTAAAAGAAGATTAAAAAAAAGAAAGTCTAAAAGAAAGTTAACGAATATAGAAAGAAAATTAAAAAGGAAGGTTAAAAAGCTTAAAAGAACAATTACGTGAAAGTGAGGTTGAAATAAAAAGGAAGTTCGGTAAAAGTGGATGAAAAAGTGAAAGAGGTATTTTCCCATTGTATTTAGAAGCCCATGGTATTTACTTATTATATGTGCAAATAGAAAATAAAAAGGATTTAATTAATATGGTTGTTAAAATATTAATTATATTGAAAATGCCGAAATGAGTTACGTAGTTTTTGAAAATTAATAAAGAGGCATGTGACTTATGTGAAAATTCATAATATTTCATATTCAAAAGGTTTGATTAGTTAATTAATCAAATCTGTAAATAAGACAGAGATTCAATTAATTATTGATGAACAGAACTAAAGTTGAGATTCGAAGAGGTGTGAAGAAATAGAAAAGAAGTTTAATTATAAAACATAATTAAAATAACAAAGAAATGAAAGGACATGTTTGTTTGAAAGAGATGTGGCTTTTCAGTTTGAAGGGGTATGAGTTGAAAATGTATGAATATTTGAAGAGGCATGGAAGAGATATTTAATGAAGAATCAAAATAGAAGAAGAGTGTGTCTTGGTGTTATAAGTTGCTGTAGCAGCCTGAGCAGTCCAAGACAGAATTGAATGTTCTAGAATTGAAGAAAATAAACAGCTTTAGGGTGTAAGGGTGGAGCTAGGGCAGGTTGGTGCCTGCAGGGGAGTTGGTGCTTCCTATCACTGAGAGGGGGGGGGGTGAATCAGTGACACAAATTAAAACACAATTTCTTTTACTTTTATGATTTGCAAATGTAACAAACAAATTTGGACACAGTAATTTATCGTGGAACCCAATAGGGAAAACCACCAACTCGTTTCTATTAACTGCAAAAATGATTTTACAATTTACAATAGATGGAAGATATTTTCTTCCTCTTCAGATCAACACCAACTGATCAGGATGCACCCACACCCCTATTCAGTCAATTACAACTTGACAGGGAAGCACCAATTTTCTGCAGGCACCAACCTGCCCTAGCTCCACCCTTCCACCCTAAAGCTGTTTATTTTCTTCAATTTTGGAACATTCAATTTTGTCTTGGATTGCGAAGGCTGCTACAACAACTAATAACACCAAGACACACTCTTCTTCTATTTTGATTCTTCATTAAATATCTCTTCCATGCCTTCTCAAATCTTCATACCTTTTCAAGTCATACCCCTTCAAACTGAAAAGCCACATCTCTTTCAAACAAACATGTCCTTTCATTTCTCTGCTATTTTAATTATGTTTTATAATTAAACTTCTTTTCTATTTCTTCACACCTCTTCGAATTTCAACTTTAGTTCTATTCATTAATAATTAATTAAATCTCTGTCTTATTTACAGATTTAATTAATTAACTATTCAAACCTTTTGAATATGAAATATTATGACTTTTCACATAAGTCACATGTCTTTTATTAATTTTCAAAAACTACGTAACTCTTCGCATTTTCAATATAATTAATATTTCAACAACCATATTAATTAAATCCTTTTTATTTTCTATTTGCACATATAATGAGTAAATACCATGGGCTTCTAAATACCATGGGAAAATACCTCTTTCACTTTTTCATCCACTTTTACCGAACTTCCTTTTTATTTCAACTTCACTTTCACGTAATTTTTCTTTTAATCTTTTTAACCTTCATTTTTAATTTTATTTTGATATTCGTCAACTTTCTTTTTTTAATTTTTTCTTTTCAAATAGGGCTTCATTCTTTTCTTGTAATGATTCAGAATCTTTTTCTTTATATGACCTTTTCAACATTGGTTAAGATAGTAATAGATATTCTATGAATTCCGATAATATGAAAACTATTTCTTTTCATCTTCACCATTAGTCAAACATTCTCCTCTTGCAATGTTGGCATTAATGGACTCCCTCTATAGTGTTGACATCAATAACAATAATGGCATCCTTGATATTAATAGCATCTAGAAACGTTCTTGTCATTAGACTGTTGACATCAATGACAACTTCTCACCAATCTCCCCCTTTGTCATTGATGGCAACACGCTGTCATAACTCCCCCTGTCGATGTGCTTCATAGAGTTTTCTCTCCTCCTTTGACATCAATGGCAAATGATAACTTGTTATGCCCTTTTACTGTAACCATTTTGGCATAGAGTTTGCAATTTTTTCTCCTCTTTTGACAACTACTCCTGCCAATATGCTTCTCCTTACTTCTTTGTCTTCTCGTAGCTTGATCTTTGAATGAGAACTTGAATGATGGGTTTATGGACTCCCCCTATCATAGTGCTTCTCTTCTTTCCACACATTCTTTCTTCAAAACTGAGATCAAAATCAATTGTGGTAGTTCATTCTTTATGCATTTGCATCAAGTCATGATACCAATTCTGCATCCAAACATATCTTCATCCTTTGCGAAAACTCTGCTTCAACAAGCTCTTCAAATCTGCTCTACAAGTTTGATCTTCATTTTTCTTTTATGATTTCAAGGGTGATATCATAACCATTACTAACATTGTCATCAATGGCAACAATCTTTTCAAACACTCTCCCCCCTGAGTACATGATCCCTTCTAATGCTTTTCTCAGGGTTCTCTTCTAGGTTATGTGGAATTTTTAGAAAAAACATCCATCTTCAGTTCCACCACTATCGCTAATTTCTTCTTCATCATCTTTATTTCCGCCATGGTGAAAGTCATTCTTATCTACAACACTATTACACTCATCATCTTGAGAAACTTCTTTGATGTTTGAAATCTTGGTTTCTTCTACATCTTTGGAGTCTTCCTTTCTTCTCCAACTCTTTCCATGAGGTACCTTTTGGTTTTTCAAGTTTAAAAGCTTGTCCTCATCTCCTGTCATGTGTTTTGAACTACCATTGTCAACACACTAGAAATCTCCTTTATCTTGAGTTTTCGAGGTAGTAAGACATTCTTCTTTTAATGTTCTTTCTTTCCAAAGCTTCTTCTGCTCTCTAATGTCCTTCAGTCTTTTGAGATTTTCATCAATCTGCAATTACTTGCTTTATGTCCATAGTTATGACAATTGAAGCATTCTAAGTTTTTTTTTTGTAGTGGTGCAAAGAAATTATAATTTCTGCTCTTAACTTGACCAACTGTTTGGTTGTCCTTGAGGTTAAAATTTTTCCTTCCATATGCTCTACAATTCATAGCTTTGTGTCCGAAGTTAGAGCATGTAAAACAATAGCCAAAAAAGATGTGATGATACCTGTTTTGAGAATCCTTCTTTGGAGTTGTCTTGAATTCCTTCTTGATGGGTGGAAATAATCTTCTGGAGTTCTGATCATTGCTTGCCTTCCTTTTCTTTGAATGTACTAAGAAGAGCAGCTGCATAAGATTTTGAACTACATTGGTTTTCTTCTTGAGTATAACTTGTTCCATTTTTGTTACTTGGATCCCTTTGTGTGGTTATAATCTTATCTTAAGACTTTAGAGCTATTTTCATATTTTGTTTGAATAAATTTTACATCAAGCTCTTTTCTTAAGTGAGCTAATTCTGTCTCCATTCTTTCACAGATTAGTTGTTTTTCTTCCTTGAGCTTTTCATTAATGGTTTGCTGGTCTTTTAGCTCCTTTACTTCTTCATTGAAGTTAGCAACTTTCTTTCTTAAGCTCTCAACCTCCTCCATGCTAGTGGTTGCTTGTTGTCTTGAACTGTGTAGCTCTTGTGAGGACTTTATTTGTCTTTTTAAGGTTTGATTTTCTTCTTCACATTCTAGTAACTGTTGTTTGAGCTCTTCAACCTTTTGTTGCTCCTTATTAAGAGATTTTTCCAAGGATTCTAATCTCTCTTGATCCAGTTGGGCTTGGATTCTAAAGTCAGCTATGATTTGCTCAAGGTTTTTCTCCTTTGAACCTTGTTTCTTCCTTTGCTCCAACATGAGATCCTTTAGTTGTTTATACCTATGTTTATGTTTTCTCAGTTCATACAAAGCACACTGAAGCTCAGCTTCAAGATTGACTTTTGTTTCAATGTCTGATTCTTCTTCAAAAGAGTCTTCATCACTAGATTTGTAGATTGAACTTTCTTCTAATTGATGTGCTTCATCTGAGTAGAGGTATTTTATCCCGTCCCAAAGTTCCTTTGCAGAGTTACATTCACCTATCTTCTCTTTGACATCATCAGGTAATCCATCAAGGATTATATCCATTGCCATTGAGTTACTTTTCTTGGTTTTCTTTTGAGCTGGAGTCCTTATTCTCTTTGGTGGGATGTAATCAAAGATCACTGCATTCCATATATCAGGTTCCAATGCCTTCAGATAACTTTCCATTCTTGTACTCCAAAATATGTATTCTTCTTTTCCAATTATTGGAGATTCATTTTCTGTGTAAATCTCTTCTTGTTGATCCATAATGGTTTTTAATAGGATCTTTCTTCTAGTGGTTAAACTGTTAGTGAAGAATACGGCTCTGATACCTATTGTTGGATCAGGTCCTGTCACTGAGAGGGGGGGGTGAATTAGTGACACAAATTAAAACACAATTTCTTTTACTTTTATGATTTGCAAATGTAACAAACAAATTTGGACACAGTAATTTACTTTTATGATTTGCATATGTAACAAACAAATTTGGACACAGTAATTTATCATGGAACCCAATAGGGAAAACCACCAACTCGTTTCTATTAACTGCAAAAATGATTTTACAACTTACAATAGATGGACAATATTTTCTTCCTCTTCAGATCAGCACCAACTGATCAGGATGCACCCACACCCCTATTTAGTCAATTACAACTTGACAAGGAAGCACCAACTCCCCTGCAGGCACCAACCTACCCTAGCTCCACCCTTCCACCCACCCTAGAGCTGTTTATTTTCTTCAATTCTAGAACATTCAATTCTGTCTTGGACTACTCAGGCTGCTACAACCACTAATAACACCAAGACACACTCTTCTTCTATTTTGATTCTTCATTAAATCTCTTCCATGCCTCCTCAAATCTTCATACCTTTTCAACTCATACCCCTTCAAACTGAAAAGCCACATCTCTTTCAAACAAACATGTCCTTTCATTTCTCTGCTATTTTAATTATGTTTTATAATTAAACTTCTTTTCTATTTCTTCACACCTCTTCGAATCTCAACTTTAGTTCTGTTCATTAATAATTAATTAAATCTCTGTCTTATTTACAAATTTAATTAATTAACTAATCAAACCTTTTGAATATGAAGTATTATGACTTTTCACATAAGTCACATGTCTCTTTATTAATTTTCAAAAACTACCTAACTCTTCATTTCAACATTTTCAATATAATTAATATTTCAACAACCATATTAATTAAATCCTTTTTATTTTCTATTTGCACATATAATGAGTAAATACCATGGGCTTCTAAATACCATGGGAAAATACCTCTTTCACTTTTTCATCCACTTTTACCGAACTTCCTTTTTATTTCAACCTCACTTACGTAATTTTTCTTTTATTCTTTTTAACCTTCCTTTTTAATTTTCTTTTGATATTCATTAACTTTTTTTTTTTAATCTTCTTTTAATTTTTTCTTTTCAAATAGGACTTCATTCTTTTCTTGTAATGCTTCAGAATCTGTTTCTTTATATGACATTTCCAAGATTGGTTAAGATAGTAATAGATATTCTATGAATTTCGATAATATAAAAACTATTTCCTTTCATCTTCACCATTAGTCAAACATGCTCCTCCTGCAATGTTGGCATTATTGAACTCCCTCTATAGTGTTGACATCAATAACAATAATGGCATCCTTGATATTTAATAGCATCTAGAAACGTTCTTGTCATTAGACTGTTGACATCAATGACAACTTCTCAACATTGGTGTTATTCATGGCTTCCATATGAATATTCAGGTGGGGATCCAAAGGAATTGCAGCGTTGAGAGCATTTACCCTTTCCTCAAGCTTTCTGTTAGGAGTCTTAACTTCAGCGTGGGTGGCTTCTGCAAGAGTATATAGCCTGGATAAAGCTCTTTTCATTTCCAAGTTTTCGTTTCTAGCGAGTCTGACCTGTTGTTCCAGCTCCGTGACGCGGATTTGAAAGTCCCTTGTGTTCGAATTGGAACCCATTCTCTGCCCTGAATCTTGAAACCCATCCTCCAATAGGACCTCCCGCTGATCTTCCTCCTTGGAAGCGGTGTGACCTAAGTGCTGTTCGCAAACAACCTGAACGCCCTCGAAGACAGGATGGCTCCAACTGCAGGCCCGTTTGGAACTCCTAACAGGTTGATGTCAGAGAGAACAGGACGAACCAGAAACATCTACAATATGCTCCATTATTAACTCCAAACTATCCTTGCCCGTGATCCAGCGACTAACAACGTAGATACAATAGGGAACTTCGCATCTGCTCTTGAATTTGAAGGAGCCGTGCTACCAAAGCCTCCCCTCGGCTTCACGCATGTGGCCCATCTGGCATGGCATGAATTGAGGCCCATAAATGTCGAGGGGACAGTGAATCCAATGAAGATTTGAAGGGCTTGAGTAGGGATTTTGAGCCACGATCCTATTGATCTTTGAGTGGGTGATATTTCTATATGATTCAATCATATTTAAAACAAAAAATTAATGGATCCAACTATCCTCCCTAAACACATTGTCACATTCCAAAGTTCCATAGCTCAAGCCTACTCCTTTGTTTGCCAATCCATCCCCCTACTGATTTTGGGCTCTTAGGACATGAAGAAACTTGATTTTCTTGAATTCTTTAGCTAGACAAAGTAAAAGGTGTTGCATTTTGGTAGCGGGCTTCTTCCATTTTCTTACCAAGGTTCTAGCTTCTCTTATGACGATTGATGAGTCTCCAATCACAGCGATTTCCTCAATTTTCAATTCTCTGACGAGTTTCAGCCCTTTGATTAGGGCAAGCCATTCGACATTGTTGTTGGTTTTTTTCCCAATGCTCCGGGAATAATCTCTCTTCTTATTCCCCCTAGGGTCGAAAATAACCCCCCTGCACCTACCAACCCTGGGTTGCCTTTTGAGGCCCCGTAAAAGAACAAAAGACAACATCCTATCTTTGTTCTCCAAGTCTGAAAACACTCATTTGCTCATCCTAAGCTGCCAATGCTCGGATTTCGGTTTTTTGGGGGGCTTCGTCCAAAGACAAAGATAAGGCGATGGAACAAGGAAATCAACCATCCAGTCTCTTTCTTCAGTGGTCAAAGGCTCCTTATTTAAATTTGACATTCCTCTTGAGCATAAAGCCTCAGTCTAGATTGCCTTTGCCGAATCAACTACCTTTTTTGGACTAGAGCTTTTCCCTTCGAAAATTTCAGAGTTGCTTGTGTTCCAAATTCTTCAGTAAATAAATCTGGGGAGAGCATCCCACGCTCTGATAAGGTCAGGTTTTTGTTTTAAAGAGCCAGTATAGTAGTCTCTCCAGCAGCTGAAGAGGTCGTTTTAGTTCGTGGGAAAATGATGTTGACATTTAGACCTTGAAATGCCTTATTCCAGACCTCCTGTGAAAAATTGCAGTCTATGAAAAGGTGATCCAAAGTTTCTTCTGCCTCCTTACACAATGTGCATCTAAGTGGCCCAGCTATTCCTCGCTTTTCAGATTTTCAGCAGTCAACGTTTTCCGATGAGCAAGAATCCAAAAGAAGACATTAATTTTTGGGAGTCCATCTTTACTCCAGACCTTCTTCTAGTCCTTCTTCCAGTTTACGTCATTTTTGGGATTGTTCTTGCTATAGAAGACATGGCTATATCCTTCCTTTACCATATAGAGACCCTTCTTCCCCTAATCCCTTGCTATCTTTGATGTGCTTATGGATGGGATTATTACCATTTAGGAGGGCTAAGAGTTCTCTATAGTCTGTAAGAAGCTGATCTGGGAGCTCCAGTTTCTTCCAACCAACCCATCTACCACTAGTTGTCCATGTAGAGATATCATAAAGAGTATTGATATTTTTTGATCAAGCCAATCTTTTAGATCCCCTAATTCATGACAATAGTTGGCTGGGGAACTGGATCCCAACTTATCTTGCCAGATTTTAATCCATTTTCCGTTTCCAGCAAACCAATACACATTCCTTGGATTATATGGGCTGCTTTTTTGCAAAGATCCCATATAGGAGACCCATTCCTGGCCATGTCTACATGTTCTTCTTCTAGAGCCTGTCATATATTTCTTTTGAAGGACCTTCTTCCACCAGACAATCTCCCCAGAGATTAATCTCCAAAGAATTTTTGCACCAAGAGCAAGGCTCATATGAAGAGGGCTTCAGACACCTGCTCCACCATTGCTTTTTGGGCTGCAGACCGTGTCGCAGTCAATGAGATGAAACTTTTTGGTATTCGAAGTCTTGCCACCTTGCCAGAGGAAGTTTCTTAATTCCCTATTAATTTCTGAATGATGTAATTTTGGGGCAATAGAGATGGAGTAGACGTAGATTGGTAAGGTAGAAAGAACCGACTTGATTAACACGAGCTTTCCAGCGGGGTTGAGCCACCTGGAACCCCAAGCGTTGATCTTTTTTTTAATTTTGTCTATGAGGTCCTGCCAATCTGCCTTTTTCTTTTTTCCTTTGAAGATGGGAATACCCTGGTAACTGAAGGAGTTCCATTCTGAAATTCCTTCAAAATCCAGAATTCGTGAAATTCTTGCCAAGGTACTGAGAGGACAGTTCTACCCATAAATTTTAGATTTTATAGAGTTTACCTTGCCATCCGAGGCGGAAAGAAAAATGGACAGAGCATTCTTGAATCTCTTTGCTATTATAGTGGAAGCACCCCCTATCAAGATGGTATCATCAGCAAACTGAGCATGGTTTGCCGGCTTGATACCTCTGGCTATTTTGATCCCTTTAAGCTCCCCATTGTCTTGGTAGAACTGGAGTTTCCTGCTCAAAGAATCGGCTACCAAAAGATAAAGAAAAGGAGACAACGGACAGCCCTGTCGGATGCCCCTGGAAGCTTGAAAGAACTTTGTTGGCCTTCCATTAACCATGGGAGCAATCCAGGGGCTGCTAATGCAAGCCTTAATCCATTTTATGAATCTATTAGAAAAACCAAACTTTGACATAACATCAAAAAGAAAAGAATGATTTATCCTGTCAAAGGCATTAGCCATGTCGAGTTTGATTGCCATACCTTGTTGTCCTCTTTCCAAGTTGGAATGGATGGCCTCTTGCACTATGATGATATTATCCAGGATTTGTTGGCCCGCGATGAAGCCTCCTTGAGTATTCGAGATTAGTTTTCCCATTACATTCTTCATTCTGGTTGCCAAGATCTTTGAGAGAATTTTGTAGGAAGTTATGCACAAAGAGATTGGTCTGAAGCGGTCGATGGAGATGGGGCTTTTGTCTTTACGGATCAGTGCAAGGAAAGAGGAGTTGGTAGCACCCCCCACCTTATCCTTCTTTCTCGTCCAATTTAGCATTTTTTTCAGATCTGTCTTGATGATGTCCCAAGCTGCTATGTAGAAATTGATGGTGAAACCATCGAGACCAGGTGCCTTATAAGCTTGTAGGGACCGGATTGCTTCTTTGATCTCAAATTCAAGGATAGGCTTGGCTAATTCCTTGTTCTCAGCATCCGAGATGAGAGCTGGGATGCCCAAAAGATCTTCCTGAGCTAAGGGATCAGTCTCATTTTTATCCAAGTAGAGATCTCGAAAGTGCCGAAAAATATGATTTTTAATTTCCCCCTGCTCCATTATTTTGGTTCCATCTTTATCCTTTAGCTCTTTGATCATATTGAAACTGAGTCTTATCGTAGTTTGTTTATGAAAATAATCAGTGTTACTATCCCCGCCTTTTAACCAGAGTTGCCTTGACTTGATTCTCCATTCCTCTTCCTCACGTCTTGATTCTTTAAGAATTTTATTGTTGAGATCTTTCTCCATACAGATGATCCCTGGGGTGATGTCGTTGGTCTCCATGTTTAATTGCAGCGCGGCAAGGTCTTTTTGTAGATGAGACTTAGTAAATTGGGGACTTTTATACTCCCTTTTCACCCAATCTTTCAGGGCTGTTTTCACTTTTCTTAGTTTTGATTCCCAAATATAACTGGGGGAGCTCGAACTTTCTTCACTCCACGCCTGATTGATAATGGCCAGAACCTTGATGTCTTGAAGCCAGAGATGGTTGAAGCGAAATGGAATGGGTCTGAGGTTTGCAGGGGAAGAGAGAACTAAGGAAATCAGTTTATGGTTCGAAGTTGCAGAAGGCAAGGCATAGGAAGAAGGGAGAAGGTTGTTTTGCGGGAAAGTTGAACTTAGCAAAAATCTATCAAGACTGGCCGCTATATGTCCAATTCCAACACTTTTATTACTCCAGGTGAACTTTCCATTTTTTAAAGGTTGATCAATAAGGTCCAAGTCAGAAATAAGGTCCTCCAAGTGCTCCCCGAAGGGATCCCTTACCCTGGAGCCGCCCCTCTTTTCAAATTGAGATTTCGTAGCATTGAAATTTCCAGCTACAATAAGGTCCTTCCCTCTCAGCTCATCTTTTAGAGAAGAAAGATCTTCCCAAAACGATTGCTTGTCTCTATAATGAGTGGGACCATATACATTGCAAACATATAAGCTATTTTGGTTATTTTTATCCTGTAGTCCAGACAATAACCAATGCTAATATTTTTTCATATTTTTAATGTCATACTTACTAGAGAAGATAGATGCTAATCCTCCTGAAGCGCCTATGGAGCTCATAGCAACCTCGTGACCGTTTTTCTAGAGATGCTATGAAAGGGATAAGATCTTCACATCACTCATTTTTGTCTCTTGGACAAGCGGGATATCGGGACGTTCATATTTGATGATGTCTTTAACTGCTTCTACTTTGCTTGCTCCCCCTAGACCCCTGTAATTCCAAGAGACAATCTTCATTACTTCTTGATTGATTGAGGCCTTTCCTTTGGCCTTCCATCTGCTTTCCCTAGGATTTTCGGCTTTTGAAGAAGCTTGGTTTCCTCTATACTTCTTTGCCTTCCCAGATCCATCTCACGCTCCGCCTCCTGTTCCCGTAGATACCTCTGTGTTTTCTGTCCTCGAGTGTTTGGTGGCGGCGCTGCTTCTTCTTGAGTTCCTTTTGAGGAAGAATCCGGGGATGAGCAGACTGCCATGGCTTTACCATTTTTCACTTTTTCAGCCCAGGATCCACCTGGAGATTGCAGCTCAAACGCAGGGTCAGAGTTTTCTTCTCCAAGAGTAAAGTCGTTGTTGTTTTTTTACTGCATCTTGAGGCTCTTCCCCTCCTCGAGTGTTTGTTCCTCTTGCATAATGATTTCGCCTTCCTCAACATTTAAGGCTGAGAATGGATTGCTTGTTGTGGCTTCTTTTTCTACCTGAGATGGTGCTGCACCCTTTTGTGACTGAGTTTCCTTTTCCGTTGGACTAGGATTGGGCATTTTCCTACTTTTCTTCGCTTGTTGCCAACTCTCATCTTGATTTTTCTCTGGAACTTCTTGTGCTGCTTTTGGACAATTTTTAACGAAATGGCCGCATTCATGACATTTTTTACATTTGAATGGCAACTGCTCATAATCTACCTTTTGTTCATATTCCCATCCATCCATACAGAGGTTAACTACTTCAGGTAACCCCTTCTCCAGATCCACCTCTACGCAGATCCGTGCACAGGAGAAAAGAGGTCCTTTAGGTTCAACTTTATCAATGTATTTGCCAAGCGAGTTACCAATCGCCTGAAGAGATTCATCATTCCGGTAGTGAAGCGGGAGATGGGGCAGACGAACCCAGACAGGTATTGCAGAGGGAACGTCCTTATCCGGGTCAAAAGATAAACACTATCAATTTAGATAAAGACCTCTAGGGCCCATGAAGTAAGGCCTGCTTCTGAAAATGAGATCCCGGTTGGCTTTATTTTCAAACAAAAAGGTGAAATAGCCCTTCCCACAGAAACAATGTTGCAGGCCTCTAGTGATCAAGGGCATCCAGTTTTTTTTGACCTAGAAATCCATAGACTTAGGCGATGGCTAGATGCCCGTGAACTGGCCAATCAAACCTCTATCACTTAAAGCCAGGGCTTTCATTCTAGAAGCAACCGACATGATCTAGATTTTTGGGGCGTCTGCCCGTTTGACGAAGCCATCCCTAGTTGCAGACGTAGAGGCAGAAGGAGGAGGGGTAGCAACAACCAACGCCCTGAAGGCAACGTCGAGCTGTCTCCTTCTCTCCTCAGGGCATGAATCAGAATCCATCCTCAAACTAGGGCCGCTTAGGGTTCGAAACCCTAAACGGAGCCCGCAGAGCCTACGTCGAACCTCACCGTTCCTCGCTCAGCTCAGACCATATTCGCCTCGCTGACTCTTGCCTATGTTTTGATGTGAGACATTCAACAATGTTATCGGCTTATCGGCGACCAGCTTGTGATTAATTCTGGGTCACTTGGCATTGGAATGAATTTGATCAACCTCTTGTTGCGTCGAGAGGTGCTCTACAGCCTAGTATGAGGGAGATCTTGTAACGTTTGTGGAGTAATGTTACATCTAATAAAAAGTAAAAAGTAATAATATGAGGGAGATATTGTAACGTTTGGAGTAACATTACATTACATCTAATAAAAAGTAAAAAGTAATAATATGAGGGAGATGTCGGCCATTAATAAAATGTAACCAGCCTAGATCCAAATCCTAGGCTCTATCAGAGGGATCAAATCTCCCGAGGTGCCTCACTTGTCCATTGTTCTTGTATTAGTTTATGAGGGAGTGTGTTGATACAGGGTTACATGGCCACCTTCCTTTCCTGTCATACCCTGGGACTTAAGACCATTTTATAATGATAAACAGACTCTTTAAGTCTCACTCTGCTTTAGGAGAGTAGGTTGGCTGATGTAATTAGGAAAATTTTGCTTGAAATTTGCTGCGTTAGTAAATTACAGTGTAGTGTGGATTAGTTATGAAGAATTTGTGCAAATTATAGTGAGAAATGGAAGCCACACAGCCATAAATATTGGTTGGTACCCCATGTAGGAGAGGTTGGCCCAGTGGGATGGGGTGGCCTGCATTAAATGCATTTGGGACAACATTGTATGATGAATAGCAGAAGCCTGCCTTTCCTGTAGGTCGATCCTATTAAGTAATTAATTTCTCTTAAGAGGGGCCATTGTCTGTGGAACTAAATAAATGATTTGATCAAAAGCGATCATGTTTATTGTTTCCTCTCTTTCTTATAAAACTAGGTGCTTTTATTGTTTCCTCTCTTTTAAAATTATTGCCTTTTGTCTTTGTTTATTTAGTTGTCTTGTGCCGAGCCATAACACTAATATCATCAGTGCCTTCCCATGGTTATTCTTCTAAGAAATTTGCAATTTTCGCTTTTCCTATGCAGTAAGAAATCCTGAAGGAATAAGGACCTACTATAGAGGCCCTAGGGTAGAGTTTCCAGTATTTGTCCAAGTTTCCAACACAATAAAGCAACAATTTAATGTCCAAGCAATTTTTTAATGGGTGCAACAATCTTCTCAATACACATCTTTTCCTTTGTTTGAGAATTTGATCTTAAGATGATTTATGAGGTGGGTAAAAAAGCGTTGTATCAGGTACCTTGAATACCACATGAATTGCATATTCAACTGCAATAGTCATGGGAAGAAGTGACAGAAGCATCAAGACAAGACAATTAATGTAGTTACCTTTGGAGAGCTCAAACCGGTGGGTATATACTATTTACTTTAAATCTGCAATCATGATGTTCTTCTCTGCCCAACTGTCAAACTGTTGAGTCATGAAAGATTAGATCTGAAGCACAAAACAGGTATCGCTTTTCATGGCAGTCCCTTGGTGAACCATATAATAAGGAACAATATTTATGCAATGAGAGTAAGATCAAGTGGGAAAGAAAGACAACATTTAGGAGGCTTATTGTAACAGCCTGTAACATTGTACTGGCATTGCAACCATCTAGATCTGCATAGTATATTTTCTTAATTTCCACAATATATAAGAATTTATTCAGTCATTTCAACAATAGTATTAACTGCATGTCAATTCCCGCTAGCTCACTCGGTTAAGGTGTGGGTCTCATCAGCAAGGCGACCCGAGTTCAATTCTCCTTAGGGGTGACTTAGTTGGGAGGCGACACCCAAAAACCCAGTCAAGTTGAGGCTGGTGCGGTCCAGGCCAGGTGTGATCCCCGGTTGATTTTGACAGCTTAAATGCCCCCGGGTCGTGGTTTCTCAGACCACAGGCCACTCCCACAAGTCTGGGAGATTCAAGCGAACAAAAAAAACAATAGTATTAACTGCATGCTATGTCACTTGGAATGGGGAAATAGGTATCGGTTTGCAAAATTATATGGGTTTCAAAAATTGCACTTCCAAAATTTCACATTTATGAATTAAGATATCAAAATTCATTTGGCTATTTTTATTACATTTTAATTTTTATATATTTCTTATGTATGTTTTTATTACAACAATATTGATCATTAATGCATTGCTCTTTGAGTCTTTACTGTTAGAAATATGGAAATGAAATAGAATATTTCAAAAATCTGATGTTATGTACCTCTTCAAGCCTGTACGAAATTCTTGGACAGGATATTAGTATTGTATTAATCTTTGTCTTGTACGGAATGCTTGTCTGGTCAGAAACAAATCCCATGTACAGAGAACTGGCATTGAGCTTTCACATGCAGTGGAGCTGCTAGATAGTCACTGATCATTGAAATGTCACTGTGCACCTAAGAATTTAGATGCAAGGGAGTGAACAGAACAGATGTTTCAGGAGCAGCATATTGACAATGTGTCTTTTGTCCAAAGTTTCTTGCTTATGTTTTTACGTGTACAGATTACCTGTTGTATATCAAATTATCAATGTGGATTGGTTATGGTTGATAATAATAAAAGGCATAACCTTGAAGTTGAAAGTTAAGATTCAGTAGAAGTGCTGTCGTGTACCTGTTGGCTTTATCCATACACAACTGGTTACTGTTTTATCCAACACATCAGTTCCCATTGTCTATCAGTTATTGTGACCTGTTTGACATGTTGCAGGAACTTATATCTGTTGAATCTCTTCCGTGTCTTTTTGCAGGTACAAACAGGTGTTCAGATTCTCAGAGATAAGCAAGAAATTGCAGAGGCTCATTCACAACTCATGAAATTACAACTTTCGAAGAGCAACAGTTCCATATCACAAGCCAAGCCAATGGATACACCACAGAATGTAGTGTCTACAACTTCATATCCACCAGCTGCACCTGCTCCCAATCCTCCAGAACAAATGTTTTCTGTTTCTTCTTCTCTGCCACCTCAACAGACAATCTCTCCCATCCAAACATCCCCATCTACAGGATCACAATACCCACATCCCTCAACACAAATATTGCCAAATGAGCCTTCTTTCCAACTCCCTGTGCAACAATCTGCAGTAGCATCTCATCCGTACCAAGCCCCTCCTAACTTTCAGCAAGTGCCTCCTCCATCTTTGCCATCCCTACCATACTCCCAGCAGTCCCAACCGCTGCATTCTTCTAGCCAACCTGTTCCACCTCATGTTCCACCTCCATATGGTCAATCGGAACGTTCTCCTCAGGTGTCTGTTCATTCAGTTCCACATTCACAAGGAACACCTCTCCCTTCCAATCGTTATGGTCAGGAACCGTCTTACATGCCTACAAACTATGGGGGGCCTAATCCACACCAGCAGCTTCCTCAAGCACCTCCACCTCCTCAATCATCTCAACATTTTTCTGGGGGGCAACAGATGTATGAACCCTCTATGGCGAGAACTGTGTCTGGACGTTCATTAGCTCCTATGAGTTATGGTCCCTCCCCTCCAGGTCTAAATAATAATGATCTTCAGTCATACAATGGCCCCATTTACAGAGTGCCCCAGCCAGTTCCTTCAGCTCCAAGTGGTGGGTCTGGTTATTCACAGCTACCTACTGCACAACCTGTACAGCATTCACTTCCTGTTGCTACTAGTGTAAGGGGTTCATCTTCTGCTAGTTCTGCAGTTGGAAATAAGGTTGCGGTTGATGAGATTATAGACAAAGTTTCAGCAATGGGATTTTCAAGGGGCCAAGTTACATCAACCATTCAGAGACTCAGAGAAAATGGACAACAGATTGATTTAAATGTAGTTTTGGATAAATTAATGAATGATGGAGCGATCCAGCCAGAGGAAGGTTGGTTTGCTCGGTGATTAAGTGGGCAGAATTTGTGCAGTTTTATATTGTGTACATGCTGATCAGAATTATTGTCTACATTTTCAATCGTGTTAATTCTATGGTAACTTGTGTAATAAGTCCCAGTGATGTTGGGGAAATTGGTCGCATCGACTTTGTGCCTATGTATTTCAAATAAATTAGAGGATCTATTAAAATTTACTACTGCTTTGAAAAGATTTGGGGCACGGTTGTGGAATGACTGCTTCAGTGGAATAATTGCATTTCATAGTGCTTTATGACATTTGTTTTAATATGAATGATCTTGGGTTTGATTAGAGTGCCAGAAAATAAAAATTTAAGAATGTTTATTTTGTTTATCATATGTTTGGCTGAATTGTGATTTTAGGACTCGGCAATCATATAAATTTTCAGCTTGTTTACATATTTGATATGTTTCTGAAGAAACGAAACTTACAATGTCTTTCGTTTCTTCAACTCTTTGATATTTTGAAAGAGATTTTGTTCTTAAACATATGGCCTGAAATTCTGAATTCAACCTCTTAAAAGGAGTGACTAGGTGTTTCATTTCAATTTTGAGGTAGAAAGCTCAGGGTTCAAATATATAACTCTACTTATTAGGCGCCTGTTTTCTCACCGTGGCTTGGGAGGTCTGCAAAGCGGTTTTTGAATTTTTATCAATTTATATAAAGTATAAGATAGTCTGAAGAAATTAGGACAAAGAATTGCTGAGAAACACAAAAATACATTTTATGTTAGCAGGTGCCTTCACAATGTCGAAGTGTCCTGGCTGATTATTATTCTCCTAAGCAAATCTTAGTCTGAAGAAACTAGGACAAAGAATTGTCGAGAAACACAAAAATATATTTTATGTTAGCAGGTGCCTTCACAATGTTGAAGTGTCCTGGATGATTATTTTTCTCCCTATATGGGATGCAAATCTGTGGGCTGTGCTACTAGTCAATCAACACAACACTGGACGACTGGGCTTGAGATTTTTACAGCAGTTTGGGACTGCATTATTTCCAAGATTATTTTTTAGGAGTCAGCCCTAGTTTGGGACTGCATTATTTCCAAGATTACTTTTTAGGAGTCAGCCCTAGGGCTATTTTTTTTCTTCTTCATCGATTTCTCTACTTAGCAAGTGTTGACCTATATTAAAGTATAATGCATGGACCATTTATCAAAATAGAGAACATATAATGTATGGACCACTTATCAAAATAGAGAACTTTTCAGAATTCAAAAACTGTTTCTTTAGTGGAGGATCTGTAACTTACATAAAATTATCCAAGTTAGATGGAAAATAAAACTTCTCAGCCTTGGGACAGAGTCGCATTATTTATAAATTCTCACAACAATAACTATATTTTGTTGAAAATATCAACATGGTTAATGTTGTTTTGGATATGTCACAAGTCTTAACAGTTCATTAAATGATTGTTTTGGGTTGAAATGAGGTGACATGTTGCACATCAGGTGCGCACTTTGTGAATTATTATTTTTGTGATAATGTGTATTTTCAAATTTACTTGGTACGTTATTTCAACATTTGTTCATCTTATTAAATTTTTATGAATGGCTACCATACGAAATGGTGCAAGCAAAACACATTGTTTACAAAAACTCAAAAGATTGGTCACACTCCTAGATGGGTTGCATAGCACAATACAGACTAATTTCATTGTAGAAGTCAGGTTCCGAGGGTTATATGTATTTTGCTATAATTCTGCAGGTGATCTCTTAGTATACTATGTCATTGAGACAAGGTAGGCCACAACTAGAGTAGAAACTTGGTGGACAGTTTGAGTCAAATCAAATTCCTTCGTATTTGTCAATGATTTTAGAATACGTATGTAGATTTTGTTAAAGTTTACCTCGTATCACAAAAGGTTGTTAGTTGGCTCCCAGGCTCCCAAAATGCTCAGTCACATGAATATTATTACAAATAGGCTATGTCATGATTTTTAATTTATGATTTTTTGGTTTTGTTTGATTATTTTGATGTCCAAAACGATTTATATGATTTATCTTAGGACCCAATTATTGTATTTCACAAGGATTTTTTATAAATGTATTTATCATGTAATAAAATAAAAAAGTTCCAATTTGGATTTTGAAAAGCTTATATACACTCTAATAAGAAAGCATGGAGAGAGGCAAGCAAGTGAGATCATTGACCAATGAAAATATCAAATTTGATCGATTGATTGCACTTCACACCCTATTGATTGGAGAGGCTTTGATCAATCCAAATATCCAACTTTCCTTAACACACCGCTGAACTTCATAACCGACATTCAAAGAAGCTTACATATTTTCTGTACATTAATAGTATGAGTTCGGTTGATCACAACACAAATGCATAGTTGATAGTATGCTTCTATGAGACAAAATTGTATCATTATAGCCTAAGTTGTACAGAATGTTGGATTGGTATTAAGTCCACCAATAAAAAGAAAATGCTAGTGCAATGAATCTTATTTTGTACTTCAAAGATCTCTTTAAAGATACCCTATTTTCTGTTTATTGGTTTATGGGGCTTAGCGCTCAGTATATACCTACTCAATTAACTACATGGAGATTGATGCTGCTTTCATATATCGTTCACAAGGTGAGCTACTTCACATGATAAGGGAAAGTCAAGTCATAAGGCTCATTTCTCAAGCTATGGATACCCCATTTCATACAGTCACATAGACTTCCACTATAGGACATGTTTGGATTGATATAGCATTTTACTACTAGAGGACAACCTTAGCATGGTAGTTCCTATATGACTTGACACCTTGCCATATGTTATACCCCATTCCATACATTCACATAGACTTCCACTATAGGACGTGCTTGGATTGATATAGTATTTTACTACTAAAGGACAACCTTAGCATGGCAGTTCCTATATGACTTGACACCTTGCCATATAAACATAGTGACATATTTATATATTGTTGAATGAGTGGGTCATGATGAATAATCAAGGACCTAGGGAGATGTGTCTATTAATAAACTAATTAACTAGGTCTTAATAATTTTTTTCGAGTAAACCTCATGGGATGCTCTTCCTCGAAATATGGGATGGAGTGCGGCTCAATCACCAACCACGATAGGGATTTGTCCTTGATGCAGTGATAAGATTGGATGTTCAACTTTTACTATGAATTGACAAGAGGCTGAAATCTTCATTTGATACTTAAAAGCTTATGTTCATCATATACACTGAGAAAGTGATCCCACGAGTGATCCAAAAAATGTTCTACATAATGAGTAGAACATGTTATAATATAATTGATGCAACACCAATCCCAATCTTGGAATTCATTAGGTAATATAAGATCTTCATGGAAAGTTGCTTCAATCCATCATGAACCATGATGGGTTCGACTAGTGATCCAAACTTCGCTAATGTATGTGTCTTTGATTCATATTTAGATGTAATAGTTTGAACTTCAATTTTATCAACATTAAAAGCTGTCTCGACTACTAGAGATTTACCCTTGTCAGTAATACACTAAAATATTCTTTCAAGTTAAAGTAAAGTAGATAATAATTATTGTGATATACCTTCACTTTCATCTTGGCACAATCAAGGTCACAATTATCATCATTTAGGTAGATTCAATTTTAGTGCAGTGGTCACCAACAGTAGCAAAGAAATGTTGAAACATATTGAGGATGATATCATCACACAAAGTTGAACATGAGAATAAATGGACTCTTCAACATTTTCCAATTCCAAAAGTGTGATTTTCGATTTCCAAAGTGTAAATCTTGTTTTCGAAAGTGTGAATATTGAAATAAAAAAGTGTTAGTTTTGATTATGAAATTATCAATTTTGTCTGCAAAAGTGTCAACATTTAAGTGCTACAATGTGCATTTGGATTTAAATATTTGAATTAATTATTTTTTAATGAATATATTATATCTAAATGCAAGACAATGGGTACGTGCTTTTTTTTTTTTCTCGTCGAATTGCATATTTCTTGAAATGCACTAAGACTTTCCCTCATTTTAAGGATGGTATCCAAGGTAAATCAAATTCTTCATAGCTTAAGGCCAAATCAACAATATATTCATTAAGAGCTGTCACTTGTGGGAATTGATCCTGAGTGGGGAGGATAACACCTTCTCAATTGTTTGATCTAGACCCAATTAATGAGACAATGTTAATTTGGATTTCAATATCTAGAATTAAATTATTTTCTAATGAATATATTATATCTAATATCAATATTAATGTATTGAACATTTTATTTTTTATCTTTGCATATTATGACTATGATAGACATTGCTAAATATATCAATATTGAAAAGATGCAATGGAATAGTTTAAAACAAGTGATGATGGCAATTGTACTTTTTCAAAGCAATTAGAGTCAATGTACAAAAATATTCCATATAAACAAAAAATGATTGAGCCAATAGTTTTTTACAACTTCCACCTCAACTTTAAAAGCTATAACTTGTTTATTTGTGAAAAATTTATTCACAAAATCTACATCCCTAGCAAGGAGAAAATAGAGCAATTGACCTTTAATAATTTAAATTAAAACAATAGTTATTAATTAAAAAACACATATGTGTACGATTAACCTCAACAATACTTCTATTCCAGCCCTTAAACATACTTTATATAAAAATATGATAGCTGAAATATTCCCTTAGACTACGAAACCTTCAACGTTATCCATATCTACAAATCGAAGGGAAATTTAAACTACCAATTGTTTGACTAACCAACCATATTCACAAAGAAAAGAAAATTGAAATTATGGGCAACTTGATTGCAAAATCTACATCCCTAGCAAGGAGAAAATAGAGCAATTGACCTTTAATAATTTAAACTAAAACAATAGTTATTAATTAAAAAACACATATGTGTACGATTAACCTCAACAATACTTCTATTCCAGCCCTTAAACATACTTTATATAAAAATATGATAGCTGAAATATTCCCTTAGACTACGAAACCTTCAACGTTATCCATATCTACAAATCGAAGGGAAATTTAAACTACCAATTGTTTGACTAACCAACCATATTCACAAAGAAAAGAAAATTGAAATTATGGGCAACTTGATTGTATAGTAATATTTACAAATGAAATAAAAGTAAAACTATCAGTAGCTCATTTGTCTACATGTAATATTTTTAACATGATAAAAATATCCACTACAATCTTCAAGGTTCAAAACCAAAACTATGCTTCTTTCCCTATTCTCTAATTAATTAAATATCGCCTCTCATATCTTGAAAGTCATTAATTGAAACTAAATTCAAATCCAACAAAAATATTGTTTTTGGAGGATCCTTTCTCTTTTGCTACTTCTTTTATGTCTGGTATGTTTGTAGGTATTTTGTTAGACTATTTAAAGCTAAAAAATGTATCTAGCTAGACAACCATTCTAAATTAATCCACCTATTCTACCATTGAATATACAAATCTTTGAATTTGCAAGATAAGATTTACCATCCACTCATAATAATTGATGTGGAAGACAAATTGCATATCATTTATGTTTCTTGACCTATGCTTAGCACTTGGAGCAACCTTGGGAGCTTGTATAATACAAACATAGTATGGTCTCAATAAACATAAGTTCAATAATCATGGTCTGCCATAGAAATGATCTACCGATAATAATACAAAAGATAAAAATGAAACACTATGCATTTAATCCAAAACCAATGTAGCAACCAAATTTGCCACACTCTAGTTTATTGCTTGCAAGTTATGGAAACAAAAAGCATGAGTTTTAGGGTGAGCTCCCTAGTATGTCCTTCCCAATCCAATGTTCATTATTTTTATTAATTGTTATTTCAACACTACCATCCTTGACAAAAATTGATAATGCAGTAAAGTCATCAACAATGAGAGAAAATGATAATGTAGTAAGGTCCTCAACAACAAGAGAAAATGATGAGCCCTCAAAAAGAAGCTTTTCTAAAACAAGAAGATTGTTTTGCAATAATCTCTGCTATAGACTTTCAACTTTTATTTATATGTTGTGACCTTCAGTTACAACATAGGTCATGAGTGCATTGTCATCCATTTAAGAGAATTACGACTCCTACATTTTAAATGAATTGATTATGATAAATAAATTAAGAAAATTAGTAATGCAGGGATTAAATCTACTTGCGAGAGACAAAGATTTTCCAATAGTAGATATTTGCATGTATAATTTGATTTTGTTTGTTCACAATTTACTTTAATTTTAAATGAGCCAAAGTTGGCACATTCAAACAAAGAGGTTTCATTACATACTGTAGGAAATTGAAAGTACATATGCATTCATCAATTTTACACTCTAAGGAATGTAAATTACCGTACAATGTATAGAACCCATAATCCACGTCTCTAAATATCCAAGTAGGCTTATCTCCAAGAGCAACCCGATGAAAATACAACACTTTTTTTGGGTTGATTAGTTTTCTTCACCAACTCCAAGCTTGATAATGTTTATGCCAAATCCTCTCAATATCCTTATTACAAAGTTTGCGGGAGTTATTCCCTTAGAGTCCATTTTCTTTTAAAAATATACTATATATGACCCATAAGTCCCATAAGTTTTCCCTCATCCGAAATTTGCTCAACAATGCAAATTAAATATCAAATTGTTTACTTTGTACTCTTAATAAATAATGATAAATCAGAGACTTAAAATATTAACTTTTATGGTAGAAATTAAATGAAATTTAAAAGCTATAGAAAAAAACATTTCTCTTTTAACAAATGAATACGAAATGAACTAATTAAACACCCAGAAGAAACAATTTTGAATCCAATAAGCAATTTAATAAGAGAACAATGAAACCAAAGCAAGTTTATCCATATGTCGAAATGATAGTTTTTTTTCCTAATTTTAAATAAAATTTGCTTATGTAAAGTGACTAGGATTTCTAGTTATCAAAATAATCCACACGTTTACTTCAAAATATGTTTTTTAATTTGCCAAACCTCATGGCATAAAGCATTTAAAAAGACCAAATATACCTTTATAATATGTATATTGCATCGAGGCAAAAGCAATAACATTTAGTTGTTTTATTTCATTTTACTATCTATCCTTAACATTGGCTATATAATACAAGCCTCTAGTGTTGAAAGCAATGTTTTCCAAGGTATCAAAGTGCCACTAAAAACAAAAGTTGAAAACCAATAGTTTTGGATAGATGTATTATTGTTTTGAAGATCTGCCAATGCAAGTTATATTATAAGGATGACGTAACTAAAAAGTCACATCAATATTGTTAACTTGTCCTATTCACATGCCATTTTGAATGTTGAATCAACAAGGGATTGGGACATAATATTTATTATAGATGTTCAAATCTTAATGCTCAATCGTGGCCTAATTCACATGCCACCTTGGTGAACGCAGGCTACAAATGCTAAAATAAATTGGATGATCATATTTAATTCAACCTAATATGGAGGTTTTGAATGTTGAATTAACAAGGGATTGGAAGATAATAATTATTATAGATGTTAAAATCTTAATGTTTAAGTGTGGTTTAGATTTAATATATTCTTGTAGAAACATTTCCAATACTTGATTATTATGTTCATGATTGCCAAATTGTATATTTAATCTATATTAATAAAAAACTCTTTACAACTATCAAATGGAAATGTTCAATGTATTATATCTATTCAATTGATTTCTTATATTTTAACTTCAACATAAAGATGTTTTAGATGTTAATGTGGCATTATTAACAAGGCAACCGATATATGAAATAGGCAATAATTTGTGAATAATGACCAATTAAGAGGATGAAAAACATAGAAAGAGATATGAAACCTCATTTTTCTTTAAAAAAAAAAAGGGTTTCATTTGATTTTTTTAGATTAATTATAGGGCATAGATAGAACTTCAAGTTGATGAGTCTATGCAACAACCAATCCTAGAATATTTCAAGTGAGGAAATAAACATTTTGACATGTAACTTATAGCAAATAATTGTATTAAAATAAAGATGTTGAAGCAATGAACATTGCATTAAAATTGGTAACAATCCAATTTCATGTTCAACTTCAACAAGGAATTTGTCAAACTAACAAAACATATCATAACACATTTGAGCATCTCTTGTGTAATCACATTAATTATATAGAACCTAACTACAAATTGTTTATGATTGGTACCGTGGGGAACTAAAAGGCACACCACTAAAATGCGATTAAAACTAGTAGTTTCTTTTTAACAACTACTAGAATTTGTAACAAAAGAGAAATATGCATAGCTAATGTGGTTAAATTTTACACAATGATACCATCCCATTTAAAATTTAAAAGTTGACCTTAACTTATTATGAACATGTTGATATTTTTTTTATTTGTTTATTGTGATTGCTTTCATGCTCAAAATAAACTAAGAAACTAATAAGCAATGGTTAGTTCCTTATTCTTGACACTACTATTACTGTTAGAACTTTGAATATCTTGAATGGGTAGATCAAGTTATTGCGGAAAAATATGCAAATTTAACAAAATAAATATTTACTTTATCCCAACTAGTAATATTTAATGCAAAATAAGCATGGCCTCAACCAAAACATTTTGGATTGTTATGACCCAAGGGTGGCATATATGGGGTTAAATGTATATAATATGACCTCAAGGGGGGAATATGGTTCAATGCATATGTAGTGAATTAAATGTATATGTAATAGTGGTTGGCTTAGTGAAGGGCCCACACGGGAAATGAGTGAATAGGTATATATAGAGGCATGTAATCATTATTGATATGAACATGTGAATTGGATATATCAATGCATCAGCGTATTTGCAGGAGGTTCTCCTATTCTTTAAGGAGTTATAGTGTAGCTCATCTCTCTTATGTATTTTGGAGTTGTTCTTCGTCACATTTCTTTTACATGGTGTGTACTATGGTTGATAACGTTCTCTTAAGGATTAGGTACATTAACATTCTTTTGGTATCAGAGCATAACATACCATATGTTATGTACAAACTGCATAAAATAGAATAATATACAAGATACACACAATGTATACCAAATGTAAATGTAGAGCACAATCCAAATTAAATAAGAGAGATGAGTTACATAATAACTCCTTAAATAATAGGAGAACCTCCCGAATAAGCTAATACATTCATATATCTAAATCACAGGTTTTCCTTCAGTTATGACTACATGTCTTCTATAATACATATTCCAAATCATTGCACATATGGACCCTTTATTTGGTAGACCCTATACATACACATTTACATACATTCACCCCATATATGTCCCCCTTGGAGTCATATCAGAAATATATTTATTACCATATATTCCCCCATTTGGAAACTTCTCGGGAAAGTGATATCCTTTGTATAAGATATGAATAAAACTAGTAATTGCATTCTAAGAACCACTAAGATTTGTAACAAACAAATCTACACAACAAATGTTAAATTGTTCTAAATAATTCCATATGACATCAAATTTAAAGTTGATCTTTTATTATTAAGAAGATGTTGGAAATGGTTTTAATTTATTGATTGTGAATGATTTAACATAAAAAAATAAAAATCAATAACCATCTCTTTATTCATGACTTTTCTATCTATGTTTAAACAATAAATTTCTTAAATGAGCAATCTCTTTATTCATGATTTTGCTATCTATGTTTAAACCAACCTAGATCCAAATCCTAGGCTCTATCAAGCACCAAGAGGGATCAAATCTCCGGAGGTGCAAACCTCTTTTCGAAAAGATCCTTGAGTGCAATACCCGAGAAGAGGTTTGCACCTCGAGATATTTGATCCCTCTCGGCGCTTGATAGAGCCTAGGATTTGGATCTAGGCTAGTTCCAGTCGTGGGTGGTGACACAAAACTGAAGTTTGATCAACATTGTAAAGAACAAGTTACGTTGAAAACACAGATACAATTATGAGGATTATCATAATGTAAGTAATAAGTATTAAGGATTGAGTAAACTGTAAAACTAGAAAATAGAGACAATAATTTTTTAAGGATTAAATAAATGAAAATATGGTTCACATCGTGATCATTCTCAATCTATCTTCTTCATCTTTTCTAACCTTTGCACCTGGTAGTTTTGACATCTTCTCATATCGATCATATGAGAATGGAGGTTGAAATCATATACCTGCCAAATCTTTAACTCAAGATATTGCTGCAAATGTCATACCCTGCCAAATATTTGAAATCTAGACTTGCCAAATCTTTAACTCGAGATATTGCTGTAAATGTCATACCTTGCCAAATCTCGAGTTAAATATTTGGTAGGGTTTGACATCTTCTCGTTCTTCTGCTATCATTTCATCCAACTTTCTTTTTCAATATTCTTTTTGTTGATCTCCTTTTCGTTTCTTGTCTTCTTCTTGTTCTTTTGCTGTCATTTATGCATCTATGAAATCTACACTAAAATTTATGCATCCATGAAATCTACACTGAAATCTATGCGTCCATGCATTAACAGCTACACTGAAATTTATGCAATAATAAAACACCATACATTGAAATCTATGCAAGGATAAAACTCAGTGTACATGATAATGCTCTTTGTCGGTCAATGTTTCATTTTCTTTGTTCTTCTCGTTCTTCTGCTACCAATTCGTCTAACTTTCTTTTTCGATATTCTTTTTCGATCTGTGTTTCATTTTCGTCGTTCTTCTCGTTCTTCTGCTGTCATTTCGTCCAACTTTCTTTTTCGATATTCTTTTTGTTGATCTGCTTTTCGTTTCCTGTCGTCTTCTCATTCTTTTGCTGTCATTTATACATCTATGAAATCTGCACTAAAATTTATGCATCCATGAAATCGACACTGAAATCTATGCGTCCATGCATTAACAATTACATTGAAATTTATGCAATAATAAAACACCATACACTGAAATCTATGCAAGGATAAAATTCACTGTACATGATAATGCTCTTTGTCGGTCAATGTTTTGTTTCCTTTGTTCTTCTGCTGCCAATTCGTTTAACTTTCTTTTTCGATATTCTTTTTGTCGATCTGTGTTTCGTTTTCGTCGTTCTTCTCGTTCTTCTGCTGTCATTTCGTCCAACTTTCTTTTTCGATATTCTTTTTGTTGATCTACTTTTCATTTCCTGTCTTCTTCTCGTTCTTTTGTTGTCATTTATGCATCTATGACATCTACACTAAAATTTATGCATCAATGAAATCTACATTGAAATCTACGCGTCCATGCATTAACAACTACACTGAAATTTATGCAATAATAAAACACCATACATTGAAATCTATGCAAGGATAAAACTCACTGTACATGATAATGCTCTTTGTCGGTTAGTGTTTCATTTTCTTTGTTCTTCTCGTTCTTTTGCTGTCAATTTGTCTAACTTTCTTTTTCGATAATCTTTTTGTTGATCTGCATTTCGTTTTTGTCGTTCTTCTCGTTATTCTGCTGTCATTTCATCCAACTTTCTTTTCGATATTATTTTTTTTGATCTGCTTTTCGTTTCCTGTCTTCTTCTCGTTCTTTTGCTGCCATTTCATTAGATTTTCTTCCTTGATATGCTTTTTGACATTCGACATTTTGTATTTTTTGTTCTTCTCCTGTTTGTCTCATAGCATCTTCCGCATGCACATATTCCATTTATAGTTTAGGCTCTATATAAAATATGTCAAACATTAACATATACACTGAAATTTATGCGTCTATGAAATCCACACTAAAATTTATGCATCCAGGAAATCTACACTGAAATCAATGCGTCCATGGAATAACAGCTTCACTAAAAATTATGCAATAATAAAACCCCATACACTGAAATCTATGCAAGTATAAAACTCACTTTACATGATAATGAAATTCAATATATTTTAAAAAAAAGTAGGTGATCTAGGAGGATTGAACCTTGGACCTCACGCCCATTATCCCAACACCCTTACCACTATACCACATGTAGTTCTTATTATACATAGTAAAGAACTTATATATAAACTTGAATAATATTGCATTTGGCAAAAATGGGGGAAGGGTGGATCAACAGGATTTGACCCTTTGACCTACCTAAATTTAACATAAATATGAAATTTAAATTTAATATAAATATGAAATTTAAATTTAATCTAAATATTAAATTATATTTAAATTTAAATTTAATCTAAATATTAAATTATATTTAAATTTAAATAAAAATAAAAATAATATTTTAAATTAAAATTATAAATATCACACTATGTTTTAATTTAAATCTAAATATAATTATAAATAATATTTTAATTTAAATTTAAAATTAAATTTAATTGGAGGGGGTCACGGAGGAGGGTGCAGGTGGCGGCGGGAGGGGAGGAGGGGAGGGAGGGGACGGCTACGCAGGAGGAGGGGAGGAGGTTGCAGAGTTGGAGGGGAGGGGAGGAGGTTGCGGTGGAGGGGAGGGCTGCTCATCAGGAGGGGAGGGCTGCGCAGGAGGAGGAGGGGAGGAGGGTTGCGTAGGAGGAGGGGAGGGTTGCGCAAGACGAGGGGAGGGCTGCACAGGAGGAGGGGAGGAGGTCGCGGAGCTGGAGCTGCGAGAGGTGGGGAGGTGGGGAGCTGGAGCTGCAGAGGAGGGGAGGCGAGGAGGCCGCAAAGGAGGGGAGGGTTGCATAGATATTCCTAGGCTAGCAGATACACCTCTTTTTATTAATAGCCGACATAATAGTTTATTACTTTTTACTTTGTATTATTCCTTTTTGTTTATGGCTGACATGTTAGCAACAAACGTTACAACATCTCTCTCATACTCGAAAAACATTACAACATCTCTCTCATACTCGACAAACATTACAACATCTCCATCATAATCAACAATATTATTTATGGCCGACATGTTAGGAACAAACGCTACATCTCCCTCATACTCAACAAACGTTACAAACGTTACAAGATCTCCCTCATACTGGGCTGTAGAGCGCCTCTCGGCGCAACAATAAATTTCTTGAATGAGCAATCCAAGTCATTGGGAAGAAATGTGAAAATATTAACAAAGGGTGTTCCCATGAGGATCAGTAACACTTTTGGGAAACATGTGGGTGTGGATTGTCTAAAACTCAAGCTCCATCGAGGGTTTAAATATGCCCTCGATAGAGCTATTTTTTATATTACTTTTAAATGTAAATAATAATATCATGCATATTATGAAAATATAATATTTGAATAGCTCAATGGTAGCTCGATCTAGCTATTAGCTGGATTGAGCTACTATTTCCTAAATCACTTTGAAATGTAATCCATAATGAAAATACAATATTTTAAAAAATATCAATCTATAATTATAGATATACAATTAGAATTAAAAATAAAAATAAAATTGTAATATATAAAGAAGTTTTGGGATAAATAAAATAAATGTAATTCAATACCATGGGAAATTTATCACGGGTTGCCAAAACCACGAGCCATAAAAAACAACAATAAACATGCCTTAAGCTAATTTTTTGTTAATGCATATTTGTTGTTAGTGGTTTACGGCCCATGGTTTTGGAAACCCATGTTAAATTTGCCCATGATATTGAATTTTCATTATTATTTTGTTTCTACGTCCTAAATATTTTTTATTTGTATCTTTTTATTTTTAAAATTGTAATTGTTATTTTTAATTATAGATTGATATTTTTTTTTGAAATATTATATTTTTCAAAGTGATCTATGAAATAGTAGCTCGATCGAGCTATTTTCGAGCTTTTGAACTATTCAAATATTATATTTTCATATATGCATTATATTATTGTTTAATTTCAAATTAATGTTGAAAATAGCTAGACCGACCTATTTAATATCTCAATAAAGGTATTTTCTTAACCGTGGGTAAACCCTCGATCGAGGTATTTAAAAACATTTTTCAAATCCTCGATCAAGGGTTTCTAAGATCTTGATTGAGCTAATAGCTTGATTGCGGGCTTTAAAAACATGCCTTTAGCCCCCTTTTTTACATATTTGATTTTACTGGCTTCTTTGTTAGGCAGAAACCCTATCTTGGGATGCACCTTAGGTGGAAGACTTCATGTCAGTGGATTCATCAACGAATCATCTATCTAGTGGCATATAATTTATGAGTTTTTGACTTCATATATATATAAAATCATGTCCACAAGTTCGAAGCAGCTCAAAGAATAATCAACAATATAAAATGTACACAGACAAAAAATTTCAAAAAATATATACACCCCACATCAACATGTCCTCTTCAAAAATGTACTTTTGGTTTTTCAATTTCTGTAATCAGTAAAAAAAATTACGTGCACACACGTGTACAAAATACGATTAAATTTTGCAATGATTAGTTTTGAAAATTAATAAAAAATATAATTTTTTGAAATGAATTAAAAAAAAATATGTGCACCCTAATGCAATTTGTGTAGATTGTGTTCATATATTTTTTTTTCTAAAAAATTTACATTTATCATTAAATTATTTTACATGCACACAAGCCACTTGTTAACTTTTTCTGAAATTTACAAGAACAAACCTTTCAGTAAATGCAATTTCGACACATCAAATGATATTATAATTTAAGAAAAAAATATAGTTGGAAAGCCGACTTAATTCCCTACAATTTGTTTTTTTTGTTGCATGTCAAAATTCACAAGGCTTATATGAGGTTTAAGGGTTTCAATTTAATAAATGAGTAAAATATCACATTTTCACTACCACTTTTGGCCAAAAAGTGTTACCCACCTTCATGGATTCTACCTCACCTCTCCCTGAGCAATGAAAAATGACATATGTTAATGAATTCCGGTATTGTTCTTGGGCATTACATTTCTTCTATAGGAATTGACGTGGATCCAACAAAAAATGAGGTAATTCTAAAGCTTCCCAGTGCAAAAACACAAAAAGATATATGTAGATTTTTAGGACATGTTGGATACTATCGATGCTTTGTTGAAAAAGTTATTGAACTAGCATCTCCCTTATTTGTTACTTTATAAAAATGCAAAATTTGTTTGGACTGATGAATGCCAATAAGCTTTTTAAGACATTAATAAACGAATCTCTAAAGCTCCCGTTTTACACAAACCTAATTGGTCCATACCATTTCAAATCTCTATGGATGCTTCAAACACAACTATTGGGGAAGTATTGGGTCAATAATAAGGAAATCCATACGCCAGTTACTTCATAAGTAGAAATCTAGCTCTTGTGAAATTGAATTACATGGTAATAGAGAAATAGTTTCTTGCTATTGTTTAATCTATTAATAAGATTCACCATTATATAATTGGCTACGCTATTTTCATACACAATGATCATTTTTCCATGTGTTATTTAATGAACAAACCCATCACAAAGGGCAGCGTGACTAGGTGGTTATTGTTACTACAAGAATTTGATGTCACCATCATTGCTTAGCCTGGGAACGATAATGTTGTGGCAAATTTACTTTCTAGGCTCACCAATGAGGGTGACACCTTACATGTTGAAGATAACTATCCCAATGAAAATATTTTCACAATATCTACTTACACTTTGAGGTATGCAGATATTGCTAACTATTCGGTTGCAAGCAAGATTCCAAAGCACCTCTCCCCAAGAGAACAATAGCACATCATCAAGCAAAGTGCTAGGTATTGCTGTCTCGAAGGATACCTCTTTTACACATTGCCAGATCTTATAATTCAATGTTGTGTTAGAGAGTATTGAATTTATGACATTCTCAAGGTTGTCATGATGAACCTTGCAGTGGACATTTTTTCTATAAAAGGAATACTCATAAGGTGCTTCATTTGGGATATTATTTGCCTAATCTAATATGTGATGAGTTACGATATATTTCAAAGGATGGGACAACCCATCCAGTACGATGAAATTACGCTTCAAACCGAGATTTTCATTAAACCATTTGAGAAAGGGGCCTTAGACTTCATGGCTCTAATTATTCCTCCATCTCATCAAAAGGACCATATCTTGATCTGCATAGACTATGTCACCAAATTGGTGGAGGCCAAGGCACTTCCAAGAGCCACTAAGCAAGCTGTAGTAGATTTCCTCTATGAGGAGATATTTTTTCATTTGGGGCACCTCATGAAATTGTCACAGATGGATGAGCTATAAGCTTACTAAAGAGTACCATATTTGGTATAGAACTACCTCATCTTATCACCGTCAAGCCACTAGACAAGAAGAACGTACCAACAAAGTGCTAAACTATATTCTAACAAAGATCATGCAAATTCACTATGGTGATTGGGTTTCTAGACTTCTAGAATCACTTTGAGCTTACTAAACCATGTGGTGAAACACCATGGGATTTAATCCCTATGAACTTTTATATGGTAAGAATGTTGTTTTTTCCAATTGAATTTGAGATCAAGACATTGAGGACTAGTTTACAAGTGGGTGTAGATATTATTGAACCACAAAAACATCGCCTAAATCAACTTAATGAGCTTGATGAGTTGCGTCAAGTTGCTTTGCATCATACCTCTAGTGTTCAACAACAATGTCAAGGTGGCATGATAAGTTTATAAAAGAATTCATTCCAAGTAGGTGATTGGGCCTTATTGTATGACTCCAAACTTAAGGACTTTAAGGGGAAAATATGTACACATTGGCTAGGTCCCTATGAGGTAGACACACTCTTTGATAATGGAACTTTCAAGATAAGGAATATTGATGAGACTCAGACTCCTTTGTTTTCTAATGGACATCCATTGCGATTATATCAAAAACTGTTATCTGTTTGACAGATTACTACTTGTTCATATTTCAAGGATTTTGGTGGGATGGCTCAACCATTAGCTCCTAGGAAAGAGTTATTTGTTAAGTTTATTTTGAAAAAAGAATTGCATTGAATAATATTGTAGCAAAAACCTAGTTTTGGGGACTACAAGACTCAACGGTATTGGAAAACTAGTCTCTAGATGATACCTCTAGGCATAATAAAATCAAAATAATACAACTGTGAAAACCCCTTCCAAGAAAAGTTAGATGGGTTCTATTTGAAAATTAGCCTCCTAACAAATAAAAATCATTATTAAAAAAAGTACTTCATTAACCCCTCTAGCTGAGTGGCATAAATCCCTTCATAGTTGTGGGAAACACATCTTTATCCAACGGATTTGCAGAAACCTTTCCAAAGTTATGGAAAACACACCCAGTTCCAAAGGAGTTTTTAAAACCTTCTCAGGGTTCCGAATGTTGATGTAATTGTAACTTTGGAATGTATTTCACCTATGTATATTGTATTCCTATAGAGATGTTATTATTCCTCTATACGGAAGTGTTTGTATTCCTATAGAGATGTTATTATTCCTCTATACGGAAGTGTCGTCATTTATATTGTAAGTGTCGTAACTTATACTTGATGGGTTATTAGACCACCTTGATGGGGTCGACCCTATATGAGTCATGTGGGTAAAAGGGTTATTAGACCACCCTAGTGGGGGTCGGTCCTGTCAGCATTATGTTATGTGGTTAAGTTAAGGCCGACCTAGTAAGGTTATTAGGCAAGTCAAGTTAGTGTATAAATAGAGTACAGGAGGCACACTATTTGATCATTCACTTTCTCACTCATACTCTCATTGGAGAGTGGCGCACTTGTGGAGGAGGAGAAGCTGCTGCTAGGAGAAGACTATCTCTTGAACTTGGGTTGTATCATTGCTCTATCTATCTCTAAGGAAGTTGCGGGTTTTTTCACCTTCTTGGTTTTCCCCGGTGAAACTCTGTGTCTCTTATGTGTTTGCTTTATTGTGTCCATGATTGATATGTTGTAGATATGCTGTACATGTTGTTCTCTCAGTTAATATCCTAGATCAGATTGAAGTAAATTTTGAAAAACTAACATGGTATCAGAGCTAGCCTGAAAGAAGGCATGGTATGGCATTTATGACACTTGTTGCACTTGCGAAGCTAGGGCTTGATATAGCAAAAACCAGTCATCGTAGAACTTTCGCTATAAATACATTTTGGAGATTTTTCACGATCGAAAAATTTTACAGGTCGAAGATAAGATCCCAATGTACCTTGTGTCCGAAGCACAACTTCTAATTCGTTGTACTTTGTGTTTTATGATCTGTACAATCTAGGGTTTCTGCGTCTTCCAGATCTTAGTCATAGACAGGTGACCTAGGAAAAAAGGTCACAACTTGGGCTAGGAAGCTCCAAATGAAATTTCGTAAAAAGCGACAGGTAGGGCACGTACCGTAGTTTCTTAGGTAAGGTTTTCAAAGGCCGAGATTGAACCAGTGACACGTGGCAGACCGTACAAGTTCGCTCTCTTATTTTATCCCATAAACAGGTCACGTTGCGACACTTGGCATAAATCTCTCTCAGAGAATCCATTTGAGGTAAGACCTGTGGGGTTGGAAAGACAACAGGCCAGGCTATCACAGGAAGAATTTTCAGACCTTATAGATCTGAAATTTTGGAGTTACACCAAAAACAATCAGGTGCATATTTATGTCAAAACATAATTGGATTTTTGAGCACCTTCATTCATGGCTCCGGGAATTTAGGGCTTCGGAGAATGTTGAAATTTTTGTATCGGATACCACGGCTGGATGCTCCTCATCAAAATTGAAATTTAGAGACCAAGATCGAATTTTTTGGTTGGGCAGAAGGCCGGGCTTGATCAAACCCTAGTTCGGGATTTTGATCGGAAAGGTGGAAAATTAGGGCTTCTGCAAAAGTTGGAATTTCTGAAGTCTGTGACCACGGCTGGAAGCTCCTTAGAAAAATTGAAGTTTAGAGCTTTGGATCGAACCTTTTGGTTGGGCAGAAGTGTGGGCTTTATCAAACCCTAGTTTGGGATCCTGTCCCATTAGAGAGATTTTGAGGTCAAAAAATGGCCTCCTAAGAGATGTACTACAAAAATATGAGATATATTAAAATATTATGAATTGGGGGTTTTATGGGGTAGGTATATATGACAAGTCACTTCCCACACTATTTTCTATGCACAATATAAATAACCATGGTTGAGTTACTTTTCAAAATTCATTAGAAATAAAATTAATAAAATAAGTCTACATTAATGTGACTAAGATTCATTGTAAATTCCCAAAAATTTATTGTCCTTTATCATTTATTTGTCTTGAACTTGCAAATGAAATTAAATAATAAAAAACATTTTTAAGAGCTATTTTTTTAATTTTATGTTGACTTTTTATAATTAGTACTTTTCTCATGAATTTAATAATGTAATTTAATTGAAAATTTATTTACATGTAAAATGTCAATAATATTATTATAATCCACATTGCATTATTATTATTATTGATTAAATCTATTATTATTCTTTATTAGTTTGACATTATGTTATTAAATAGATTGGAGTGAATATATAATTTAAAATTAAAAACATAAAAATGATAATATATTATTTTATAAAAAAATGTGAAAGGACTTTCTTTATGAATTAAGAGTACTTCACTTGAAAATGACAATAATATTATTTTATGAGAAAGTGTGAAAAGACATTCATTATGAGTACTTTACTTGAAAATGACAATAACATTATTTTATGAAAAGACTATCATTATGAGTAATTTACTTTATGACTTAAAAGTACTTACACCACTACCTTGGTTAACTATGTGTTTTCATCCACCATAGAAAATTTGACAAATAAGCATTCTTAACTCATGCAATGCCACCTCACCAAGGGGGATGGTGTCATCTACTAGAATGTGATTGGTTGCATTTTATAGTACATTTTCTTTGTTTTGAGGCCATTTTTTGACCTCAAAATTTCTCTAATGAGAAGATCCAGAAGTTTCAAAGGCAATTTTGAGGGGTGAAACTTTGTAGTTTTCAAATTCCGAGTATACCAGGTTGATCAGCTCATCAAGGTGCATCTTTCTATCCTTTCAGAAGTCTGAAATTCAAAGTTTGAATTTTTAGGGTTTCTCTGACAAACCCTAATCCAGCTCCAGATTCAGTTTATGAAAATCAAGTGGATTGGGTTAATCCTAGAAGAGAATGGATTGGTCACCTGCATAAGTGAAGAATGGATTGGTCACCTGCATAAGTGAAGAAGTTCCAGTTTCAGAGGGAGATGAGGCTAAGGCCTTACATAAGAAGATTACAAGCAATCTCGACAGGTATGACTTATCCATGTATGTTTCGAGATCTGTTCATGATTCAGTTTATGTTATGTTTGTCTTCATTAAGGTTAGTACAATCTTGATTAATTTTAGACTTGTTGTATCACCTTAATAAAACTATGAATGCAGATATTCATTGATTAGGGTTTTGACAATTATGATTGTACTAATGCATTGTGGTGTTGTATGAGGTTGATGTTGTCCGCTAACATGAAAGGTACATCAAGAAAGACAAATCATGTTCTAGTTCAAGAACATATGACCATGGTGACATGAAGACAAAGATTCATCCATTTTCATGGATCACATAGAATATCTACTTACGAGGTATGTATAACTTGGTTCTATAATGGTTAACCTATGAGATATGCAGGTTACTAGCACAAGTCATTGAAGAGAACACTAAGACATTATGCGGGTATGTTAGACATAACTAGCTAGCATGCTAATCCATGTATGTTTTTCCTATATCAAGTTAGAATCCTACCTTGTGTTAGGATCTTTTATATAAGTATACATGGCATGATTGATAATGATTATTCATGAAGTTAGAAATGTAAGTAATCAAGGGTTTATGCATATTATGTCTCTTACCTTGATTGATGATATGACTAACCAAAAAAGTCCTTTGGTCAAATAAAGAATATGCATGAGTAAAAGAAGTATTCCCTGAAACCTTGAATACTAATGTTTATTATCTGTGTTTGAAATGATCTTGACCATACATGTTTAAGATTACTTAGAATCAGAATGTTTTTGATAGTATTAAGATTATACTAATGAATGTATGTATGAGACCTCAAGGATAACACAATGATGATACTAGTAAGTATGTATAGTGATCGAGGATGGATATAAGTTCAAATCCAGGTAATCTAGGAAGCAAAGATCAAGAGGGAGCACACTCCAGTAGTTCCTGCAAGGAAGCAAATATTGAGAGGGAGTCCACCCTACAACCAAACAAAGATAAGTATTTGAATTGTCATTTCTTCCATACTTGTTTGTTTAAATAATATTGTTCAATGGTGTATATGCTTATGTTCCTAGACTAAGGGTGTGTATTATGCATATTAGAATAATTCCATTAATGAACAATATACTACTAATATGCATGTGATGGGTAAGTGGCCTATCGCACTGTACAACATTCCATTGCTACTTATCTAGAATGAAACCTCTTTGCTGACATGTTGGGAGTTGTGCACACTCTTAACAATGTTCTGGTAGAGATTGGAAGGCATCTAGAAAGTTACGGGATATGGATAAATGTTGTATTGAAGCATTGGCTAAAATAATTGCATGACTGTATGACATATTTCTTTATGTGTAAGAATTTGTTTTGAAAACTAGCATATGTTTCTAATCATGCAATTTAACTTGTTTTGTAGGAAAGATCGTATACCATCACCTACAAAAGAAGGACTACAACATTTGTTCAGCAACAAAGTTATCTATTGAAGTTCCCAGGATTCGGGAAGAATGCCATGATCGAGGAGTACCAGTCGATCATGAAGAATGATATTTGGGATGCAGTCCCAAGACCTGAAGGGAAGTCTGTTGTGACTTCCAAGTGGATCTATAAGATCAAGCATGCTGCAGATGGTAGCATAGAAAAATACAAAGAGAGGATCGTAGTTCGTGGCTTCTCTCAGAAAGAGGGGATAGACTATGAAGAGAATTTTTCTCCTGTAGCCAGATACACTTCCATTAGATCAGTACTTGCTCTGGCTGCAGTGATGAAATGGAAGATACACCAGATGGATGTCAAGACAACTTTCTTGAATGGTGTAGTCGAGGAGGAAGTGTATGTGGTGCAACCACTTGGTTTCGAGACACATGACAGGGAGTCATATGTGTGCAGACTGAAGAAATCCTTGTATGGCTTGAAGCAAGCTCCTAGGACTTGGTATGGTAGGATAGACAACTTTCTATCCAGTTTGGGCTTTACTAAGAGTAAAGCAGATTCCAACCTTTACTACAAGGTTGAGGAAGGAAATCCTGTGATACTACTCTTGTATGTGGATGACCTATTTGTAACAAGAGAGGATGGATTGATTGCCGATACCAAGAGGAAGCTTGCTGCCGAGTTTGAGATGAAGGACTTGGGTATGATGCACTACTTTCTAGGCATGGAGGTGTGGCAGAGTGCAGATGGAATCTTCCTTGGACAAGGGAAGTATGCAGTAGAGATCCTGAAGAGGTTCAGGATGATGGACTGCAAGGCCATGGCCACACCTATGGCATTGAACCTGAAGCTTCTGTGGGATGCTTCATCTGATCCGGTTGATGTCATGATGTATCGTCAGATGATTGGGTCCTTGACGTACCTGACGAATATGAGACCAGATATTTGCTTTGCGGTGAACACATTAACCCAGTTCCTGATGGATCCCAGAGGTGTTCACCTAGTTCCTGTAAAGCATATTTTGAGGTACCTGAAGGGTACAATTGATTATGGGCTCAAGTATGATGCGAATCAAAAGTTTAACCTGCAGGGTTATGTTGATTCAGATTGGGCAGGTAGTGCTGTAGATAGGAAGAGCACATCTGGGTGTTGCTTCAGTATGGGATTAGGTGTGATCTCTTGGTTTAGAAGGAAGCAGTTCTATGTAGCACTGAGTACAGCCGAAGCAGAGTATGTTGCAGCTTGTTCAGCCAGTTGTGAGGCAGTATGGCTCCGGAAGCTACTGTTTGAGTTATTTGATCTCCCGCTGGAGGCTACTGGTATGTTTTGTGACAAACATAGTTGTATGAAGCTGTCTGAGAACCCGATGTTCCACGACAAGTTGAAACACATTGAGATCAGATATCACTATATCAGGGATATAGTGCAGAGAGGAGCAGTGAAGCTCCTGTATGTTGCGACAGATGAGCAGGTTGCAGATGTGCCGATGAAACCACTAACCAGAGTGAAGTTTGAGTACTTCAGGGAGAGGCTTGGTGTTCTTCAGATTGACAACACTCCGAGGAAGAAGTGATGGAAACATTTGCTAGAAGCCATTCCAAGCACGGTGAGAGGAGGATCCTTCCCATGGTTGTGGATGTAAGCACTGGATGATGAGCATCAGGACGATGTTCCAGTTACTGCTCTGTACATGCATAATGTTGGATGCTTGTTATGATCAGTTGGATCATGTATATGTATATGCATCATGTTGGATGCTTGTTATGATCAGTTGGATCATGTATATGTATATGCATCATGTTGGATGCTTGGACCATGTATCTGTATATGTATTAGGTGGATACATTGTATGATCAGGTAGATCATGTATGTTGATATATATCAGGTGGATACATTGTATGATCAGGTGGATCATGTATCTGTGTATGTATCAGGTGGATACATTGTATGATCAGGTTGATCATGTATGATGATATGTATTAGGTAGATACTTGGTATGCATCAGGTGGATGCATTGTATGATCAGGATGATCATGGATGACGAGCTTCAGGATGTTGCTCCTGACGACATGCATTAGGACGATGCAGTGATGATGATCAGGATGATCATGTACATCAGGACGATGTATGGTGAGTATTAGGTTGATACTCTGTGGCCGTGGACAGGTTGTGCAAGGGTAGCATGTAATAAGTCTTGGAGATCTGGACAGGATGAAAAAGGCCTCAGATGCTCTTTAGAGATCTTGCTTGGCAAGACACTGTTTTAAGGTTTTGCTAGACCACATGTAATAAGTCCTGGAGATCTGGACAGGATGAAAAAGGCCTCAGATGCTCTTTAGAGATCTTGCTTGGCAAGACACTCTTTTAAGGTTTTGTGGGGACCACATGTAATAAGTCTTCGAGATCTGGACATGATGAAAAAGGCCTTATATGCTCTTTAGAGATCTTGCTTGGAAAGACACTCTTTTAAGGTTTTGTGGTAGGGGTCACATGTAATAAGTCCTGGAGATCTGGACAGGATGAAAAAGGCCTCAGATGCTCTTTAGAGATCTTGCTTGGCAAGACACTCTTTTAAGGTTTTGTGACAGTCACATGTAAAAGATCTTGGGAGATCAGATAGGTTGAGCTGTGTGCTCGTAAAATGCCTGGGATGCTCTTTCGAGATTTTGTTGATGCACGTAATCAGTCCCGAGGATTCCACAGTATGGCTAGTGATGATGAAGACCTACAGGTGGTGGGCCTACATCCAGTATGAAAAAGGACTGGCTTTGTAGAACTTCCTATGATGAGTAGATCGGAGATTGATTGAGATAGCAGCAGCAGTGACGATGACGATGATTCGTTGATGATGATCCAGAGAAGAAGACTTGTGCTAACAGATATGTGTCGAGAAATACCTTCCTAGTTAAGAGGGAGTGTTGATGTAATTGTAACTTCGGAATGTATTTCACCTATGTATATTGTATTCCTATATAGATGTTATTATTCCTCTATACGGAAGTGTCGTCATTTATATTGTAAGTGTCGTAACTTATACTTGATGGGTTATTAGACCACCTTGATGGGGTCGGCCCTGTATGAGTCATAAGGGTAAAAGGGTGATTAGACCACCCTAGTGGGGGTCGGCCCTGTTAGAATTATGTTATGTGGTTAAGTTAAGGCCGACCTAGTAAGGTTATTAGGCAAGTCAAGTTAGTGTATAAATAGAGTGTGGGAGGCACTCTATTTGATCATTCACTTTCTCACTCATACTCTCATTGGAGAGTGGCGCACTTGTGGAGGAGGAGAACTTGCTGCTAGGAGAAGACTATCTCTTGTACTTGGGTTATATCATTGCTCTATCTATCTTCGAAGAAGTTGCGGGGTTTTTCACCTTCTTGGTTTTCCCCGGTGAAACTCTATGTCTCTTGTGTGCTTGCTTTATTGTGTCCATGATTGATATGCTGTACATGTTGTTCCCTCAGTTAAGATCCTAGATCAGATTGAAGTAAATTCTGAAAAACTAACATTGAAAACCAAACCCATTTCCAAAGGAGTTGCAAAAACATTCATAGAGTTCCAAAAAACACACCGAGTTCCACAGGGGTTGTAGAAACCTTTCAAGGGTTGCGTAAAGCACTATTTGTAGTGTTAGTTTTGAGGTTTATCCAAAATATATTATGCCTAGGATTTAAGAAATTAAAATACTATATGTGGAACAAGCAACAACAAGACACCCACCAACAAATCAAAATCACTCAATAAGGGCCATTGCTCAACACAAAGGAATGCATATGACCCTTGCTTTTCTAAACTTCTCCAGTGCTATAGAACACTCCAGTTGTTGTTGAAAATTTCTGCATCTTATAGAAATTAGATAGAACATCATTTGCATGCCTACCAGTGAGTCCCATCATATGTTTTTATTTTGATGTAGATATCTTGGTTTGTTTTATAGCTACTCTCTTAGGCTTGTTGTGTCCAACCCTCATTACACAAGTTTCCCTTCCTCTAATAGATATTCCCATGAGGTATGTTTTCTTCCATTTAACTATTCAAATGTTTGGGTGTAACTTTGTGGTACCTATGTCATAGTCCAACCTTGATCCCTAGATCGCCCAAGGATTGACAATTTTTTTGCCTCGGGCAAGGGTAACAACTTTTCCTAAGTTGGTAGTGCATGCATAGATGATTTGATACACAACTTTTCCTAAGTTGGTAGTGCATGCATAGATGATTTGATACCATTTTGTAGTGCACACATGCATGATTGGATCCCATACTATATGGATATATTCCATCCATCCATTTCGCACAAACTGTTATGATTGCTTTTGTGTTGATTTGAATTAAGCAAAGGTTGTTCTAGATTTATTGTTATGACCATCCTGTGTGCCACTTTGGTCGATTAATACTTCTCTTTAAGAATATTCTTCCATTTTCTACATTTCATGATGGGGGGCACACCTGTGCATAACGAACCAGAGGACACGTCGTTGAACCTCCAAAACCCCTAAGTATCTAGAATTTTCACAAAAGTAGGTTGGATTGGTTATTTTGAATGTTTCCATTGGTTCGACAAGAATATGACATTGGATTTTGCTTGTTCATTAAAACCCTTTGTTGCTAAGGTTCACAGAATTACTATTCATGTAACAAAGGAGAATATAACCCGAATTACTGAATTATCGACATCATGGGAATGATGGTTCGAGCAAAAAGGTTCGTCCATAGATCTTTGCAAAGAATTTACTCAAGACAATGAGATACTTACAAGGGATGAGAGGGAAATTCAGCGAAGTTCACTTGCAGAACGATAACCGAAGGTTGCAATGTGTGTTTAGAAGTATATCACCTGTGAAGGAAGATTCAAGCTCCTCTTTGGGTACCATTTCAAATTGCTGATACATTTAAGGCATAAAAGTATGTCAATATCATGTATTTTTTCCTTCGTTCAATTGAGTTGACGTGCATGAAAGAACAACACAATCAAACTGACGAAACCAACCTAACTCACCATGGGATGGTGAAATTATTAGTTGAGGATGGTTTATTGGCAACAACATGGAGCTAGGTTACCTTCATTAAGAAGGACAAAGAAAAAAATACCCAGGATTTATAGGGAGCTACTGAAGATTTTGAGGCTACTAAAGCTGTCGGAGCTACTGAAGCTGTAGAAGGCATAAAATATGGAAAAGTCATAGATGAAGTAGCTATTGATTTTCAAAGGAAACCTAAGTCGGGGTGTTCCAATATGAAAGGATTAGAAAGAGGTATTTTTGGAGTACGTTTCCCTCTCAAACCATAAAGAGGATCCGAACCAATCCAATTAATGTTGGAGGTAGTAGAAAAGGAAGGGATATTGAATTAATGACAAACTGATGAAGATTCTGATCCTCTTAGAAAAAATCTAGACATTGTACCAGAACCTAAACAAAAGATCACAAGAAATTAGTATAGAAACATAAATCCTTAATTATTAAAATTCAACCTTTGTATTTGAACCCCCACCAAAGAATGCATGAGCGTAATAGAAGACTACCAAAGACTAGCCAAGAATTGCATTGAGAGTTTGTCTTGATTCGGTAAAAGATAAGGAGTTATGAATCCATAAAAGTGGTGGAAATCCGTTGTACATGCTATCGGTGAACACAATGAATGGTTCTCATCTGCACAACATGATGAATCATGATAAACAATCGGGTGAGGAAGCACATATGCAATAACCAAAGGAATATTTAAGTAATTTCCAGAGTTAGTACTTAGCATATAGAAGTTAGCAAGACCCATAGAGAATGACCAGCTGAAACAAGAGCGGGCTGAATCGAAGGTCAAGATGGATTGTTTGGAGAAACAAGTAGATACTTTGAGGAAACAATGAAAAGATACCATTTTCCAATTGAAATTGGATAAATTGAAAGTGCAACGAGCACAATCATGGGATGTGTAAGTTTAATAATGACATTTAGCAACTCAAACAAAACAAAAAATATTTATGTCATTTAACTCATGTAAGGAGGACTTGTTTCCATCCTTCTCCTGTGTATTCCGTGTATCTAAACAACTATATGGTTTCCCTTCATTTGAAAACTTTGACCACTAGGAACTCATGTTATATCACCAACCTAACCAATTTTTACAAGTATATTTTATTTGTGATGAAGAGGATAAAAATATACTCCGGGAATTATATCAACATAATCTAATAATGAGTGAATCAAATGATTTAGATCCAAATCACTTGTGGGTGATGTCCAATTACGAGCATTTGCTTCATTGATGAAAAATGAGATAACCTGGGGGGAGGCATCATCTTCTGCAAAGTTTACAAAAGGAAATGAGGACTTATGGTTGCATGGGGAACTAACACCTCTTAGGATATATGTAGAGAAAGAGAATAAGCTCTGGGATCCTATGTTTGTTTCTTATTTCATAGATATTCCGAGATCAACTATCACTTCTTGTGAGAATTGGATTGCTACAAACAGAGTGGGGATTGTTCTAGGTTTCAAAAGACGGAAGGAATATCTAATTCCATCACTTCTTGTGAGAATTGGATTGCTACAAACAGAGTGGGGATTGTTCTAGGTTTCAAAAGAAGGAAGGAATATCTAATTCCAGAACATAAAAATAAAGAATCTCTCTCCAATTATCTATTTGGGATTGTTATGAATCGTGTGCAGAGGTATACTAACTATTTAAGGACACATGGCATTCATTGGATTGGGTTGACATTTCAATTTCTGATTCTATGGAATCCAATGGAATCAACAAACGAAGCAAGCTTTTGGGCCACCACAGTTTCCAAGATGGGTTATTATGAAGTGGCGAAGATGGACAGTCTCGATGCAACTAGAGAAATCTCTATTGAGTATGAATCCTTACTCCCTACACCTTCAAACTCAGAGCTAGCTGAGTGATTTGAATGCAAGAGGACATGAAATCTATCCACTTAGTGGGAGATGATGGGTCATGGAAATGCCATCATTTTATAATTCCTTTTTCCAACCTTTGTTGAATTCTCGCCACCTTTTTTACATGAAAAATAAGACATTTTTACGAGATAGGATCGGTCTTGACATTAGGTACTCCTAGTTGCATTCTTTACATTTTATTGAACATTTGAATGGATAATTGGAGGAATTATATGCTCGTATGATTACTATGAGGATGGTTGTAGATATTGACTAGAGGACCTTTTACACAAAGGAAGTTGCAAAAATAAGTGTTGTTGTGGAAGCTGCGGACCAAGTGATGTTGCAGAAAGTTGTGGAACCCAGTGATGTTGTGGAAGTTGCGAAACCCAGTGCTGTTGTGGAAGCCGTGGAACCCAGTGATGTTGAGGAAGCAGCGAAACCCAGTGCTTTTGCGAAAGCTAGGAAATCGGGCAGCTGATGCGAGACATATTTGATGTGGTCCGTCATGACTTGCAAACAATTATTTGTTACAAGCCCCATTTATTTAGATAAGGAGTGAGGCTGGTTTCTCCAATTTAGAATGTGAATCATAGAGGATCGATCCACTTGACAAGTTGTGCGGAATCTGCGTAGAAAGTTGCACTTTGGTTGTAGTCTTTTGCAATTTTGGTTAATAGTTGAAACGAATCAGATCATAGATTCTTCGTTCGATCACATTCTATCTTTGAATAATATGAACGCTTCGTCATCTTTGTATAAAAGGGGGTTCTTTGTCGCTTGGTGGGAGGAGGTCCAAAATACGTATGATAATTATGTTGTGATTTGATTAATTTGAATCTAGTTCCATAACTGAGCAATTATTTCTCATTTGTGTTTGGGTGATTGATTCGTGGATTGTTGTAACCATTTACAGTGCATGTTCGGAAGAGGAGGGCCCACTGCTGAGAACATGAACTGAACTTTTAGTTAGTAGGAGTCTTTAGTATTTGTTTAATGGTAGTTGGTAGTTATTTCATTTGTTGCACGATTTGAATTCATAACTAATTGTTGAAATTTTGAGAGAAGTAGTTGAAGTGATTTCATTGTTTGATTTTGAATGTTGAGTTTATCCATTAACTAAGAACAACTCTATGTCAAGGCCTTCCAGGGGAATGATAACTATAGGATTGTTTCTCAGTTAATTTGATTTGGTTTTGAAAATGCATTGAGTCTTTCTACTTAATACATTGCAAGTTAGATAAAACAATGTTTGATAAGAATTTGTAGCTTGCACATATAATGCATGATAACTTGGAAAAACATCTAAACCTTGGTTTGACAAGTTAATGAACTAACAGTTGATTGTCGCTAGAGACTTTGTGACTTGGCTGAGTAACTATTGTAGACTAATAAAGGTAATCAAATTAATACCATGGATTTAAAATTAAATCTTATATAGCTATGAAGTTTAAAGATAAGACATCGAATGATGATGAAATAATTAACAAGATGAAGTTTAAATACAATAAAGTTCTTGTCAATCACTATTTCATTAAGTGAATATTACTATAATTAACATTAATGCTCATGATCTCCATAGTGAAATTTCTAGTGGGAAAATATCTTGAGATGAGTACTTTAGTAAAATTTGTGATAAAAAACAAGTTGAAGATAAATCCTATTAAATTAACTATTTTTTCTTTCAAGAATAAAAAAAATGAGAAAATGGACTTAAATTTTTATTGTAAAAATGCTTAATGAATTTTAAAGATTAGATATTTAAAGTTATTTATTTTTTTGAGATTATTTTTAATCATTAAAATATATCAATTTGATGATTGAAGTGGATCCTAAGTTTTTTTGTTGTCGTGGAACCCTAGTACTACCATTGGTATGTTACTGCTTCGTCCCTAATGGACTAGGTAGTTTCCCACTAGTTATATTGTTGATCTCTAAGAGAAGAGAAGACCATTGCACATAGGGTTTTCTTTTCATTTTGGGCTAGATCATTTAAGGATGTCTTGCTACAACCTTTATTTTCTATTGTTTATTGTTTCTTTAGGTCACAATATTATTTTCAGAGATTCTTTTAATGGATTCTATGGAAAGAAGGTTTCTTCCCTTGGAATAGGCATCCATGGACCCATCTTCAATGTATACAAGTAAAACCATCAATGTGGGTGTCTATTCAGTGAAAATCGTATTGTGAAATTCATAATAAAAACTTCTAGTCCAAATTCTTTAATGTTTTCGGTTGAATTTTTTTATTTTATTTTATTTTTATTTATTTTTATTTTTATTTTTATTTATTTATTTATTTATTTTTTTTAGCTGAGAAGTTTGTTCAAACTTTCAACAGTAAAAGACATTTTCAGCCGAAAGTTAAAGTTAACAACTCTCTTGTTACGTGTGTGTGTCCGGGCATTTGCGGGTTGAGGAAATTGTTCGATAAAAAATAAGTTTATATATATGGCCCACTGTTCAAGGTGGGTTGGTGAAAAGTGGTGGTTAAGTCTTCATAGGTCACGTTCAAAACAAGGCTGAGCTGTGACCTGTCCAAGGTGGTCCTGGTCTTTGCACAAACCTGGTTTGAATACCTCTCATGGTGCGCAAATCTTCTTCCAGTCAACACTAAGGCTGGCCTTGGCCGATGTTATATACCCATCCTAAAGACGTGAAGGATTCCTAGTCGGTTAAAAAAATATATATGGAGTGTAGATGTTACTGTTTCACATTTTTATTTCTGCTGATCTAACCCATGCTACCCTGCAACTCTGCGTTGTGCATCACCCTACATCCCTACCTGCAGCACTGCGTTGTGCACCACCCTGCAACTCCTCCAGTACCCTACGCTGTGCACCACCCTGCATTTGCACTGTTTGTTGTTCGTCGTATGTTGGTCATTGTGTTGTTTGGGGTGCTGTTCGAGTTGTTGTTCGGGTTGCTGTTCACAGTCCGGTTCATTCTGTTGTTCATTTGATGAATGATTAGGTATAGGTATAGCATATTAAATTGCTTACTGTGGTAGGTTGTTTGAAGAATGGTTTTTACGATTTTCATATATGGAATAGAATAGGGTTTTTGGCTTTTACCCACAATGATTTATTGTTATATTACAACTTTCATTGGCCCCTTAAATTGAACCCTTTTCTCAATTGTTTTGTCATTCATCACACACAATGAATACAAATAATTTTTATATTAAGCTTTCAAATGTGACGGGTGACAAAATGAAAGTGTTCTTGTCATTGTTCCAATAAAGGTAGAAAAACAATGTAAACCTCTGACTGTTATAACAGATTTATTCTCTCTGCTTTCACAGATTTGTTTTGGGCTGACCATTAACACAATGCTTACATATAGATGTGAAGCATTAACCATTGCAACATTCATACATATGAATATATGATTGGTTGTACGAGCACTGTGTATGCATATTTAAATTTTAGAGTATAATATTTCCAAATTGCATAGTCATTGAAATCTAATTAGTCAAAGATTCTTGTTTGTGAAACAAACCAATCTCTTATGAATCATAAACCTAAATTTTATTTATGTTTTTAGTTGTAGTGAAAGCTCTTTTTAAAGATTCATCCGAAATGATGAATAGGTAGGGAACATATGCACTCGGAAAATATCTCTTTGAGAATGAAAACAATAGAACAACCACTAATTATAATAAATTATTTTGGTGAATCTAGGGCATCCAATGTGCAGAGAAGCCAAACTTTCGAAGAACAAAGATCCAAGAAAACCAATTGACTCTATGTTAAACTTTGTATGATGTCCAGTTTGATGATCACTCTTAGAAATGAGTCTTCTTTGAATGCTTTTTGAAATCATGAATTTTCTTTGCTACCTATCTGTGTGTATGTTTTCTTCCTGATTGATGAACTCTGCAATATTTTTTACTACTTATGGGCAATAAATATGACTGGAAAGCATGGGACTCAATTTTTTTGTTTCCAATATTTTTTACTACTTCCTCGTAATAAATATGATAGAAAATCACCAGAACGATTTTTTTTCTTTCCAAATTTTGTTGCATGATAAGTATAAGAAATTGCTTGAAATTGAAAACCTGTGTTACTGCAAACAATTGTTAAAATCTATTTAAATTTACCAGATATGTTGCATCCCAACCCTGATCTATTAAAAAAACCATCGATAGGTTACATGCAAATGCAATCTCTTCCTAAACATGTATACAAGAGTGTAAAGGAAGGTCTAGACCACAAACCAATTTTCACAGTGACTGTGAATGTGAGAAAGATATGATTCTCCTCCGTCGTTTCCATATCCTTGTGTTTCCCTTCAAGAATGGCTCAAGGTGGTAGGAAACAAATCTTTAGCAAATAGATGAAGGATGAGATGAATAAAAGGTGGAATGCAAATAATGAATCAAACAATAGAAGTAAAAGATCAACATAGCCATTTGTGTGAAAAGGTTATTACACTGTGTACATCCATATGTCCTTCATGTTCTATCCTTGATTCATACTCGTGTGCCTGTATTCTGTTCCATCTAGCCTCTTGTATGCTTGACATACATGCATTAGAATGCCACTTGGAATATCAAGTTCAACCCGCATTAGAATGCCACTTGGAATATCAAGTTCAACCCTTTTTGCTCATGTTCAGGGGATTAACAGACTACCCCATGTTTCCAATGATTCATTATTTGTTAGAGCTCCAGTCCATTGGAGTTTCAATAGTAATTGGGTGAAAGATGACATTGGCTGGGAAATAAATTCAGGGAAATTTTCCATTTGAGCCATCCCATTCCCACACCACCCACATTACCTATATGAGGTATAACCTTCCACTGAATATGGTAAGGACAATAGAGTACATTCATTCTAGCTCGAATGCTGAAAGGATCATAATCATCTAATCTTGTGACATCTCTAATTTGTTTTGTTTGCTTATAATATCATCCATTCAAGCTAATTCATTCATAGGATGTTCTTTCGTTTGCGATGAGTTTTATTAAATTTCAATTGCCAAGTTTTGCACCAGAAACAAGCAATTCACACTTTTCATATAGTTAGTTTTGTATTGAATACACTTTCCAATTAGAGGAAATTTGGATGAAAAATGTCTCCTAAGGAAAATGATAAAATGAAGATAATATTTTATTTTATTTCACTTTGCCCAAGGTTTTTTGTTTTTGTTTTTGTTTTTGTTTTTTTTTTTTTTTTCAGAAGAAAAAAAACGTACTATTGCTATTCATTGAATCAAATAGTACAAAGATAGTTCATGTCCTATGAGTTCAAGACTTAGAGCCATTTCCAAAGCACGCAGGCCCGTACAAAATTATACATCCTATCAATAATCAACTTAATAATAATACTTCCATCCATAAAAAATAAGGATATTCATCTTCAAATTTCCCCGCCCCCTTATTCAGAATATCAGAGTTATACCATTCTTCCCAAATAAGATGCCCTTCAATCCCTTCAAGTGCTTGCTTTGACAATTTATCAGCCAAGTCATTATGTTCCCTGTAAATATGCTCAAATGAAATAGTCTCAAATTTTTCAATCTCAGCCCTAGTGCGCATGCACCAATGTTGGAGTGCCAACACATTTAAGCTGAATTCTCTAGTGGCCTATTTGATTGTTACACGGGAATCACCAAATACCTTCAAGCCAACTAATCCAAAGATGTTCGCAGTCTTCAAAACACACCACAATGCCAGTAATTCCGCCTTCATGTTTGTCCCTAAACCACAATTGAGATGGAGAGTAAAATAGTGATTCTTATTTAAGAAAATCACACCACCTGCTACACACAAACCATGCTGAGCTGCCCCGTCAAAAAAAAGCACCGTTTGGTTGACAGTAAAGGAGAACAGACTCATCCTTTTAGTACCATGCTCCACCTTATCTGAATTATATAACTGTGCCATCTTTAAAACAATAATCCCACAAGCCTTAACCTCAAGTAATCTCCCTTGAAAAGTAGCACAATTTCTTGCATACCATATTACCCATGACACAAATATAGGTAATAGAAAAAAGGATTTAGATTTTCTGTACCAGCTGAGAAGACAAATTCCAAAATCACCAACATCCCAAGTATCATCTATATGTAAGTCTGCACAAACTAATTTCCAGACATCCTTCCCAAAACGACAATCAACAAAAAGATGACATACAGATTCCATATTTTGTTTGCACAGTATTGTAACGTACCCTTCTCTCATTCGATTGCAGGGAAGGAACATTAACAACACACCGGGATTTTGCTGACTTAGCCCCAATATTTTTGTTCATAAATCTGTAATAATTAAAACTTCTATATGCAGATTCACCTCAATATAAACACAGCGGAATAAACATACTAGTAAGCACACAAACAGTAATGCCTAACATATATATATATATATCACAGCAGAGGATGATTCAGCATATAGGGACTCAATCTCATTACAATGCCATGCATGGATTCCAAATTAAGATAATGAATTCATTTCATTAAACATGGACAATTTAACATATTTCAGAACACAAAATGTAAATAATTTATAATACACAGAACACTTATCTTGAAAAGTAGATGTCCAACGACTGGCTACGTGAGAGCAACGTTCCACCCAACCATAGATCTTTGTCCAGCCTGTATTCTTTCAGCTGAGAGATCACCCCCGAGCTGGGCTGTGTATCCGCTAAGGAGGAACTAGATGGCTCACTCACAGTCAGGGTCTCATTCAAACAGCCATGCCAAGCCAACATACAGTTGGGTTTTTCAAGCATGCAATGGAAAATGGAGGAGGACGCTAGTCCACTGAGCTCAATCCCAGAGCCACATACACTTCAAGCTAGACTCAGCAATCCCATCCTCTGTTCATACATCCATTCTTGGATTTTTCACAACTCTGTCACAAATAACTCCAAAACTGTCACTGATTTTCTGGGCAGTTAAAATTGGGTTTCCCCATGGATTTTGGAGTAGCTATGGCTCCCAAATTCGCCCCAAGGCTCATACCAACGGATCCCCCATTGGATTTCACTATCTAATACCCATTCTGGACGTTTTTGGCTTCCCAAAACGTGGGTTCATTCCAAGTCGCGATTTCTGGTTTTCTCACTCATGGGAGCTCGTTTTTGGATGGAGAGTGAAGCTGGGTTTTTCCACCATGGAATGGGGATGAGAATGAAGCCACCTCCCATGAGGTAGAGTGACTTGTGGGACAAGTAAACAGAGCCCATTCCTACTCATACGAATTTCAGGGCTGCCCATCCTCCATTAAAGCCATTGACTTAATTCTTCAACCACTTTCTTACAACAGGAGTAAATGTCATTTAGAAAAGTCAAATGGGTTCCCATAATGACATATGGCAACCTATGGTTCAGTCCCTTGGCCCCCTCACCACTCCCTAGTGGATACACGTGGCCCCTTCTCATTCGTTGCCTCCGTAGCCAGTTTTGGTATTTAATATTGTACGATGTTTAATTACACCCTTTTACAATGTTCCATGGCTTCAAAGCACATGGTATCAAAATATCAAATACTTGCCCTTTAAATAAAATTCGGGCTTTCACTAGCGGGGCTTTGGCCTTGAGTTCCACGCTAGGAAAACATACATCGCATGTACACATTATTTACATTAAAGGCTAATATATCCTAAGGGTCGAATTGGGGGTATTACATTCCCCTCCCCCTTAGAACAACACCGTCCTTGGTGTTCCAAGACTTAGGCATACATATACAATTTACACATGTCCAAAACTTCAAAAACTTTGCAGATCTGCCCTACATTCTATCCTTTACTTTGAACTTTCAGGACCAAGTCCTTTGATCTTCACGAGCTGCTCCTGCTGATTCAGATCTTCCAGCTCATCCATAAGTCTAAAAAATTTATGGCTACTACCCTCTTGAGGTTCTCTTGTTGGGCAATTGCGGAGGCATTGATCTCCTCCACATTTCCAACACTTCACTGGTTGCTTCATCTTTACCTGTTCAATTTCCTTTGAGTCTTCCCACCTGGAGCGTTTCTTAATCGAACGATTGGATGAATGCTTCTTCATTGATCCACTTTTCTTTCCCTTGCTGATTTCTCTCATAATGCTTTTTACCTCTTTCTGCAAATGAATAGAGTCCTGCAAGACCTTGTGGTTCATCTCGTTCTGCTGCTTTTGCATCTTGAGCATCTCTCCAAGATTTTCTTGGGTCTTGGCAATTGTTTGGAGAAGACTTCCAGCCAATTCTAATAGCCCTTGGTCTACCGCCATGGTCAATGGAAACAACTGACCACACTTTGCTCACTAGCAACACTTGCCTGCACCGGCTGCAACCAATTGATTCAATTTCCACCTGTGAAATTCATCATTACAATTCTTGTTAGGCCAAGCATACCCTAAACATTAAAAATTAGTCAATGGTTTTTCCCCAGTTGACATGGATAGTCTATGCTTTGCTCATGAGACTTCCACACTTTTTATGCTTGCCCAACATACACATGAATCCTTCATGTTCATCCATTCACAGGAAATTCATTAATTAGCATTCACAATTCACTTTAATCAAATAAACACACTTTTACTTTCAGTTATACATGCATTCAGCAATTTTCTAATTCTATAACTACATCAATAAAAGGAAAGAGAGAGAGCAGTAAGAGTTTTCTCCTCTTAGTCTTGTTCCATTCTGGAACCCACACCACCACTGTGGTTTTCATGCTCCTGTCCTCTTTCACTTCAACATGAATGCTTGACCTTCCCTTCTTGGCTATGACACGTAGTGTCTATGGTCTATTCCAGACCTCTCAACCATGGAGTTCCTCCACTTGGTTGGTCTAACTCTTGGCTGCTAGGACTCACACAGTTCCACTAGCTCCATCTTTCATTACTGCTCATGCTGAGCTCTTTAGGGTGGTTACATGTCCACACGCATCCTTGAGATGCTTTCATAGTCATTGCTTCCAGCAATACCTACACTCAAACATTGAATTAATTCACATGTTTAGTTTATTTTCATAGGAAATCATAACCAAATCATATACACATGTATATTCATAAGCAAGAAATTACAAGATAACCAAATACTTATCTGCATTAGATGTCTTTACTTTATTCCATATGGTCCTTCTTTGCTTTAGAAGCCTTGGAATCGCCTATGGATTTGGGTGTTTGGCCAGCGCGCAGGCTGCCCCTCAACATCAAATAGTCTTGTATGTTTGTCCAGCACGCAGGCTGCTCCACAACATCAAATAACCTTGTATGTTTGGCCAGCACGCAGGCTGCTCCAAATCATCAACAGTGCCGCATGTTTGGCCAGCACGCAGGCTGCTCCAAATCATCAACAATCTCTCATGTTTGGCCAGCACGCAGGCTGCTCCAAATCATCAATAATTCTTGCCCAACCAGCCACGCTCTGGATTTACCAAGCAATTTATAGTTCTTTCAGGGTCCTTGCTTCCTGTATGACCAAGGTTTCCAACAAAGAAACAATAATGCATCAGCTCACTGTTACAAGCTTTATGCTTGAAACCTTCATTATTTCAAATAAGAAATGAATGAAATTGAATACTTATCTGTATTGTGCATTTCTTCTTTGGTCCACAGGGTCCTGCTTTTACTTTATAAGCCTTGGGATCCTCCTGCGGACTAGGATGTTTGGCCAGCACGCAGGCTGCTCCAAATCATTTAATAATTAATGCCCTACCAGTACACCTTCACGCCGACTGGGTTTACCAAGCATTTGGTGGTGCCCAACCAGTCCCATACCTGGTTTTCCCTCTCCATTGCCGAGCCAGCACATACGTCTGGGTCATCGGCCAATGGAAGGTAACTGCGCCACCGACCATTACAGGTCAAGGCTCCACTACTCTGCCTTAGGCTTGCATCAGCCTTTCACATGTATCACAATCCCTCAATGCGCATAACAATTCTTCACCCACACAAGGGTGGCACTTCTTCTCTTGTGTAAGCTGGCGGTTCCATTAAGGAATTCCTTAGGTGACTTTCTTAACTGCAGGCTATCATGGCCCCATGATACCCACTCACCCTACACAAGGGTTACCACTGCTCATACAGTCCTCTTGAGTATTCTTTTCTTCACTTTTCCCTTTAATGTGCAGCACTGAATTTCATATGTATAATCTGTCAACACAAAATGGATAACAAGTTCATTAGCATTGCTGCTCTAGAACGGTAAACATATGTCATAACATTCACTATCCAACCTTGAAACACCAGGAATGCATCCATTCCATTAAGGCGTAGTCAATATTGGCATCCCTAACATAGCTCAGCACCAGAAAGGCGTGCACTCCTCACTGATGTGAACTATGAAGGTCCTAATCATACTTCAAACAGTCTGCTATAATGGAAATAAAATCAAAACATGCTCTGCATATTAACTCTAATAATTAGACATGCATGTATGTATATATATATATATATCATTCAGGGTTTGTGGAACACTTATCCATTTTTCAGATGTTATTTCTCTTCTTTAATGAGGAATGGAGGCTCCTTCTCTGAGTTGATAGTCCCTCGGTTTGCCATCCCCATTCCTTTTGATGTTACATGCCTCTCACATGTCTTACTGACATAATCTTCACCATCTCACTCATATTGTTTACCAATCATGTAGTGCAGATGAGACATTAATACTGTCTTATGGCGTTTCACCCGAAACCCATTTTCAAATCATGGAATCCCTCCCCATGAAGTTTGGCTTCTGCAGGCCCACTCTCATGGTCTTACTGCAATGTGTCTTCCTAGCACACTTATTGATCAGCCAAACAGTTAGCAACATTTAACAATACAATTCAAATCCGATTGTTCCATAACCAATCCATGGCACTAATAATCAAATTCAGTATGAATCTGCAACTCTGTCTACTACAGAAATTGGTTTTCTTATCCATGAGGCTATCCTCATATTGTTTGGCTCCTGTAAGTGACACCACTCTGCCCGTTATGGTCTTATGCCCGCTGCCATACATGAACATCCACTTACAGCATGTCCTCCTGACACATTTTCATATAAGCCAAACAGTCATTAGCAATTATTAGCAAAATTTCAAATCCGAAACATTTACAAATTTGAGATTTACAACTGTTCTTACTAATGGAACTTAGAGCTCTCAACCATGAGAACCTTCTCATAACCTTTGGCTTCTGCATGTGGTAGATCCCGGTCTCTACTATGGACTTATCCTCATTGCCATATGTAAGACCTTCCTACCGGAAACTAAAACTTCAATCAGCCAAACATGTCGTGAGTATCTATGCATATTATCATTTCCTTGCCACAACAGTCACTGAAGTGATCTCAGAATTATAACACTCAATAATTCAAACATCTTCAGCTGTTACATTTGAAATGCAATGAAATATATATACATTCTATATATGCATCATTATCACAATAGAATTGCAAGACACAGTCACACTATTCATGCAAAACTATAAATACTCATTACTTCACATTCCATCTATTATCTAACTGCATATATGTATATCACAATCATGCATTCACACAATGCATAACTCCTCAATGCATCATTGCATTAATCCATGAGTACTATGCATTCCAATATATTAAGATCGAAACATGACTATCTCATATAACTTGCATCACCATAATCAAGACCACTAGTCCTCACTTGCTTTGGTTATTAAGCACATAACCAACATACACATGGCATGATATAAATTCATATGAATGCATTGAGATTTCTAAACAGTCATAGGGTGTAAGGATCATTTCCTTCACTTACCCACACCTTACCAAGCTTGGTAGGTTATTAGTCCCAATCGGTATTCAATATCACATGCAAACTAACTCAACATAGCTCAAACATAGTTGAAGAGATCTTACCAAATCCTCTTTCAACATTCATGCAATTTGGCACCAATAATCATTACCTGCATGGTTACCATTAACATTGCCTGATGTTACCTGATCAGTTGACCTCTTACCAAGGCTACTCAGTCCTTTTTCCAACTTTATGGTCATAGATTTGTTGCACCATCATTTCTGCATAAGGTTGTTGGCTTCATACAACAACATCCTCAGCACATTTAGCCATGCTCTTTGTTATCTTTGGTCCTACAACCAATACCAACATCAACAGTCATTATCAACCACAATATTCTCCATTAGTGGTTCATTGCATATGTAGACTTCATTATTTTACCAATATGCAATATCCCATTTATGCACAATCATTTCCATATGCACTATGCAATGTTTGTTAAGATGCCATCTAGTGCATATACATCTATGTAATCCCTTACATTTTTAACATTTTTATGCCATATGACAATTTCATAATTATAAGTATGATAACAAACAGAGGTTTAAAGAATTCTTCCCTTTTCAATCCCTCATCGTAACATGGAATTCGTCTTCCATATCATGCAATTGTAGAAATTGCCCACATTGACAACAAAATTTGTTTGTCAAAACAGCCGCTGGCACTCTTCTGCACTAAATGTGATATATGTAGACGTCATTCAAAATCTGGTCATGCCTCATTGTTCCCTGCTGGACAAGCTTTCCAATTTCTGTCTTCATGCTCCATTTCGACATCGGGTGCGGGAACTGCATCTCTTCAAAAATGACAACTTTCACTCCAATTTTGCACATTTTACACAGTTGCATTTTGGTCCAGAATGCCAACTTTAGCCACCTGCGGAAGAAAATCTATGAGGAATCACAAAAACTTATCTATCGGGAGAAGTTAGTCCATATAACAAGGAACACTCAGCAATTCACGGATTTCAATTCCGATGCACCATTTATCTTCTATGAATTTCTGGGTTTTACTACTTCTCACTTTTCACATTTTTCCAAAATTCCAAATTTTGGGCCAAAAATGGCTATCTCCCAAATGGTGTATTTGTGGGAAATCTTCGTCTAACGGAAACTGTCCATCTTAATGAGAATATGAAATGTCTAGTTCAGTAAAATTTTTGATTCCCACATCTAGGGTCACTTTTACTGCCCACAAGCTTTTCAAAATCCCGAAAAAGTGGCCTGGAACAGTGCTTTTTGGCCTTCTTGCTCACCCCGACTCCACATCCTTTGGATTTTGGCTCCAAGATTCTGAACTTAACATCGTGCCTGCTTCATGGCCACGCCTGATCAATTTCAGTTCAAACCGACCTTCTGTCAAGCCTCGGGACTCCGTCCTTAAAAAGTCACTATTATCCATTTTCTGTCAAATCGGAGTGTAATGGGCTAGGGGTCTTCACTGGTTCTTTCATGGCCTTCGTCAATGGCCTCCGAGCCCCATATGAATCATTCCATTCCGAGTCCGGATGTTCCTGCTATCCAAAAATCAAGTTTTGGTCACTTTACTCTTTTTTTTTTTTTTTTTTGCGCGCGCCGCCGTTGCGGGCCGGTTCTCCGAACGCTTCCGCAATTGCGGAGAAATTCGGCGAAGGCTCCCGCAACTGCGGAGCCATTCGGCGAATGCTCTCGCAATTGCGGAGCCATTCGGCGAAGGCTTCCGTTGCGGAGCCATTCGGCGAATGCTCCCGCAATTGTGGAGCCATTCGGTGAAGGCTTCCGTTGCGGAGCCATTCGGCGAAGGCTTCCGCAGTTTCGGAGTCGTTCGCGGAATGCTTCCGCCGTTGCGCGGAATGCTTCCCCGGTTTCGGGCGGTTTTGCGGAATGCTTCCGCAATTGCGGAACGATTCGCCGAAGTCTTCCGCAGTTGCGGAACGATTTGCCAAAGTCTTCCGCAATTTCGGAACGACTCGCCGAACTCTTCCGCGTTGCGGAACGATTCGCGGAATCCTTCTTCAATTTCGGAAGAGAATTCCGTCCGAAATTTTCCCTTCGACGCGAAACACTTAGAAAATTTTCTGCTTTTTCGGAGCATTTCGCCAAATTTTTCCGCGTTGCGGGACAACTCGCGGAATCCTTCCGCAAATTTTGGAAGAGAATTCCTTCCGCAAATTTCGGGACGACTTCCCAAACTCCTCCACGTTGCGGAAAAAACTCACGGAATGCTTCCGCAGTTTCGGAGCAATTCACTGAATGCTTCCGCAGTTTCGGAAAACATTCGGGAATTCTTTCCGAAACGGACTTAAACGAATTTTTCAAAGACACTTAGGAAAAATTGAAAACTTTGAAATCATATTTGCAACAAAAACAGTATAAGATGGCATGGAGGCAAACAGACAAATACAAAATTGAATGCTACAACATTGGGGGCAAATTTTCTCCCTCCTTCCTCTATTTCATAGAATGCAATCAATGCAAACAGCTTGCAAAAATCCCCAAACAGTCATGGAAATGATTTCCTATTCCAACAAATAAAAGCCATGCGATCTTGAGGTTTCTTTAATGCATTTTAGTTCCGAATACAAAATGCATGTACACACAATGACTTATATCTTTGTGAAGGGCCCAACAGCCGTAGTGTTGAACCTAGAGCTCTGATACCACTCTGTAACGTACCCTTCTCTCATTCGATTGCAGGGAAGGAACATTAACAACACACTGGGCTTTTGCTGACTTAGCCCCAATATTTTTGTTCATAAATCTGTAATAATTAAAACTTCTATATGCAGATTCACCTCAATATAAACACAGCGGAATAAACATACTAGTAAGCACACAAACAGTAATGCCTAACATATATATATATATATATATCACAGCAGAGGATGATTCAGGATATAGGGACTCAATCTCATTACAATGCCATGCATGGATTCCAAATTAAGATAATGAATTCATTTCATTAAACATGGACAATTTAACATATTTCAGAACACAAAATGTAAATAATTTATAATACACAGAACACTTATCTTGAAAAGTAGATGTCCAACGACTGGCTACGTGAGAGCAACGTTCCACCCAACCATAGATCTCTGTCCAGCCTGTATTCTTTCAGCTGAGAGATCACCCCCGAGCTGGGCTGTGTATCCACTAAGGAGGAACTAGATGGCTCACTCATAGTCAGGGTCTCACTCAAACAGCCATGCCAAGCCAACACACAGTTGGGTTTTTCAAGCATGCAATGGAAAATGGAGGAGGACGCTAGTCCACTGAGCTCAATCCCAGAGCCACATACACTTCAAGCTGGACTCAGCCATCCCATCCTCTGTTCATACATCCATTCTTGGATTTCTCACAACTCTGTCACAAATAACTCCAAAACCGTCACTGATTTTCTGGGCAGTTAAAACTGGGTTTCCCCATGGATTTTGGAGTAGCTATGGCTCCCAAATTCGCCCCAAGGCTCATACCAACGGATCCCCCATTGGATTTCACTATCTAATACCCATTTTGGACGTTTTTGGCTTCCCAAAATGTGGGTTCATTCCAAGTCGCGATTTCTGGTTTTCTCACTCATGGGAGCTCGTTTTTGGATGGAGAGTGAAGCTGGGTTTTTCCACCATGGAATAGGGATGAGAATGAAGCCACCTCCCATGAGGTAGAGTGACTTGTGGGACAAGTAAACAGAGCCCATTCCTACCCATACGAATTTCAGGGCTACCCATCTTCCATTAAAGCCATTGACTTAATTCTTCAACCACTTTCTTACAACAGTAATAAATGTCATCTAGAAAAATCAAATGGGTTCCCATAATGACATATGGCAACCTATGGTTCACTCCCTTGGCCCCCTCACCACTCCCTAGTGGATACACGTGGCCCCTTCTCATTCGTTGCCTCCGTAGCCAGTTTTGGTATTTAATATTGCATGATGTTTAATTACACCCTTTTACAATGTTCCATGGCTTCAGAGCACATGGTATCAAAATATCAAATACTTGCCCTTTAAATAAAATTCGGGCTTTCACTAGCGGGGCCTTGGCCTTGAGCTCCACGCTAGGAAAACATACATCACATGTACACATTATTTACATTAAAGGCTAATATATCCTAAGGGTCGAATTGGGGGTATTACAAGTATACACCAGTTGGGACCACACCAACTACGCCTTACCAGATTGTCCCAAGTTTTAAGATTACCCTGTAAAGTTTGCCAAAGAAAACACTTAATTTTCAAAGGGTATTCCCATTTCCAAATTCTCTTGTACCACCAGTTCTGCAGAAAAATGAATCGATCTTGAAGAATTCTAGTATATGCAGTCTTGGCAGTAACTATGCCAGATTTCTGATTCCCAATCCACACAATTTTATCATCAACATCATTTAAATGACAACCCACAACACATAAATTGAGCACATATCCATCCCATTTAAGTGCGTCATATCCTTGAAGCCCCAGGTCTCTAGAACTCAGCCAGTAATTGCCATCACCAACGATACAATTCCCATTTCTCACCCGGCTCAGAGTAGACAATCCATAAAATTTTAAATAGGCCCGCAGTCTCTCAGAAAGTTTAAATGAGTCCTCCATACCCAAGATAGGGTCCCTCCCAACCATAATCTGTTCACCAGTACCCACCTGGCATCTAATGTCATCAGCAATCCAGTCAAATACTTTTAGCATACCTCTCCACATAGGAGAGATACTCCCATCCAGTCTCTTTGAAATTAACTTGTATGCAAGATTAGAAAGAGCAATTGGCCGGAATTCACCAAAGGATGATGGTTTGTTACTTTTGGGGATCAAGGTCACAAAGGTAGAATTCAAAGCACTAGAAGAAAACCCATATACTCTAGTGTATTCAACCATATTAAGTAAATCCTTACCCATTATGTCAAAAAAATGAATGTACACTTCAACAGGCCAACCGTCAGGTCATGGGCTTTTTTCCTTCTTAAAAATTTTCAGTGTATGTTCTATTTCCTCCAATGTAACCATTTTCCCCAACTCAGCTGCTTCATGATCATCAAAAAATCTAGGAAAGAGTCTAGCAACTCTAATATGATCCAAAAGCTCAACATTCCCATCATCCTTATAAATATTGCTAAAGTAATTTACAGCTTCAGCCTTCAATGAGTCCTCACCAGTGATTTTGTTGCCCAAAACATCCTCCAGTTCCCAGATAGTATTCATATTACGTCGAGCAGAAGTAAATGAATGGAAAAACTTTGAGTTCTTATTGCCATGCTGTACCCACAGGGCTCTACTCTTTAATCTCCACTCCTTCTCCTCTTGGAGCAGGATCTCCTCTTTCTTTTTTTCAAATTTTTTAATAGCTTCAAATCCATCCACTTTTAGAACCCCAGTAATATGATGTACATAAGACTGCTGTATGTCCCTTTCCAGCTGTACCAATTCTTCCTTATCAGCAGCTTTCTTATGCTTTATCCAATCACTGACAACATTCTTTAGTCTTCTCATTTTTTTGCAGAAAAGATCAAGCGGATCATATCCTTCAACATTCTCTGAAATCCAAAATTTTTTCACCATAGTGCAGAACTCCTCCTGGCATAACCAAGAGCTATCAAATTTGAAAGAGCGATGAAATTTCGCACCAAAATCCTCAAATTGAAATAAAACAGGCCAGTGGTCTGACAATTTAGCCTCATGAACCCAAGAATGATACTTCTGTACATGACCGAGCAGAGATTCCTTAACAAGGAAGCGATCAAGTCTTTTATGTATATCATCATTGCCGCTTCTACCATTTGTCCAAGATGGAAGAGCCTTAACAGGAACCACATCAATCAATGCATTTCTTTCAAGAAAAGAAGTGAAAGAATCTGCCATAGGATCCATTCTGGCTTTTGAATCCCAGATTTCGGTAGATGACTTAGTAAAATTTAAGTCACCTACAAAAATGAGGTTATCTGCATTTAGAATTCCTGAGCAATTCAGCGAATCCCAAAATCTTTGCCTGTCATTATAGGGTGCATAACAGTTAAAGACAATCAAATTTAAATTCAAAACCAGACACAAACCCTCATCAGGATACCCCAAGGAATTTTGAAAACTTTAAAGGAAAAGAGATTAAGGTTCCACGCTACAGCCAATCCTCCAGAAATACCATTCGAACAAACAGCCGTAACCTCCCAACAAGGCAGAACCCCACCAATCCTGGAAATCGCATCAAAACTCGAGCACATAGTCTCCTGAAATAAAACAATCCCTGGGCTAGTAACATGGAAGAGGTTGGTTAAGGCCCTAGCCCTAGAAGCCTTACCCAACCCACGAACATTCAGAGAAAGAAAAGACATCAAGTACCATCTCCCATGGGCTTCTCTTCTCTAAGATCCGAATCTGTGAAGAAATCACTCCCCACCACCTTCATTCTATCCGCCACAGAAAGATAATCCTCAACAGTGCTTCCCATAACAAACCTCGGCTTATCCTTTCTTCTTTTACGAATGGTCACATTTTGAAACTTAATAGAACTAAGGGGAAGAGCATCTGAATTCGAAGAAGGATTCTTGGAATATATTGGAAGAGGTGAGAACTCAGACGAAGCCCGATCCCCATCATATCCACTTGTAGCTAAAATAACCTTATCCTCGTCATCCATTTCAACAGGGGCCAGCACCCCCTCTTGGTGAATATCCACTACAGGGTTTGAAACAGGTACTGGAACCCCAAGAGACCCATTACCCTGTTCAAAAGTTGTAGAAACACTGGGAAAAGGATTCGAACCCAGGTCAACAAAATTATGAGGCTCTAAATCCGACCCAACAACAATAAGTTCATTGTCCAAATTCCGAACCACCGAAGGATGCTCCCCATCCCTCACAAAACCCTCCCCACTAGCAATACAAGTATTACTATGTCTCAATTTAACCTCTCCTAAAGAAATACGTCCATCTAAATCCCTTTCCCAATTTGCAATTAAATCCAATTCTTCATTAGAAACAACGGAATAAGCCGATTCAGGCAAGGGTTTGGACTTACCGATTTCAGAGCCAGTCGAAACCGATTCACCTTGAATTGGAGTCTTAGTAATCAGCTCAGTCTCAGGCGAAACCCTGTCCCTTCTACCCAGCAGAGATGGACAATGAGCCTGCACATGACCAACAGTATGGCAATAGAAGCAACGAAAAGGAATTATGAAAAAATCCAAGTGTTGTCCCCAAGTTCTGCTTCCCCAGGCAATTTCAACTTCTGCAGGGAGCCCTAGGCTCAAGTCAAACTCCACCATAACTTTTGCATATCTCCTATCCATACCAAATAGGGATTTTTTATCAATCTGAATAAATTTACCAACCGTATTGGCCGACCCAACAATAATTTCCTCCATCCAAAGCTCAATGTGTAAACCTGGGATCATCATCCAAAGATGCCTAATACCCTATCTTTCACGAAGAGGGTCAAAAGCAACATTCCAACGCTTAAGAACCAGAGAACCGTCCTTAAAAAGCCAGGTACCAGCCAGTATCTGCTTCATGAACTCCAGCTTCGAAAAGGTGAATAATATCCATCGATTCAATAACAGATTGATACGAGGTGCAATACCTGTAACAGGTACTCAGTACTTATTGACCCAGGCAACTATCTCCTCCTTCGACCCCGAGGTGTATTCAAACCGCCCCACCAAATCCCTCTCAGCCAACATTTCCACCCTCTCCAGATTGGAACCAACCGAAATTACGAACCTATCCACACGTTCCCTGGCCTTAAGGGTTTTTACCCTACACCGATGCTTAGCCCGAGCTCCAAACAAATTAGGGTTTTTGCAGTGGGTACCCGTCAATGGAACACGGATTATTAGCCGCAACAAGACCGGAATCCCCAGAGGAAATAGGGAAAGGCATAATGACCAAATGATATGGTGAATAAACAATAACCGGAAGCACTGGTGAGCCAATCCCACAGCTGTCCCGTCCACAACACCAAGGAAATCCACAAATCAAAATGACTAGGACCCACACAAAAAACATTACCAGACAATCCCAGCCGGAACTAGTCTCCGCAGGAAAAGCAATGGAAACGTGACTGGAAAAAGGAGTTTGTGAGCACCAGCGAAACCCTATTCCCACTTTTTTTACTTGGCTGGTACTAGGCCAGTTCAACCCGAACCAGCTTAACTCCAAGTTGCTGGATTGCTCAATAAACTCCCCCCCAATCACCATCCAAAGCCGAGTTCTACAAACCGGGCAAAGTTTCTGCAAACCCCTCCATCCCTCAACTCCATTGATTGCATTCTTTGCCCAAGGTTATTTCACTTTTATCTAAGCTACCTTACATATATATTTTAAATTGAAATAAATTTATGAAGACTAAGGAGTTCGATGTAGTGTTTTCACCCAACATAAGGAAAAAAAAAGTAAATACACAATGACATCTTAAAAGTTATTGGACCCAACTTATTATAATATATTAATTATAATATTATATTATTATATATTAGTTTTGATATTAATAACTATTATTTATTACCTATAATATTAACTACTATTATATATTAACATTAGTTAAAAGTTATTAGACCCAATTTTTCAACGTGTACAGTAATATTTTTTTTTCAGGTGAAAAAAACATACTATTGATATTCATTAAAAATCAAATAGTACAATGATCATCCCGGTTCTTACTAAAGAAACCAAATACAAAAAAGGATTCTAGCTATTACAACCTAGACAATGCAGGATCTAGCTTCCCATATCTTATCACAAATTACCCCTTCATATACAAGGAAACTAGCTATATTATAATATATTAATTATAATTTAATATTATTATATATTAGTTATAGCTTCCCATATCTTATCACAAATTACCCCTTCATATACAAAGAAACTAGCTATATTATAATATATTAATTATAGTTTAATATTATTATATATTAGTTATAATATTAATTACTATTACTATTATATATTATATATTGGTCAAGTATTACATAAAAGATGGATGTGTTTATTAGTTATAATATTAGTTACTAATATATATTAATTATACATTAGTTATGATAATAATTAAAAGTTATTGGACCCAATTTTTCAAGTATATAGTAATATTATAATATATTAATTATAATATAATATTAATATATATTACTTATAATATAATCACCCTAAGGTATTACCTAAAAGATAAATTAAAAGATGAATAAATATATTAATTGTGATATTAGTTACTATTATATATTAGTTAAAAATTATTGGACCCAAATTTTTAGGGTGTATAATAATATTATAATATATTAATTATAATATATATTACTAGATATTAGTTATAATATTAATTATTATTATTATTATATTTTATATATTAGTCACATATTATCTAAAAGATGGATGGGTATATTAGTTATGATATTAGTAAAATTCTATGTCACCATGTATTAGTCAATCAAAATGCTTTAAAATTCAAAAGAGATATATGTTTGAGGCATTTTTTTATAATATAATTTGTCTAATATATAAATAGAAATAGTAATTAATATTATAACTAATATATAATAATATTATACACTGTGAAAAATACCATCAAAATTGTGAGTTAAATTCAGATTTTGCAAACTAAAAATAAAAAAAACTCAATTCCGATGAAAAGTGAAAAGCCCTGGTCCAATGAATATTTAGACAGTTCCTTTGAATTAGGGTTGAAAAACTCATTTTTTATCCAAATTTTAACTAATTGAATGATGTGTAAACAACATAAATTGCTAAATTGATTATATTATTTAAATAAAAAATAAAAATTATATTTCATAGATTTCTTTAATAATTATAATTCTAATAATTTGGATATTCAAATAAGTCATTACCATCAAAATTGTTTCTTACCATACCGGCTTCAAAAATGCCTACTAGAATGCCCTTGGATTTGTGGATACTTTCTCACCTCTAAAAGATAATTACATTACATATGATTGATTTTTGTTGGATGCATATGCTTAATACTTTATTATCATAATCATGTGCTTCCATGTATGTTGTAAACGAATGTGCGAAGGTGTGCGCATAGGGATAAGCTACATGTGCATTCTATGTTATTATGAATGTTGTGTGAATAATGGGAATTTTGTACAGGTTACTATTTCAATTATATGTTGTATTTTTATTTCAAGAATTATGATTATTATGTTGTCTATTTGCATGTGGTAATCCATTGTGAAAAAATGATAAATTTTCTAAATTTGCATGGATGAGTTGAATTATGTATATATAGAGTTTTATGAGAAAATTGGTTTGAAGCCATTAGAAGTTTTGAGCATAGTTGTTGTATTAGAAAGCAATAATTTCTCATTGGTTTAACAAACCTGAGCATGTTATAATTATAAATATACTTCCTACCTTATTTTTGGATAGTAACTTTTGCATCCCATAAATATACAATTTTCCACATATCTTCTTTTAATAGAACTATTAATGATTCCATAGAGGTTGTTTGATCCATATATTCAAGATTGATACAATTTTCCATATAGGTTGTTTGATCCATATATTCAGGATTTCATCATTTGGTGAGATGTATAGTTCAATGGAGTCTCTTGACCCTTTGATTCTTTTAAACTTGATGTTGCCTTGAAATTACTTCAATCTTCAATTGGGCCAACATATTTTAATACTTACTCATGTATTGTGCAAGGCCTAGAACTATTAATGATTTCATATAGGTTGTTTGATCCATATATTCAGGATTGATACAATTTTGCATATAGGTTGTTTGATCCATATATTCAGGATTGATACAATTTTGCATATAGGTTGTTTGATCCATATATTCAAGATTTCATCATTTGGTGAGATGTATTGTTCAATGGAGTCTCTTGACCATTTGAGTCTTTTAAACTTGATGTTGCCTTGAAATTACCTCAATCTTCAATTGGGCCAACATATTTTAATACTTGCTCATGTATTGTGCAAGGCCTAGATCATATTCCCCTACTGGTTCTAGTGACCCACTTGAATTTACTAGATACTAGAGTGGCTCCCACCACTACTTACACTCTTATAGTTTTGAAATGAAAGGCACTTCAAACTATAGGTTCCGAGGTTGGTATTCCATCCAACACTCACATGACTAGATCCGATTTTGATCTCATGGAAAAAGTGTTAGACATAGATGATCCTTCCACTTATGCAAAAGCTAAAGGAAAGCTATAATGGGAGAAAGAAATGGCTACTGAATATGACTCCTTGATGAATAATAATACTTGGAGCCTTGTTCCACTTCCTATTGGAAAGAATCTCAGTGGTTGCAAATGGGCTTGTAAAACACAGTTCATTACAAAAGGACATATTGAAAAGCATAAGCCTCGGTTAGTCACTAAGGATTTAAGAAAGAAGGTATAGATTACACTAAAACCTTTGCTCCCATTGTTGAATTGAACACCATCAGAATGACCATCACTTCTCTTGTTTCATCCTTTCAATGGGAAATTTAACAAAAGGATGTCAAGGGTGCCTTTTTAAATGGTGATCTTCATGAAGAAATTTATATGCAACAACCACCTAGTTTAATCAACTTTGAAAATTAAAGTTTGGTATGTATTTGTATGGTCTTAAACATGCACCTAGGACTTGGTAAGAGAAAATTAAGACTCATTTGTTGAAGAGTGGTTTCAGGTAGTGTCAATATGCTCCAAATTTACATGTTGAATTCTTTGAAGATGATGCCCTCATTGTTGTTATTTATGTGGATGATATAATCCTCATAGGAAACCATCTTTCCTTCATCCAAGAATTGAAGAATGATCTTAAGTAGTGGTTTGAAATGGTAGACTTAGGCACATTTCCTTATATTTTAAGAATTTAGGTCTGGAACATGATTGACTGGATCCTCCTTTCTCATTCTAAGTATGCTTTGGATTTGGTAGATCAATTTCATATGAGTGATTAAAAAACTTCACCAAAAACATTTCAGTCAAGGTTCAAATTAATTGTTTATTTTGACACCCCCCTTGATGATGCCACACTCTATCGTCAACTTGTTGGGATTTTGATATATCTAACACATAACATGCTTAATATCTATTTTTATATTATCATGGTCTCCAGTTTTATGCAAAATCCTCACGGCGTCCATTGAAAATTAGCTAAAAGGATTCTTAGATATCTTCAACGAACTCTACATTATGGTGTTTTATATTCTAGTACGGCTTATGTTTCACTTCTTGAGTTACATTGATTCTAATTGGGTAGGAGTTACTACTGATAGGAGGTCTATCGTAGGTCATGTTTTTCGGTTTGGTTCATGTCCAATTTTATGGTCAAATAAGAAGTTGAGAAAACTTTCCCTTTCTCAGAGTATAGGGCATCTAAGGAAGCATATAAAGAACTTCTGTTGATTCAGCATGCCCTTACTGAGATTACATTGGTTTAGAATTCTCCTATTGAGATAAGATGTGCCAATTAAAGTAGTATTCAACTTTCTTATAATCTAGTATACCACTCCAAAACCAAACACATTGACCTTGATACCCATTACATTCAAGATCTAGTTGTTGATGGTGTTATTTGTTTGGAGTATTGTCCCACTGAACAATAGGCTACTAATATCTTCACCAAATCCATGATATGGGAGAATTTTCTCCATGTCCACAACTTACAAGGAGTGCAAAAAGTTGTCATCAAGGGGGAAGTTAGCATAATGGCATATTCCTCCAATTGTTTTCCTCCTCCATTAAATTCACCATGGAGGAGGAAAATGAAGGAAGCATGCCTTTTTTGAATGTATTAATATCTAAAAAATACGATGCCTCAATTTTCCACCAGATATATCGAAAGAAAACACATACCGATAGATGTCTTCATGCATAATCACACCATTTCCCTCCATAGAAAGTTGGGGTTATTAACACCCTAGTTACCTGGGCACTAAGAGTTTCTGATAAAGATCACTTAGAAAAAGAGATTGGTCACCTACACCAGGTTTTCATAGAAAATGACTATGACAGCAAACAAATCAAGAAGTTGGTGGAGAAATCTAAAAGTTCCCACACGAAAAGAGAGCACAAGGAGATCAACCCTATTGGTGGCATGGTGTCCTTACCATACATAAAAGGAACCACATATAAGATAGCGAAAATGTTAAGAAGGAAATATATCAAAGTCTCCCCCCCCCCCAACACCATTGGAAAAATGTTGGACAATGCAAAAGATCCAATCAAACCTGGAGCTTGTAAAGGAGTCTATTCCACTCCGTGCTCATGTGAGAGAGTCTACATTGGAGAGACAAGTAGATACATAGAAATTAGGATTAAGGAACATGATGTTGAATTAAGACATGATAGATTCAAAAATTCGGTCTTAGCGGAACAGACCCATTTAAATAAACATCCGATATGCTTAGAAAAGACCAAGATCGTCGCAAGGATAGAGCACCACACCAAAAGAAAAGTTTGGGAAAAAAATGAAATAGAATTGAACCCTAGAAATTTTAATAGATATGAGGGATACAAACTAAGTGAAACTTGGAAACCAGTCTTGCATATGCTTCAAAATGAAAGATCATATAAATTAATTGGTGGATGAACCGACCAAGATATATTAGTATCAATAACTAATATTTATTGAGGGGTTGTCTTATTATTTTCCTTGAGCAATTTGGTCTCCTGAGGATGATCCCATAGAAGGGATCGAAATGTCGAAATAAAAACACCTTAACGCATAACCGCTCCACCCTTTCAATATGATTAAGGATTGTCTAGTGGTCTAATTTATATTTGTACAACATAAGTAATTTTGTAAACACATTGAATCATACTTAGATTGTTGGCCATGTTATTTTTCAACAAATAACTAACTTATAAAGTGGATTTATCCCACATTATCCTATTCCTCTACCATATATAATAGAGGTGAAGTAGGCTCAATTGTGATAAGAAGTGATATGTACATATGTGGGGAGCTCAAGATTTTTAATATTGGAGAGTTTACTTGAATAAAAGAAGACCAACTTCCATGGATGTTTCCCCATTAATTTGGGTTTTACCAAGTTGTCTCCTCTTGTCTTTCTTATTTCTTGATTTTTGATTTATTTTTTTGTTTGATGCTTTCCATAGGAGTTTGAATTAGCTAGGTCTTTGGTTATGTGTTATTGCATACTTTCCTAATCTAAAAATAGATATGGCCTTGTAGCTAAGAAGGTTCACCATCATATATGTGTAATTTAATTAGGGATGGGGTCAATTCTACAAAACAAAGATTCTTCCAAATAAGTATTGACATGACACAAGTGGGGGCTCCTTTAGTAATGATGCATCGATAGATAATCGAGTTATTAATGGTTACATGAACCTAAAAGGATACAAAAGAAGTCATCCAAGGTTCACATCTATAGACATCAAAAGTGATCAAATGATCACCAAAAGGGCCTACCGAACCTAATGGAGATAGAAGGGATAGTATGTTGCACAACGTAGTTATGTAGAACTTCTAAAGTAGACATGGAAATATGGGGCTGGTCCAAATCATCCATAAAACTATAATTTTGAGTAGCTATAACATTGGGGTTATGGGCTATGTAACATAAGGGTATATTAGGTGCCTTTGGACTAGGGTTAAATTTATGCCATGGTGGGTGTATAGGTACTTTTTCTAAAGGTGAATCCCTATTCCTATCGGAATTGATAGGTTCAACTAGCATACCATATTGATGACATTGAGTTTGAAGATTGAAATCAGTGAAGGTCATGAAGGTATTGTCAAAATAAGGGTCATTAGGATTGGCTGGCATGGATGACTGATTAGGGTGAGAGATCATTGTTTATGTCATGATTAATCCTTATGGTGGAAAGGGGTTTTGTGGTACCATCGATTACAACATGGGAGGATGAGTGGGTGAATTATTGTTATAACATTGGGCGGTGTTAACAATCTCTTACTCTTATTGGATTATCCCACAGTTGACAAGCTCTAGTAAGATGTGGAAAATGGTGGATATAATGTTTGTGTACTTTGCAAAAGGAACATGAATGATTAGTTTGTAAATAAGGTTTTAACCCTATTTTTGGCAGGTTTAGTAGCATCCTAATTTGTAGGGTTAGGGTTTCTCCAACATTACTAGGAAGGTTAAAAGGTTGGCCTCCACCTTCCTAGTTTTCATTATTTCCTTTATTATTCCCCTTATTCTTCTTCTTGTTGGTATTGGGTTGCACATTTTTTTTTTAGATGCAGTTTGGTTGAGAATTTTTTGTTGAGCATAAACCCACCCTTGCAAAAGAGGGCGAGTTTGAAGATGTTGTTGGACTAGAGGCATTGTTGTAGGGCCAATAAATGGGTAATAAGAATTATGGGCTTGTGGAGCCACATATGTTGTAGAATCACTGTCACACATAGCACCACTACACATAGGTCCATGGACATAGGGGGGATTTAGAAGAGTTGAGTAGGAGGTACTCATGTCTACATTAAAGGACGAGTGAAAACAATTGAGAGAGTAGTAGGGAAAATGTGATTTCCCTGGATTAGAGTGCTAACCAATAAGGTTATTGCCATATGGATAATTTCCCTTGAAGGGGTGCATTTGGTTCTATGGGTTATAGGTAGATTCCATTGCCCTAATTAATCCATCTATAGAATGAGATGCACTTGACTGATCGCATCATGAGGAGTCACTATGGGGTTTGTTTGGGATGATATAATACAAATATTCAAATTGAGCATAGATCAAATCATATTGTTGAACCTTTAAAATGGCTTCATCTTATGCTTGTGGTCACTTAGAAGTGATGTCCTTAGATATGCTAGGTAATAGATATTTCAAGGACCAACCTAAGAATATGGTCATCTAGTGTGATCTTGTTAATGATTTTTCATATTTTCCATTCATGGATGTGATTTTTGATATGTGTAGCAGTATTCTAATGGCATGAAAAAATAACTTCCTCTCCCTCATCATATCAAGTGGGTAACTAGAAAAAGGTGAGGAAAGTGGAATCTAACGACACAAAGTTGGGATGTGTCATAGAGGGTTGTTTAATGTGCCATTTTGCTTCTACTCTAGTAAGGGTTCTTTGGAATAATAAAAAATAGATAAAATCATCTATAATACTATTAGAGGAGCACCATATATGAAATGATTGAAGGGGTTCTATTATGATTTACCTTAAAACTTAAGGATGTCTAATGGTAATTTAGTTGGAATCAAAGGCCATGTAGGATCATGTTGAATAAGATCATTAGTTAGTCTATCACGATATGTTATATTAATACTAGCCATGAAAGGGACACTCAAGATCAGAATTATGGTTGAATTGGAAGTTGTGTTTGAACTTGCGTTGGAATTTGCATTACGTTGATTAGTATAGGGTGATTTGGGGGTAGTAACAAAAACATGTTGGTTACTGGTTTTCTAGCTAGGGAAGTGGCCTAAGTGGAAAGCCGACAATCCAAGATATGAGGAATTTGAATCCAATGATTCCAAAGAGAAATTGTGTGAGAGGGGAGGTCCGGGTGTTTGATTTTCACATGTTGAGGCACATTGATAACCCATCCAAGAATCCAAAAGAGGGTGGATAATTTGTGAAGTCACCTAGAATGTCTAGGAGGAGCAATCTTAACATAGGGTAATAAGCACTACCTCAACTAATATCTCTATGCAAGGCTAATGAGAGGGGTTCAAGTAATCTAACACTACTACATATGGGCGGATTGTTCCACGAAAATTTTCTACGTTTTCAACATTCGTGGGTTCAAAAAATGATTTTTTAACTTTTTTTTGTCAGGGTGGAAAAATCGTGGCAATATCCACATTTTTTAAAGTTCCACGAACATTCGTCGATATAGGGACGAAAAATCTAGGTTTCAGTTTTCGTGGCAACAGGGATGAATGTCGAGCTGTATAAACTACACACTCTCACCATGATTTTCACATTTTCTTTTCTTGCGGCACATTGAGCACGAATTTTGGACTTGCGGGGTGATTGTATGAGCTTGGATATTCTGCATAGCTCTGATTTTGAACTTGCAAGGTTAGTAATGTGTAATTTTTTGTCCATATTTTTATAAGGATTAGATTTTAATATTGTTTAGTAATGAGCTGGCTTAGTTCATGTTAACTTTCTTTTTTGCCTTTCTAATATTTTTTTCAAGAACTTGCTATCATTTTCATTTAACTTGCTATATTTTTTTCAAGAACTTGTTTTTTTGGCTTAGGTCATGTTAACTTGCTTTTTAAAAATGGCATATTTGAAATTGTTTTCTCTTGCAATTGGTACTATCTCTAGTGTGTTTGCGGTCCTATATAACATTTGACATACATAATGCTTGGGATCTATTAAATCCTTTCTTCTACAATATTGGTTAAGAGCCTACCCTCTTTGGTGGTCAAACTATATGATCAGGTCTTCAAACTATACAAGTAGTTATCAATTTTCCAATATTTTTGGTTCCTTAACATTTGACATTTACCATTTTTTTTAGTAACCAACCAGAACCACTTCTAATTTTAGTGCTCTTGATACAATGCATTCCTAAAAATATGGAAAGAATATTTATTTAAAATTCCAACCACTGCATGGGTACAATCTCCCTCCAAGTGTTCACATTAAACGTTAGATTATATTAACTTACCATCTTTCCATTCTCAATTCACTTTCTCACAACCAACTTATAACCATCTTTCCATTCATATTTACTTTAGTCTTCATGTTTTTCTTTATAAATATAGAAAATATTGGATTATAATATACTATATTCAGAAATGTACTTATAATATCTAATGTAATTGACAAGTTATTGTTTTGTATGGCGTAGGTAAGACAATTACTTGTACCACTGCAAGGATTTGTCACTATGAATGAAAATGCAAGGAAGCTTGCTCAGTTTAGAGCTGCATTAGATGCGAGAGGAGATGGAAAATGTTATTGTCCTTGCTTTGATTGCAGGGGCTTGCAAAAAAGAAGACTTTTAATAGAAACAGCTGAAAGAAATTGTAGGGAGAAGGGTCACGCCGAAGGGGGTTATGAATATCGTCCCCTGGTAAGACTATTTTTGGGGTTCAATTTTTAATATATTCACTGTAATATTCATCATGTCTGCATGAATTTTAGTAAAATGTCTTATTTTTTTACTATATGTTCTATACAAACTAATTTTCTATGTTGTTTGTAAATTTATAGATAATGCCCCCAGAATGTCACGTTCCAGAGAGTTATTTGTCAAGTACTAGCAGAAATACTCATTCACGGCTTGACGAACTTCTACATCAGAATATTGAAGATGATCAAGTAGTTATTTCTGATGATATAATGGATGTAGATAACATTAGTGACACAAATCAGGAAGATGAGATACATAGATTGATCCAAGACACATTTGCTCCAATGGATGAGGACAACCAGGATGAGAGTGATGATGTTGATCCTCTACTTGAGAAGTCACGTCAACCTCTTTATGAAGGCTCAAAAACAAATCTTTTATCTGCTATATTGTTGTTATTGAACTTGAAGGTTTTGAATGGATTATCAAACACCTGTATGACACAGATACTAAGGTATGTAATTTGTTTTTATTTTTATTTTTGTCTGCATGTTCACAATATCTATATATAGAAAGGGTTGAATTTTTTCCTATATTGTTGCTATTGTTATCTAATGTGTAAAGTTTGGATGCGATATTGATGATTAATATTGTTTTCATTGATTTATTCTTTTGAATTTTGTAGATTGTTAGGTGATTTTCTATTACCAACTTCAAATATTTTACCACGCACATATCGAGGGATATATGTCATTATGAAAGCATTTGGTATGGAGTATCAAGCTATTGATGCATGTCCTAATGATCATATCATATACTATGGAAAATATGCATTAGAAAATGAATGCCCACAATGTCAAACAAGTAGGTATCGAACCGATAAAGTGACAAAAAAGGTGCCTCAAAAAGTTCTTCGTTATATTCCGATAATCCCACGTTTCCAGCGGTTGTTCAGGTGTCAAAGTATAGCACAGTTTATGGATTTCCATGCAAAGAACAGAAGTCGCGATGATGTTCTTCGAATGCCTGCAGATGATTCTGCATTGAGATACATCGAAGAAAAGTGGCCAATTTTTAAAGAAGGTCCTCGTAATGTTAAACTTTCTTTGGCAGCTGATGGTGTCAATCCATTTGGAGAGCTTCGTTCTACCTACTCAGTGTGGCCTGTTTTTGTTATAAACAATAACCTTCCTCCTTGGATGTCGATCAGGAGAGCACACAATGTTGGCAATGATTGTTCCATGTATTTAATTAATAGGTATTTTTTTAATTGAAAGTCTAATCAGTAAATATTTCATTGATTTGTTTCGTGCATGATAATTATGTCTTTTATATATAACGACATATAGGTGCCAAATATAATTAATCATGTATGTTTGACCAATTAGGCAAGTACCAGGTTAAAGATATGAACGTATATCTTGAGCCTCTTATTGATGAGTTGTTGAAGTTATGGGCTGACGTCACTATGTATGATATTTCTAGACCAATTGGGCAAAGACGATTTCAATTCCATGGAATACTTGCATTTACAATTCATGATGCTCCCGGGTTAACACATTTTGTGGTATGTTGTTACTTTCTTTTGTTCCTTAATATTTTATATATCTATTGATAATATCATGCATTATTTTAAATTTTACTGCTAATTTGCTACACCAATTCATATATCTTGTAGGTCTTCAAACCAAGGGTAAATTTGCATGTCCATTTTGCGGTCCCAGGATAAAATCTCGTCATTCAAGGAGTTTAGCAAAGTAAGTGTTCGATGAGTATAGGCACTTTCTGCCTAAGAACCATAGTTATCGAACTACAGACAAAGCCAAATTTAATGGTAAAGAAGAGAATGGAAAAAAAACCACGAAGAATGACACCTCACCTATGGAAGGTGGAATATAATAGAAACCGTCAAGGTATGCCAATTTGTTTTTTTGTTTCGAATTATGTTCAACGCGATATGTTATACCATTATTGATTAATTGGTTTTAATTTGATTTTGTTGATGTTTCATGAATGTCGTTAAGGCACATGAGGAATCAAAATTTACCTGCTTCAATTTAGTAGGTTGCCATACTATGAGCACCTGCAAATAGTTCATTTGTTTGACACAATGCATATCGGGAAGAACATAACATAAATGTTATGGTGAATATTAGATGGAAGGACTGACAAAGAAAGAATTGGAAAGATTTGTAGTGACATCCAAGAATCTAATCACGCATTGCAAAGTGTGATCATTAATTCTAATGGCGATGGCCGTCAACAAAATATTAGTCTTCCTTGGTGCTTGACGAAGCAACAGAGCAATATTGTAAGAGAGGTCATAAAAAATATCAGGTTTCTGACGGGTTTTTCGTCAAACATAAAGAATATCTTGACGAAAAATGGTGATTTTGCAGGGGTTAAAACACATGATTGGCATACATTCATTAAGGTAATCATTAGTCTATAATATATTTCATTATCGGTATGCACTATTTTATTAATTTTATTCTCTTATCTAGAAATAAATATTAATAATTATGTGTTTTTTGATATAGTATGTTCTACCTTTGTCTCTCCCAGACGAATTTGACAACAACATAAAACATATTATTTATGTTCTTGGAAAATACATGAGGTAAGTAATGTTTTACTTGGAAAATGTACTTGGTCTGTGGTCTGTAGCAGAACTTATTGACATATAATATGTTTTTCCCGCAAATATTATATATGCCTTGACATATTGTTTTATTGCATCATTTGTAGGTGGATTTCATCAAAAGAAATCCATAAAGAAGATATAAGGCATTGGAAGAGAGAAATTCCCCGACTAATGTGTGAAATCCAACAGTATCTACCTCCAGCATTTTTCAATGCACAAGAACACTACCTCATACACCAAGTTGAGGAGATTGAATTATGTGGACCAGTACACACAAGGTCGATGTGGATGGTGGAGAGGCAGTTGAAGTCATTGAAGGATTTTGTTAGAAAAAGAGCACGTACCGAGGGTTCTATGGTTGAAGGATATATGGTATATCAATGCATGGTGTACATTAGTGAATATATACCTAAAATAACATAAAAGATGAATGTGCCTCGCATTTGGCATCTCGACTCCATCAACAAATTTGAAGGGGAGGTCCTACCGGGGAGAGGTACATTGAGGACTGTGAAAGGTAATTATTATTATACGTTGTTGAATTAATATGTTACACATTTATTTTTTCCAATTTTATATTATCATACTATTTTTTAACTCTTTTTAATAATTATGCATTTTCAACTATATTAAACTATGTTCCTTTAATGATGATCTAATTAATTATGAAATTGAATTGATTTTTTAACATATAGTTGGTTGAGTGTGGGATGCTTTACATTTATACATTGCAAACAACCTTGATTGGATGGAACATTGGATAAAAGATTGTGAAGAATTCTTCGGTAGGTTATCATGGGAAGGGGCCAGTAACATGATTAAAACAGCTCATCGTCTTCGACATCAAATTCCTGACCTTACGTCGCAAAGGGAAGTTGATTTAGCCTATGGTTTAAAAGATAAAAAGGCAAGTAATTTTTTTACCCACATTTCTTCTAGTTACTTCGATCCATTTTTCCAATTATTACATTTCGTTTGTTTAATTTTTCAATTATATTTACTAACTCCTATACGACGTTTATTAATTCACAATGTATTTGTAACATGTTGTCAATGTTGCAGTTGAAACATCACACGGCTATGTGGTGTAATGGTCGTAAATTTCGTATCAAAAAGTTGGATGATAATAGGAAAACCTCGGATTGTGGGATAACTGCAGTGTTTAAGGTCACCAATGTTTCCTCTGGAAGTGATAGACATCCAGAAGAAACCGAGAATAGGTACTATGGCTATTTGGAGGACATTCTTGAGTGTGATTTTAATTCCTTTAAAATAGTTTTGTTTGAGGTGAAGTGGTACAGGCTACGGATGCATGAACGTGATCCTGAAAGAAATGTTATTGAGCATGCTAATGGATTTACCATGGTTAATGCAAGGACATTTGAACCAGGTACAGAGCCTTATGTTCTTTCAAGTCAATGTGAGCAAGTCTACTACTCCGAGGTACCAGGAAAAGCAGGTTGGTCATATGTTGTTCGTTACGATCCAAGAGGAAGACCAGTAAAGTATAATCATGTACTAGATGATGAAGATAATCAGGGAGAAGAAGAAGATGATGATGATTCAGATCAAGCTGTATCCAATGTGTTAGATGAAGAAGTTGAAGAGGTTGATCATGCAAATGTAGCAGACGATGATTTCATTGACGATATGGATGACTATATTAGCGAAGATGACTTTGATGATGATGACAATGTGAATGATCCTTTCATCAATATCTATTCAGAACTAGATCCTGATACAGATGTTGAGTTGGATGAAGAAGAAGATGAATGATATTTAATTGTTGAAAAGTTGAGGTACGCAAATGTTTATAGGTTAAAGTAAATGCACTCACGTACCATATGTTCATTGTGTTGATTAAATTGGTTATATTTGAAAATTAGTTTTCTAATCTTATGTTCTACATGTGCAGAAGCGTGGGTGTTCCTCGAGGTTGTAGTGGTAATGGTTTGAATCGAACATGTGTCGATTAACCAAGACACAAAACAAGTTATAAGATTTATGTGTTATTTTTTGGGATATTTCAATTACTAATTAGTGGATTTGTATAATGTAAAGAAAATTATATTTTTTTCTTAATTTTGAATAATGTATAGAATAATTAATGTACCGAATGGGGCCAACGTTGAATTTTTTTCAATGGGTGGTTGTACGGATTGGAGTTTTGCATGGTTATACTAGACACATGTAGTGACGGTATGGGAGGGTTTCTAGACTCAATATAGGGTGGTAAATGCTACATGTATAGTCTCAAAGATCCATAAAATCCCAAGAAAGAGGGGGTTCCTTCAAGAAATGATAAAGTAATGCTAAGAAGTCTCAAAATAGCCTCCAAAGGCTAGAACTCCAATGCATGCAAATTCATGCTAAAAAGTGGGCATTATAGCAAGTGGATCCACCAAATACAAACGAACTCCACAAAGTGCTCAATAAGACCCCAAAAAATCGAATTCCTCTCCATAAATCATGCATAAGAAACCTCCTTAGGTGGGATTTGGCTTCAAATGGGTGAGAATCCTCCACAAAGTAGGATAGAAACCATAAAAAGTGGAACGTTCTTCAAATAAAGGCACAAATTAATGGATATAACACCTCTAGGTTAAATGTTATGACAAAAATTCCATGCACTCATGTGTAGGTGCTCTATAAAGCTAATTGTGCAATGCTAGGGTTCCCTTGAATGCTATTTACTCCATGCAATGAGACCTCAAAGGGGACAATCCTCCAAAGGTGGCATATAAAACCTCTCAAAAGTTGAGCGTTAATAACCTAGATCCATAAATCACTTCCGATAACTCCTTCTGTTAGGATTAAACCATGGTATGTACCATATTATCCTCAATATGGTAGACACTTGCTATTGGTTATTACTCTCAAACCTATAAAATTATCCTTTTACTATTGTTTAAAGGTTGCAAAGAGATTGGAGTTAAGGTACCATGTTGTAGGTTGCTAATTGTACACATGGGTGACAAGAAGATTCACCCCAAATTTATCTTATTTATGACTATTGTTTATCCTCTTTGTTGTTGTACATTTTGTCTATAAGATCGCCGCCCCTTTGATTCATTGTTCAATTTGTTTGCACCCTTTAACACACATGAAAACTAGGTCTAACATGAAATCAATGCAATGGGCGGCACAAAGAGTCCAATAAAAGGTTTGAGACCTCTCCATAAGCAATGTGCAACATAATTAGCATCAATGTCCATATCATATTTCTCCACCCCTCAAGAAAATATCACCTACTGAGGATGTTACCAATGAGTTCATATTGACATGTAGTTGGTTTCAAACAAAACACCAACAAGTCTACAAACTTCCCCATAGACTGCCACTCTCATGTGGGGAGCATGATTATGTAATTCTATTTATTATAGGAATCCACCAACCAATGTGCACCAATATCAACATCCTATTACACACAAAAATGAGATGGAATAGTTCATTCATGAATTGTTGGAAACATGTGTGATCCATATAGCTAGTACCAACCCCCACTCTCTACTCATCATGGTTCTTCATTTTAAGTTAAAATTTATTTTTCAAATAAAAAAACATTACATAAAAAAAAAATATTAATCATAGTAAAGTAATAATAATAATAATAAATAATAAATAATTTAAATTTAAATTTAAAAAAAAACATAAAACAAAACAAACACATGAACCTTACCTTATATTAAACTTACCTCCCCTCCCGCACACGCACACCATTTGCATTTTCACCATTTTTTACTTGCCTCACAAAGCGCAGAGCCCTGAGGTTTGCAGTGAGGAGGTGAAGGAGGACGCATAGGGTTCGCGAGGTGAAGGAGGACTCCAAGGGGTTACCTCCCCTACCGCACACGCACAACATTTTCATTTTCACTGATTTGCACTTGCCTCACCAAGCGTAGAGCCAAGAGGTTTATTGCAAGGAGGTGAACGAGGACGCATAGGGGTTACGAGGTGAAGGAGGAAACCAAGGGGTCAAGAAGGACGCAGAGGGGTCGCAGAGGTCGCCAAGAGGACACAATGTCCCCCCAAAATCAGTCAGTATCTTGTCATTAAACCCCATTTCTCTGTCAAATTTCTCAAAAAGAGGTCATTTGGATTTAGGGATAAGGCATTTTATGTTTGATTTTTTGCAACTAATCTGAATAAATCCACCATTTGAGTTTATTTTACTATAAAATGAGTTGTCTTTATTGAAAATCCAAATCCCATTGTAGTTTATGGGGGTTGTCTTACTTAATGAAAAACATGACGACACTCTTTGAACAAAATCAAATCATTTTGGGCATAAATTATATTATAAATTGAGTTTTTCTTGTCAAATTTTGAAATTGCACTTCAAAATGAGAGGTATTTGGCCGTAAATCATCTTTTGTGTGGCTATAATTATTTTGGAGAAAATAAATTTTGATCTTGGGGTTGGATATTTTCACAATGAATCCAAGTAAAGTCCTTCTCAACATTTTCACTATCAATAACTTTGTGGCAAGGAGGGGTTGATGTTATTTGGGAGGAATAATGGACAGAAAAAAAAGATACCTTATATGATAAAAAAGATAATGTAACAATTACTCCCAACTAGTATAAAGCTTGCGCGTCAAAAAAACTTGTTGCTTTGATGCCCCATTTTCCCTAGATGTGTTAATGGATTCCCAACAAACATCTATGGACTCCCTAAGATGTGCCAATGTGACCTCCTTTCACTCTATTTCACACAAGAAAATCATGTGATAGAGGAGAAATGCACTTTGTAGAGCTAAAATTGACCGAATTCAAGTAAAAAATAGGTTTTAATAGGTTGTCATGCGAGTTTGAATAAGTTAGATTAGTGATTGATCATAGTTAGGGCTAACCATGACTCAAAATTGTGTTGAACATCAAACTCGCATTGATGGAGTCAAACTTGTGTTGAACATCAAACTCACATTGATGGAGTCAAACTTGGTTAAACTCAAGTTTGACAAAAGTCGTTCATGAAAAAAAATTTCCTACCCAATCCAAGTTAAATTCATTATTTGGCGAGTTTGACTCACAATCCTCATAAACTTGGTGACAAGTATCGTGATGCAAAAAATCGAAATTTTGATGATTCCTTCTTTTATGAACTTGAGGCATTCAAAAATTAATTTTGGCCATTTTTGCCAATTTTGAACATGCAAGACAATTAAAGGAAAATTCCCTTCCTAATCAACAAATGCATTTTCAAGCTTGGGGGAGGCATGGTAACTATGTATGATGATAGTGGAAATTCTTTTCTTTCCAAGGATTCCAACTACATGCTTGGAGGTTTGGTTTAAAATTAACCATGAAAAATTTATACATAGGTAGATCATGGACATGACTCTAATTTTGTGAAAAATTGAAGTATAATATCACTTGTTAACATTGGATCCATATGGAGATAGAGACCCCATTGTAAGGTGCTAAATGTCCTCAAAATATAGATTTAACCCTCTTTTTTAGACACCCCTTTCAAATATGCTTCCATAAACCCAATTTGCTACCATGTGAGATTCATCATGCCTCATGGATATCTCAAATTGTACATGGAATATGAGGGTTAAACACACTAATCCTTGTACAAGCTATTTCAATGGAATTTGCAGCAAGGGAGGTGAATTGTCCCAGGGTTCTCATCTTTCCACATTTCTAGGTTTCTCCATTTCATTATGAGCAATGAATTACAGGTCTACAAAAGTTTGTATTTTCCCCAATTTCACTTTTTTTTACATAATTGCCAAAATATAAGCCATTCTATGTAGGAAAGTTAAAAATGGGATTTGAAAATGGTCAGGTCTTCTACTAGACATACTTGACCTTTCTACATTTACCGTTTTTTATATCCAAATCTCAAAGCATATTCCATTAGAACCTAGTAATTTAGGTCTAAATGTGCAATAAATTTGAGTTGGTCAATTAGATGTTTTCAAGGGTTAGTATTTTAGGGTTATATGGAATTCAATAGAACAATAATATGCTTCAGAGATTCGCTTATGTTCCAACCTCTGGTTCCATCAAATTTTGGGGTGCACAAAAATTCTTACCTCCAATCTCTTTATTTCAAAATTTTGAAAGTCATAATTGTTGCAAGGTTCCCTTAATAGGTTCCATTTCCCTTCGATGTGGGAATAGTGGAACACTTACAAGGAAATACTGAAAGACCACTGCACACAAACAAAAATAATAATGACAATTATAACCATGGAAAGAGGGATTCAACCATTGCTTGCAACTTTAGAGCGGACCCTTACTTTGAGGAAAGCCAGTTGTTGAATCCTTGAATTTAAATTTGATATGAGAAAAGTTTATTTTTATCTCTCCATGGGTGTAGTTATAGATCTATAGGGATATTCAACCTGGATCGACCCTCACACTAGAAATAGAAATAGCCAATAGGGTAGTTTGAAAACCTTTCATCTGACTTCCATACTACACATGATAATGATGGATTAAATGTTGATTTTTTTTTCTTTTTCTTTGTTGAAGAGATGAAACTTTATCATGCTGAGCTAACTGTCAATATTATCCTCCAACTGCCACAATATCATTAACCAAATGCACAAATCATGCTACAGGTCAACATTATTTTAGGTAGCAAAATCACCATCTTAGATCTTAATATACCCTGTAATGTTGTAATATGATGAAGGATCTACCAGTGGTGCATTCAAAATCCGATTCCATGTTGCTACAAACACATCAATGTCATCTTTAGGACAAAAATATCCAATAGACCTAACATTGCAACAAACCCTTGTTGAAAGGTGGGCAGATCCATGTGTTGTTTTTCATCAGATGGAAGAATAAATGCATGCTTTTAACTGCCATGTGAATTTAGGCCTAAGATACTGATTTTTTGAGTCTGGAATAGTCTTCAAATATGAGTGAATGGGTTGTTTACCTAAATCATTATATAAGATTTCCATGCATGAAACAATCATCAAAATGCTTCTATGAAGTGACCATCCATGCAATCAATCATGTCATCCTAAGTATGAAAGTAAAATGACGTAACCAGCACTCTAAATGTCATCAATACGTCATATGAAAGTGATCCAAATGAAAGAGATGTATAATTGAATATCCAACCATCATCCCATAGCTACTAGCATGAACATCCATAAAGTCATCTAAGGTATCAAATTTCCAACAAGATGTAACCCCCAATTGGATATTTGATAAGAATCAAAAGTGGACACCCATGCAAAATGGGGGGTAATAGGAAGAACTAACACCTACAAGGTTGGGTTGAAAGAATTTTGATTGAAGGACCAAGCCCCACAAAATTAGGTTGTAGGAAGTGAAAGACATATGCAGACCAACAAGGTTAGGCTGTGTGAATTTTGAATATCTAGAGTTGTGGGTTATTTGAAAACTGGTGTGGATACACAAGGTTTAGCTGCAGGCCATAGAAAAAACTATAATGTCAAGTTACAATTTTTGGAGAGAAAGGATTTTGACAGGTTGTGGAATATCCAACGCAGAAAGTATGGAGAAGTTGAAGCAACATACAACAAATTGAAGATAAATAGATTAGAAGTTGAAGAGTTGGAAGATTAAACGATGACTTTTGTATTTTTTGTATCATATGAACTAAAGGTACAAATAGTTGAATGCCTCTTGTAACAAAGTTTGAGAATGGAGTCTAATGAAATTAATGTATTGTTCTGCAGTGCATCTATACTTAAGTGAAATTAGGATCTATAGCATTGCACCTCATCTCTTTTTTGTTACGTATATAATGATGTTTTTCTTGTTATGTGTTGTTCTATTTGTTGTGGTGTTTGTATTTTATGCACCTACGCAACTAAGGTTTGGTTAGCTGTGGTAGGCCAAATAGAGTTTCAAAAAGAAATTTAGTTGTAGATGTGCATAAGCCCTATACTGTGATATCCAATGATAATGGCATGGTCTACCCATATCACGTCCCTTATAATAAGATATCTGCCAAATTCAAAGATCTCACAGCAGAGAGAAGAGTGGTTGAATCTGAAAGTACATTCTGCTAGCTATTACAGGAGCCTATTTTTCATTAGAAAACCCATCCACATCTTGTTTTACAGCTTTAGGAGCAAGTGAATTTACCATAAATAGTTAAGAGAGAAATTTGTGGAAATTAAACCATGGGAGCATATATGAATAGGTATCTTCACCTCAACGTTCATCTCTCTTGCTTCACAGCTTGTGCTTTTCCAGCTATCGTGAGTTATGCCTAAGTCACTAACTGTTGTGTTTGATATGCAAATTAGGCTCAGATGTGTATGACAAATCAAATCAAGATAATGTGTTTTGATTCTAATTTCTATTGAATATTTGTAAATGTTCTAGTTTCTAAATTTTATTGGATCTATATGTCTGTATTTTTAAATTTAAATATATTTTAAATATATATATATATATATGTATATAAAACGTGTACTTAGATATACACATAATGTCTGAAAATAGTCTTTGAAAATCAAATTTCTCATGGCCATTTGAGTGCCAAGTAGGTACCACCAAATAGGTATCTGTCAGATTTATCTTCCTCAAGTGATGATGAAGATATACTCAGAGAGGTTGAAAGTGAGACAAGTTGTACTAGATCTACCGGTTTTACATCAACTAGATCAGAAAATATAAGGAAAAGATTTCATAGACTCATGAAATATTTTATTGCCAACGGTGGGTCGTGTAATTATGATGCTGAGAGCATAGGAGACATTGACTTTCCATTTAGGTATAAACATCTAGTGCAACGATGGGTACCTAATATGCTACCTCAAGTGGACACAGATTTCTTCATCAATGGGAGGATGTATCGCATCGCTCCTTCGTCCTTACATGGATTGGGGCTATTTTCCATGGATGGAATAAAGGTACGCTATGGCACTGTAACTGAATTGATGGAGTATGTAGGACCACTATACAAATACAATAATTGGTTGATCTTGGTCCAATATACTCGAAGTATGCGGAGATACGGAGTTTCCGCGAATTATATTCAAATAGCAGAAAACAATAAAAACAAAGGGGTGACTATGTATATTGATGGGAAACCAAAAGCGTTCGGAAACGTTGCTGGCTTTATAAATAGTACACGACCAGTGACAACAAATAAGCTACCAAATTGCGAATTCGAGGCACGCGAACATCATCGTATATTTGTATGTGCAATAAAAACAATACTTGCAGGTGAAGAGTTGTTGATTGATTACAACTTAAATAGAATAGATGTGGCTTCCGCGGTCCAGGAGAACTGTGGACCGTTAGAAACTATGCCTCATCAGGTAAATGCTAAATGCAGTATCTAAACATGACTACAATAACTGAATGTTTTTTTTTGTTTGTTTTTTTTTTGTTTTTTTTTTTGTTTTTGTTTTTGTTTTTTTTTTTGTTTTTGTTTTTGTTTTTTTTTTTGTTTTTTTTTTTTTGTTTTTTTTTGTTAACATTCGATTTCCATTGTTGTCATTCGCTTTATTCATGCTTATTATGAATATTTTCGTGTGATTACATGGTGATTACACTGCTATGAATATCTCATTTTTGTTTATGATGCATTTATTGACTATTGAAATTTTTTTAGGGTGACGACAGTGGAAAGGCACATGCTTCTTCCACGGTCCAGGGTGACCGTGGAAGGTCAGAAACTATGCCTCGTCAGGTAAATGTTAAATTTAGTAAATAAATATGACTACAACAACAAGATGTTCCAATTTTCACTGTTAGCATTTGTTTTTTCAGTGCTTATTGTTAATATTTCCATATGAAAGCATGCTTATTAAACTGTGGCAGGAGTCTGCTCATGGCCATAGAGCAGAACATGTATCTTCCACTTCTGAGGTAAAAATTAATATTAATGCAATATCTCATTTTTCTTTATGTTACAATTATTTAGTATGAGGTAAACGTTTATTTATTGATTGATTGTGTCAGTGTGGCGCCATTGGAAAGGCACCTGCTGCTACCATGGTCGAGGGTGAGCATGGAAGGTAACACTCTGTGGCTCGTCAGGTAATTGTTTAGTAAAATAACTAAATTTTTTGATTTAGTATGTTAACATTCAATGTCCACTATTGACAATCACATTTTTCTGAGCTTATGATGGACTACTGGTTCATTTTTATGACATTATGATGGATTACTGGTTCATTCAGGACCGTGGAAAGGCGCTTGCTGCTTCCACGATGACGGTTCATCGTGGAAACTCACCAGCCATAACAGCGCGCTAGGTAAGTGTTAGTGCATAATAGTGACTTAATCTTCATTACAATATCAATATTTGAATGATGTTAAAATTATATTGCTTAATTTAATTTATTGTTTGATGAATTTAGTCACGTGCACATGATCTGGGTGATGAGGGGTTTGAGGAAGAAATTTTCTATTCCACTGACCCACTGCACACTTTTAGAATAGCCTTGAAAAAGGAAAACATAGAAATGCTTTCCTTGGCTCGCAAAAAGCCATTAACACAGGAGGACAGGGCAAGGATTCTAGAGCTGCAAGATCAAATACAATCTTATGGGGTAAGTGGTATCTTCAGAAATTTTTTAAGCTATGTTGTGATTTCATATCTGATATTATGTTTTTTATTTTTCCAAGTGATCTGATAAAGTAAATTTTATTGATTTTAGGAGTTTTTAAAACCCGTGACTACAGAACCTGCCTTGACAGGTATAGGTAGCAGTGAGGGTCCAATGAAGCAAAAAAGAAGCAATGTACCAATGAGGCTTTTTGGCACTCCTGCGGTTGGCCTCGAATCCATTGATGACGGCATTGATGAGAGAGAGCATGATGCCATGCCGGAGCCTGATGCTATGCCTCGGCATGATGAGATGGAGGCCTATCACTCCACATGACTCTGGAGATGAACGTACTGTAGACAACCAGGATAGTTTTCCTGGAGCAGCACGAGTTAAAAGCATCGGATCACGAGTTAAAAGCATCGGATCACTCGATCTCACCTTTCTGGTGGATGACTCTTGTGTTCCTATCAAGATCCAAAAGATTGCTGGTATTTATTAATTAAATTATTCATTTTAATCATGAAATTGAAATAGTCATACATTGAAATTATTTTAAATTAATGGATTACATATTTAATTTGCAGGAAACAATGTATTCTACAGGCATTTGAATGACAAAGCCTTGGAGCTGTTTGGCCCCACCATTCGCACACAGTGGAATAGCCAAGATAGCAATAAGAGAGATGAATTGATGGACCACATGGTCAACTTGTTCGGCAATACTTTCAACAAGAAGGTTGTTGCAAGGTTAGCCGGTGAGATTTTGAAATATACCAGGGCCCAATATAGGGAAAGATTGCAAGCTGACCTCAAGCATGATCACCCTCCCATGGTTCTGGAGAAAGAGTGGAAGGCACTCATAGACGATGCAAAGGAGAACTTGCTTAAAAGACAAGGAAAACAACCACGACCTGGTAAAGCAAGGTACAACATATATAATCTTTTTATTGAAATAAGCTCAATTATTTTTTTCTTTTTTGTTTTAAGTGAGATTTTTTGATAACTAAGGTTTTCAAAATTTTCATATATAGGCTACCTGACACCTCCAAAGCAAACAAGGCTAGAATGGAAAAGCACGGGCAACATAAACTAGGCCAGGGTGGCTATAGAAAACTAAGAGCAAGAATCGTAAGTATTAAATGATTAATTGATGGGAATATTTATTTAACAATACTGAACAAATATAGGATTTTGATACTGGAAATTTTGAAATGTGTTATCATGCATTGTAGGGAAATACGTTCCAAGCTGCTGCCACCGAGGAAGACCTAAAGCTTTGTTTCAAGTTTGGTTTTAAAAGTGTGGTTGAATATCGGAAAAGCTTGGGGCAGACTCCAATCTCCCCAATGACGCAAATGCAGGTATATCACCAATGGTAGTATACTATTATAGTCTATTCAGTACTTCTAATTATATCACCCATAACTAAAAAATTATGTTTGTTTTTAAGCAACAATGCAACCACAATAATGAATCTAGCGGTACACATCAAGTACCAGTTGATGTTGGGGTGCACATGTCCCATGATAGTGTGGAGCATAATGTCCATTCTGGTATGTATGCTTTGGAAATAGAAATATCTACTGTGATTAGATATATATATTTCCTGACGTATACTTATAAATTTTCTTCTTTCAATGAAAGACCATGCAGCTCAGGAGCATGAACTGCAAGAGGAAGCAACTATACCTCCAATTAACACCCCAGTTGTCACATCTACAACGACTGGTAAAGAAAAATATTGTAATTTAAATAAAAAAATGAAATATTTATTTCAATAATAGTTCTACGTCATATATATATGCTAATTTCTGTTGTTGCAGTTTACAGCCCTACAAAACTGCCTCCACGCCTTGCTCAACGACGTACAAGAAGTGGCATAAATGAGGGCATGGAAACACAAACAATACTAGGAGATATTGCAGTAAATACTGCACCATTGGATGATTGTGATACCCCACTCGCAAGTTTTTTACATGCAAAGAAACATAAAACAACGAAAAAGTAGATGCAACATAAATTCATGATTTGTATTTTGATGGATGTCAATGTTGTTAGTATGAAACATTGTTAGTATGCTACATAGATAAATTTTATTTGGTATAGTTACGAGGTACTTATCTTTAATTTGATGCTCTAAGGAATTTTCCCATTTATATCTTTTATTTTCTTAGAATTTGAGTTTTAAATTTAAATGTCATCACAAGTCTGAAACATTGATTCTGTTTATATTAGATATATTAGATATGTTCATCATGACTTCGATCATCATCACTCTTTATAATTTGATTACTGCCCATTACATCTCGAGGATCAATTTCAGCACAGGGACCAGAGAGGAGTGCTAAAGTTGATAGAGATCAAATTTATGTTGTAAAATCTTGTACTATTGCTTTAGCACTATTCATAAATAGTACCACACTTCAGATCTGATTTTTGGTTAAATGTTGACGTGGAGATCTTCAACTATACCTCTGTTATTGTTATATGATCAATATGTTTAATTTATTACATGTTATTGAAAGAGATGAAAATTATGTTATAAAATATTTTACTGTTGCTTTAGCACTGTTCAGAAATAGTACCGTTTTATCATTCAGCTGTAGAATTGTTATGTTACTGTATCTTTCTTTCATCTGTGTGCTGATTTGTTGTAGTATGTGGACTGTGTAAACCTGTTTGAGGTCTGTACTTAACTTTACATCTCGAGGACCAACTTCAGCACATGGACCACAGAGGAGTGCTGAAGTTGATAGAGATCAAAATTTATGTTGTAAAATCTTGTACTGTTGCTTTAGCACTATTCAGAAATAGTACCACACTTCAGATCTGATTTTTGGTTAAATGAGATCTTCAACTATACCTCTCTTATTGTTATATGATAAATATGTTTATTTTATGACATGCTATTGAAAGAGATGAAAATTATGTTATAAAATGTTTTACTGTTGCTTTAGCACTATTCATAAATAGTACCGTTTTATCATTCAGCTGTAGAATTGTTATGTTACTGTACCGTTCTTTCATCATCTGCGTGCTTAATTGTTGTAGTATGTGGACTGTGTAAACCTGTTTGAGGTTTGTACTTAAATTTACATCTCGAGGACCAACTTCAGCACAGGGACCAAAGAGGAGTGCCGAAGTTGATAGAGATCAAAATTATGTTATTAAATCTTTTACTGTTGCTTTGGCACTAGTCAGAAATTTGGATGGTAATTGTGATGAAATTTTGCTTTTGTAGACCATATTCCTAAATTTAAAGGTTAAACAGGTGGCTTTTATTTTTTATAGTACAAGGTACTTAACTATTATGTGATGCTATCAGGATTGCATAGAGAGAAATGATGGATATTTTTATTTGGCATCCCACCACCCTTCCTTATACTATGATGATGAACTTTCAGGTTATATGGAACGTCTGTACATTTGACAGAGATATGACTGGTTGTACCTTCCCCACCTTGATTGAGCTTTGATTGGTCTCGTAACTTTTTAAAAACCACCTTGTTGAAGTTTTGCTCTTATAGAGTCCTATGGTTGTTTGGCGACATTTGGAGCATACCCTTGGTTCTAAGGGTCATGGGTATTCTACTACCCACACCTATGTTATGACCGTTGTTTATATTTTTCTTATTTTATGACCATTGTTTATATTTGTACCCACACTTCAGTTCTGATTTTTGGTTTAATGTTGACGTGGAGATCTTCAACTATAACTCACTTATTGTTATATGATCGATATGTTTATTTTATTACCTGTTACTGATCGAGTTATTAAATACTTGTTGTACCATCCCCACCTTGATTGATTTATTATTGAACTTGTGGTACCTTCCCTAAGACTTGTGGTTAATGCGGTCATTTACCCTCCTTCATTTTTTTATACCACCTTGTTGAAGTTTTGGTCTTATACAGTACTTGACTTTGTCGAAGTTCAGAATTTTTGTGACTTAATTTATGTTGAGTTATGTACTGTGCTTGACTGTCATTGACCTAATCAACTCCAATCATTTCTCTCTCTCTCTGGTTTGTACACACCCTCTTGTAGGGTCAGCTGGTTCCTAGATAAGACTGGCCTCTCCAAGGCACAATCAGTCTTTGTTGAAAGTAACACTTCTGAGTATATTTTCAATAATGGTTTCACATCCAGCTGGTTGGTATCTTCAACTATATCTATATTTCTGTTATATGATATACATGTTTATTTTATTACATGATACTGAATATTGGTTTATCGTTTTAGTTTGCTTGTCATTGTAAGCAATTATAATATGTTGATATGGTAGTTATGAATATACCAAAGAGCCTGTGTTAAGAACTTACTGGTTGTACATTTGGAAGCTTGAAATACAATAGTCCTGGAGTATTTACCGTGTCTATTGAATTATGCTGCTCACAGATGTCTACTATTTAAAATAAGGTTTGTGGAAGACTAGAGACAGATGTTTTCTAATGCTTCACTAGTTTTTGTGAATTTTTTTTTGAGCGTATCCAAATTCTGAATTGGAAACCTTCAGCTTTTAAGGTGTTCATGGGTCGTAATTCTAGGAAGAATGCACATGGGATTGGAACAGGTAGCTTGCTTATCTCGCTTGTAAATAGTCAACTTTAGAAAAGGTTTTGGCTTGTACATATAAATAATTATTCCAGTCAGAATATAATATTAAATTCAGTGCCTTCTTATGAATTTGCATGATACAGCTGATGCAATGATCTCCACTGGATTATCCAAGGTCGGATATCAGTATGTGAATATAGGTAACTTAACATATTTTCTATCTCATGTGTTTATGCATTATCAACACTTAATTTAACATATATATAGGTAACTTAACATATTTTGTGTTTGGTACATTTGGACAGATACAATACATGCCGTAAAATGATGCCAGGTTCACTTGGACATGAGGAACAAGATGCAAGCACGTTTGCTTCATGGGTAACTTCTTGTCAATAAATTTTCTTATCTCTTTGATAGATTTGTTGAAGAATGCCATCAGTGCAATACTGGAAAATGGTTGCCTATTTTGTGGAAAGGCACATGCTGCTGGTTGTGGGTATGATAAAAAAGTATTGCATGATACCCAGGTCATCCATTCAGTAGCCATTAATGAAGAATCAAGAAGAAATATAGAAGATACATCACAATTCCAAACCCAGGATTCCCCACCAAAAGATGACTATTTGCACACCAAAATATAGGAAATTAGAACTTCGAAGTACAATCCTTAATGATTTTATCTTTGGTATCTTGAGGTACTTTTTGGTCGTGTTTTGTTGCATGTCTGGAAATATTATTGATCTTGATAGGATTTTCTACATATTTTTCAACAACATATTTAATATTACTAGGTACATGGCATTCATAAGTGTTTTTGCTAGGGATTGTAATTGCTTGGTCACTTGTATGAAAGGTGATGCTATCTTTGCCTATCAAGAAAGGAAGATGATAGTCAACAAAATCTTGACCAAACAATAGATCAACACCTTTATCAAAACAATACCAATTTACAGAAGTATTATGGCCATTAATCATGATAGGAAAATTAAGAGGAAAACTTATCATGCTTGCACACTATTTAAGCGAATAACTTATCATGCCTACACACCATTTAACTCTTGCAACTTTTGTTGATGTGAAGAAATTCATAAGAAGTTGTCGTCTTTGCTTCACAATTGATGTACAATTGAGGGTGCTCTTATGTTGGTTCAATAGAAAAGGCTGACACTATTGGGAAATGGTTAGAACCTAGGACCAACATTTGGACATCAATCGCTTTGCCTTGGGTACTTGCAAATGTGACAACATTCTTGCGACCATAAATCCTGTCCAATGACAATCTAGTTTGAATACACTTGTCACTTGGTTGCATATTAGATCAAGTGAATTCCCCCCCATAATCAAGATGCTTTGGTCTCCAATTGGGATCAAACCCTTGTAAAGTAGCTTTGCATCTGCTCCAAGCCACTTTTTCATTATCAAACAGAGAATGACAGTTCCCTCCGTCCTGGTCACCTTCATTTCACCATATTCTAAATCACCCCTAGAATGTATTCAACATTCTGCGAGGAAGGAGCAGTCTAGTTCCACAGTAATCATTTACTGGATTGCATTGGGTGGATATCTGAATGTAGTACATACACATCTTGCCCATATAAATAAATGTATCCCATACACATCTGTGCAATGAATCTAGACCATGATCTAGTAGGCATGTCTAAAAGTTTGAGACCAAGGAGCAAGAAGAACCCCTGTACTGCTACCTTGTTGATGGTCTGTAGACCAAAATGGGCCTCACCAACCCATCCTAGTCCTAAGCTCAAAACGAAATGTCCTCAATTCCTGAAGGAAGGCAATATATGACTTCACATCATGCAACATATCTCTCACAAGCATGCTCCTACCGGGGATAGACATCCCTGTCACATTCGATGACAATGGTGACAATTACATTGGGAATACCTTGCATCAAAAGTGAACCAAAGTGATTGTTGGGCACAAAATGTCCCATGGTGATGGCTTAGTGAGTGGGAGATTGCCTAGTTGCATCCTTGTTAGCCCTGTGATGTGGCTGAGAATACTCATTTACTGGCTTTCTTTGGATGGACTAGGTTGAGTTTGAGATCCTCTCATTCTTGACTGCTTTACTTGCCATTCCTCATCCATATTTCAATGTTGATCTCAAGTAGGTGATGCTTGCTAGAAGGTGGATCCATGCCCTTATCCTAAGAAGAATCTTTAATAGAATGATTTGAGGAACAACATTGACGTATGGGTCTCCTCATGGCCTTGGCATTTGAGCAGTTGTCGGGGCAAAGTCTTGAGGTAGGTTAGAAGTAGGCTAGCTTTAGGTGCTGAACAAGGATTTCTACTAGGGTACCCCCTTATCTAGTAGTCTTGAGCTTGGTAAGCAAAGCAAGCATTCAATAAATTCAAGTATTTCACCTTCTACGAAAGTACCCCCATCAACTGTAAATAACAACAGATTTTGGTAAAATGGGAGCGTGGGAGTGTCTCATGTTTTGAGGGAGAAGTTCCCTATTGTGTTTCCTTGCATCCCTTCTAAAAGGGCACATGGGGAAATATTCCCCTTGGAACACCAATGTCCTGGGAGCATGGGGAGCATGGGGATCATGTACCCTAACCTTGGTAAATAATTTGAGACGTTGAGGCCACTTTATGTTTATATCCACTTTAACAAAAACTATTGGGTTTGAACACGATTTTCATCACTAATTAGTACCTTGCAAACATATCAACAAAGGGCCTCATGTCATCTAAAGCTGGCATACTCAATCTAGAGGGGATATTGTGCTTGATTAATGTTCTTTGAAGTTTGGATTGAAGTCATGTCTCCAAGACTGGATATAGGGCAATGGCCTAGCTATTGTTCATGTACCAAACTACAAATCATACCTAACAACCATCTCAGAATTAAAAGGAAAGCAGAGTTATCAAGAACCAATCCCCTTGGATGAGTTCAATGACTAAAGGCTTCTTCATCCAACATTCTTCAAAGGAAATATAATATGACTCTTCCTTGTGTTAAATTTTCAGAATTTACTTCAATCTGATCTAGGATCTTAACTGAGAGAACAACATGTACAACAAATCTACAACATATCAATCATGGACACAATAATGCAAGCACACAAGAGACACAGAGTTTACTTGGGGAAAACCATAAAGGTGAAAAACCCCAATAACTTCCTCAGAGATAGATAGAGCAATGATACAACCAAAATACAAGAGATAGTCTTCTCCTAGCAGTAGAGCCTCCTCCTCCACAAGTGTGCCACTCTCCCAAGTGTGAGTGAGAGAATAGAATGTGTAAAATGAGAGAGACACACTCTCTATTTATACACTAACTTGACTTGACCTTTACTCAATTAGGTCGGCCTCAACTTAACCACTTAACATAATGCTGACTGGGCCGACCCCCACTAGGGTGGTCTAATAACCCTTTGACCCACATGACTTATACAGGGCCGGCCCCAACAAGGTGGTCTAATAACCCATCAAGTATAAGTTACGACACTTACAATATAAATGACGACACTTCCGTATAGAGGAATAATAACATCTCTATAGGAATACAACCACTTACGTATAGAGGAATAATAACATCTCTATAGGAATACAATATACATATATGTGAAATACATTCCTAAGTTACATATACATCAACACTCCCTCTTAACTAGGAAGGTATTTCTCGACACAGGTCTTCTAGCACAAGTCATCTTCTCTGGATCATCGTCACTGGATAATCGTCATCGAGTCATCATCATCGTCACTGCTGCTGCTATCTCAATCAATCTCTGAATCTACTCGTCATAGGAAGTTCTACAGAGCCAGTCCTTTTTCATACTGGATGTAGGCCCACCACCTGCAGGTCTTCATCATCTGTGCGAACGGTCTGATAGAGGTGGCCTCTCAGGACTAATTTTATGTGCGGATGCAATATCGGAAAGAGTATCCCAGGAACATTTATGTGCCTAAGCACGACCGACAAGATCTCCCAGGACTGATTACATGCATCTCCTCCACAATACCTTTAAAGAGCATCCCAGGAACATTTATGTGCCGCATCACGACCGACAAGATCTATAAAGAGCATCCTAGGACTTATTACGAGCACACAACTCAACCTCTCGGATCTCCAGGACTGATTACATGTGGATAGACAAAACCTTTAAAGAGCATCCCGGGAACATTTATGTGCCGCAGCACGACCGACAAGATCTCTAAAGAGCATCCCAGGACTAATTACGAGCACACAGCTCAACCTCTCGGATCTCCAGGACTGATTACATGTCTCCGTAGTAATACCTCATCCCAGGACTGATTACGAGCACACAGATCAACCTATCGGATATCTGAGGACTGATTACATACTACATATCAATACTGGAAAGAGTATCCCAGGAACATTTATGTGCCGCAGCACAACCGGAAAGATCTCCCAGGACTGATTACATGCTATTTGCACAACCTGCCACATATCATCTCTAACCTCCAAGTATCAACCTGATACTCATGATCCAATGGATCATCATCGCACAAAGCATCATCCTGATGCTCATGATCACACTAATCATCATCACTGTACCATCTTGATACATATCATCTGGAGCAACATCCTGAAGCTCATCACCATGATCATCCTGATCATACAATGCATCCACCTGATGCATACCAAGTATCTACCTGATACATATCATCATACATGATCCACCTGATCATACAATGTATCCACCTGATACAAATACAAATACATGATCCACCTGATCATATCTGATACATATCAACATACATCATCTACCTGATCATACAATGTATCCACCTGATACATATACAGATACATGGTCCAAGCATCCAACATGATGCATATACAAAATACATACAAATGATCCAACTGATCATATCTAGCATCCAACATGATGCGTACATACATATACATATAAATGATCCAACTGATCATATCCAGCATCATCCTGATGCATATACAGAGTAGTAACTGGAGCATCGTCCTAATGCTCATCATCCATGATCCTCTTGATCATCACAACATCGTCCTCTTCAGATCATCTCATCGTCCATGAAGTACAGCCCAGATGCACATCATCCAGCACTTACACCACCGACATGGGAGAACACATCTACCACCATTCGGGGAGGGCTCCAGCCCTTACCTTTTCATCATGGGAGAACACATCTACCATCATGTGAAAATGGCTCAGCAATTACATCACGACCATGGGAGAACACATCAACCATGTCAGAAAAGCTCATGTGCATTTGCATCTTCCGGACTCATCACTTCCCTTTGGAAGGAACCTCGATCTGAAGTGCACCAAGCCTCTCTCTGAAGTACTTAAACTGCACTTTGGCCAACGACTTGGTCAATACATCTGCAACTTGCTCATCCGTCGCAACATACTCTACTTCGGCTGTACTTAGTGCTACGCAGGACTACTTCCTACTAAACCAAGAGATCACACCTGATCCCTATCTGTAGCACTACCTGCCTAATCTGAATCAACATAACCCTACAGGTTAAACTTTTGATTCGCATCATACTTGAGCCCATAATCCACTGTACCCTTCAGGTACCTTAGAACATGCTTTACAGCAACCAGGTGAACACTCCTCGGATCTGTCAGGAACTGGCTCAATGTGTTCACTGCAAAGCAAATATCTGGTCTCATGTTCGTTAGGTACATCAAGGACCCAATCATCTGATGATACATAGTGACATCAACCGGTTCAGATGAAGCATCACACAGAAGCTTCAGGTTCGATGCCATAGCCTCGCAGTCCATCATCCCGAACCACTTCAGGATCTCTACTGCATACTTCCCTTGTCCAAGGAAGATTCCATCTGCACTCTGCCACACCTCCATACCTAGAAAGTGGTGCATCATACCCAAGTTCTGCACATATATGATTCCCTGTCATGTGTCTCAGAACCAAGTGGCTGCTCTACATACACTTCTTCTTCAACTACACCATTCAAGAAATCTGTCTTGAAATCCATCTGGTGTATCTTCTATTTCATCACTTTTATATTTCTCTATGCTGCCATCTGCAGCATGCTTGATCTTGATAGATCCATATGGAAGTCATAACAAACTTCCCTTCAGGTCTTGGGACTACATCCCAAACATCATTCTTCATGATCGACGGATCATGGCATTCTTCCCATATCCTGGGAACTTCAATATCTTCAATAGATAATTTTGTTGCTGAACAAATGTTGTAGTTCTTCTTTTGCAGGTGATGGCATACTATCTTTCCTACACAACAAGTTAAATTGCATGATTAGAAAACATCTCATAGTTTTCAAAACAAATTCTTACACATAAAGAAATATGTCATACAGTCATGCAATTATCTTAGCCAATGCTTCAATACAACATTTATCCATATTCCGTAACTTTCTAGATGCCTTCCAATCTCTACCAGAACATTGTTAAGAGTGTCACAACTCCCAACATGTCAGCAAAGAGGTTTCATTCTAGATAAGTAGCAATGGAATGTTGTACAGTGCCATAGGCCACTTACCCATGCATATTAGTAGTATATTGTTCATCAATGCAACTATTCTAATATGCATAATACACAACCTAATTCTAGGAACATCAGTATATACATTATTGAACAATATTATTTAAACAATAAAATATGCAAGTAATGACAATTCAAATACTTATCTTTGTTTGTTTGTTGGGTTGAATCCCTCTCAGTCTTTGCTTCTTTTCTGCAACTCCATTCTTATGTGGATTGTGAGAAGTGGTCAACTCCCTCTGAATATCTGCATCCTTGCAGAAACTACTGAAGTGTGCTCCTTTGCTTTCTTGCAGGAACAACTGGAGTGTGCTCCCTCTTGATCTTTGCTTCCTGGATTACCTGTCCTTGAACTTACATCCATCCTTAATCACTATGCATGCTTATTAGTATCATCATTGTGTTATCCTTGAGGTCTCATACATAATCACACATTTATTAGTATAATCTTAATACTATCAAAACACAATAATCTTAAACATGTATATTCATGATCATTCACAGATAATAAACATTAGTATTCAAGGTTTCAGGGAAGTCTTCTTTTACTCATACACATTCTTATTTGATCATAGGACTCTTCTGGTTAGTTGAATCATCAATCAAGATAGGAGATATAATATGCATAAAACCCGTGATTATTCAAACCTATACCTTCATGATTCTTCTGGTTAGTCATATCATCAATTATGGTAAGAAACATAATATGCATACAACCATGATTATTCAAACCTATGACTTCATGAATAATCATTATCAACAACACAACAGTATAAGATCCTAACACAAGGTAGGATTCTAGCTTGATATAGGAAAAACATACCTGGATTAGCATGCTAGCTAGTTATGTCTAACATACCCGCATAATGTCTTCTGGTTCTCTTCAGTGACTTGTGCTAGTAACCTGCATGTCTCATAAGTTAATCATTGTAGAACCAAGTTATACATACCTCGAAAGTAGATCTTCTATGTGATCCATGACAATGGATGAATCTTTGTCTTCATGTCACCATGAGCATATGTTCTTGAAGTAGAACATGATTTGACTTTCTTGGTGTACCTTTTGTGTTAGCAAACAACATAAACCTCATACAACATCACAATGCATTAGTACAATCATAAGTGTCAAAACCTTAATCAATGAATATCTTCTATTAAGGTGATACGACAAGTCCAGTAATTAATCAAGATTGTACTGTAATGATATGAAGACAAACATATGATAAACTTAACCATGAAACATACCTGTAAGCCATACTTGTCAAGATTGCTTGTAATCTTCTTATGGAAGGCCTTAGCCTCATCTCCCTCTGAGATAGGAACTTCTTCACTTATGCAGGTGACCAATCCATCTTCTTCTAGGATTAACCCAATCCACATGATTTGCAAGAACTGGACCTGGAGTTGGATTAGGGTTTGTCAACGAAACCCCAAAAATTCAAACTTCCGAAAGGATAGAAATATGTGCCTTGATGAGCTGATCAAGTTGGTATATTCAGAATTTGAAAACTGCAAAGTTTCACCCCTCGAAATTGCCTTTTAGATTTCCGAATTCACTAGGTAGGACCATGAATTAGGGTTTGAGTTTCCCAGAGTAGATTTGATTCAAAGCTCTAAGCTTCGATTTTTTTGAGGAGCTTCCAGCCGTGGTCACAGATTTCCAAAATTCCAAGTTTTGCAGAAGCCCTAATTTTCCATCTTTTCGATCAAAGTCCCGAACTGGGGTTTGATCAAGCCCAGCCTTCTGCCCAACCAAAAAATCTGATCTTGGTCTCTAAATTTCGATTTTGATGAGTAGCATCCAGCCGTGGTCTCTGATTAGAGAAATTCCAACTGTCTCCGAAGCCCTAAATTCCGGAAGCCATGAATGAAGGTGCTAAAAAATAATTCTGTTTTGACAGAAATATGTACCTGATTGTTTCTGGTGTAACTCCAAACTTTTTGATCCACAGGGTCTGAAAATTTTTCCTAAGATATCCCGACTTGTTATCTTTCCATTCCGACAGGTCTGACCTCAATTGGATTCTCTGAGAGAGAGTTGTGCCAAGTGTCACAACGTGACCTGTTTATGGGATAATACAGGAGAACGAACTTGTACGGCATGCCACGTGTCACTGGTTCAATTTCGGCCTATGAAAAATTTTCCTGAGATATCCTGACCTGTTATCTTTCCATCCCAATAGGTTTGATCTCAATTGGATTCTTTGAGAGAGAGTTATGCCAAGTGTCGCAACGTGACCTGTTTATGGGATAATATAGGAGAGCGAACTTGTACGGCGTTCCACATGTCACTGGTTCAACTTTGGCCTCTGAAATTTTTTTCTGAGATAGTAACATCTGTGTACTACCTGTCACTTTTTATGAAATTTCATTTGGAGCTTCCTATCCCAAGTTATGACCTTTTTCCCAAGGTCACCTGATTTTGACTCAGATTTGGAAGAGGTAGAAACCCTATATTGTATAGATCATAAATCACAAAGAACAATGAATTAGAGGTTTTCCTTTGGACACAAGGTACATGGGGATTTGGTCTTCGACCTATAAAAATTTCAGATACGAAAACTTCGCCAAAACGGATTTATAGCGAAAGTGCTACGATGACTGGTTTTTTCTATATCAAGCCCTAGCATCGTGAGTGCAACAAGTGTCATACATGCCAAATCATGCCTTCTTTTAGGCTAGCTCTGATACCATGTTAAATTTTCAGAATTTACTTCAATCTAATCTAGGATCTTACCTGAGAGAATAACATGTACAACAAAGCTACAGCATATCGATCATGGACACAATAATGCAAGCACACAAGAGACACAGAGTTTACTTGGGGAAAACCATAAAGGTGAAAAACCCCAATAACTTCCTCAGAGATAGATAGAGCAATGATACAACCAGAATACAAGAGATAGTCTTCTCCTAGCAGCAGAGCCTCCTCCTCCACAAGTGCGTCACTCTCCCAAGTGTGAGTGAGAGAATAGAATGTGTAACATGAGAGAGACACACTCTCTATTTATACACTAACTTGACTTGACCTTTACTCAATTAGGTCGGCCTCAACTTAACCACTTAACATAATGCTGACTGGGCCGACCCCCACTAGGGTGGTCTAATAACCCTTTGATCCACATGGCTGACCCCCAATAGGGTGGTCTAATAACCCTTTGACCCACATGACTTATACAGGGCCGACCCCAACAAGGTGGTCTAATAACCCATCAAGTATAAGTTACGACACTTACAATATAAATGATGACACTTTTGTATAGAGGAATAATAACATCTCTATAGGAATACAACCACTTCCGTATAGAGGAATAATAACATCTCTATAGGAATACAACCACTTCCGTATAGAGGAATAATAACATCTCTATAGGAATACAATATACATATATGTGAAATACATTCTGAAGTTACATATACATCAACACCTTGCTCCAAGTACTTCCACTGTTCTGTATGTTCAACAATATCATTAAAAAGGAAACTGGTGCTCTCATCCTCCTCTCCACGAGCTGCTTCTTCAGGGTCCATGGGATCCATCATTAGGCTAATATTCTCTTCATCATCAGCTACTGTATCTGCTACTGTGTTTCTTTAGGCAATCACCGTGACACTTGTATTTTGAATGCCCTAATAGCATTGACTTGATCTTCAACAGACCCTGCTTCATTGTTGCTCAGTTGAGCCCCATTGGATCCAACAAACCAATGATTTAAAAGGTCTGCATTGTTCTGCATAGGTGTATTCCCTACACTTGAGAGTAACCCAGATCTAGCAGAGGGCTCACTTTGTACTGCTTCAAACACAACCACTAACACTGATTCAACGATTGCCATTTAGGCTTTTTTTTTTAACACTTCCAGGTATCGTCGCAATATCGACGGGTTCCTGCCACGAATTTTCGTGGATACAGAGACGCAGTTTCGTGGATATAGAGACGAAGTTTCAAGGAAGCATAGAAATGTTTCCACGCAGATGCTGAACCTGCCACGAAAGTTAGTGAATCTAATCGTCTCTATTGCGATGAACTTTCGTGGAGCTGTATAAGATGTTACCACGCAGATGCTGAACCTGCCACGGATATTCGTTGCTATAGCGATGAACCTCCAATTCAAGTTCGTTTATATAGACACGAAAGTTCGTGGCAGGTAAAGCATTTGCGTGGAAACATATAGATGAGGGGCGTTGATATATCGACAAAAATTCGTGGAAGAATTAATTTTCCGAAGATCTAAGGACTGTTGCGAAGGTGACCCGTGGCGACTGAGAAACGTTGCTATTGCCACGACGGGGAATCTTTGTCCCTATATCCACGAAAAAATGAACCCCAGATCGTTGCAATAGGGATGAAAAATCGTGGCAATTACAATGAAAAAACGTGGCAATTTTAGCCATATGTAGTAGTGTAATACTAATAAAAGGTTACATAACTAAATAAAATGTGTAGTGTGGGTACAACAAGTGATTCAATAAGAACTAATGTAATAATGAAGTCCCTAGAATGAAAACTTCTCATTATCCCTAGGAGAAGAACTATAAACAATAATGTGAAAATAAATACAAGATTTTTCATTGCTTCCTCAACAAGTGGAAGAGAAAGGTCCACTAGCTGGGAAGAAGTATAAATCCAAGCAAGAGCCTTCCAAAAAATTCACTTGAAGGGATCTCAACTCCACCAAGAAAGCAAGTGAAAGTGTGAATGGAATATTTATTATGTATTTAACATTGGTAAAAGCTCTTGTCATCCTACAACTATTTGTCTTAGGTTCCCTCCCTCTTGTGAGGGCCACCTGGGTAGGTACATAGAAAATGGGCACTAGCATATCTCTTCATGGGAACATGGAACAAGTTTCCTTTAAGATGAAATCAAATGGTTGGGGGATCTCCAATATTGAAAGAGCTAGGAGTCTCAATCAAACCTTTGATCCCAATCTTGAAAATATCCACTCCGAGGAGTTGTCTTGTTTCTAAATGGGTTTTGAACCATGCTTGATAGAAATCATTATCAAGTTCCCTAAAATACACCCTCTAAGTTTCAAACATGAAATGATTGAAGGAAGTTATTTAAATGCCTATCCCCACAATCCTAACCTAGCTAAAACATTGTTTTAGTCAACAAGTGAGGGATTTTAGTGTATTATATTAGGAATTAATTGTAGGCTTCACTTAGCATCATGAACCAAGTGTCAAATTGTTAAGGTGTGATTTGTGTGCACTATACCGTGTACAACAAAAAATTAAATTCCAATGAAAAATAAATGTTGAAAATAAAAAGTGCTAGGGAAGATATATAATGATAAATACTTAAAAATTAAAGATTCTCTTTCTTGACACAAAATCAACTACTTAATGAGTAATGGACACTTTCAATTTTTGAATCAATTAACAATCCAAAATAGATACTAGTTATGAACGAGTACAATCTAATGAATGGAAATGAAATAAATACTAATAATTGATACTAAGAAATTTAAAGGGAATATTTTCTTGATTAACTTCTTTATAACAAAAGAGAGAAGACAAGTTAATATATTATAGATTTGTAAGGAAGAAGAAAATAGGCTCTCAACCAACCAAGATTAAGAGTGTTTAAGAAAATGGCAAGAAACTAACTTATTATCAATTGTGGAAATTAAATGTTGAAAATAGAAAAAAACGTTGAAAAATAACTGAATTTGGAACCCTAAAGGAATCAAATACTTTGGTTTTTCAACCATTTCTTCACTTGCATTTTCTAAGATAAGAAAATAACCAACAAATAAAACAAATAACATGACACAACCATAAAACCAAATATGATATATGACCAAAAAAAAAGAAACATGACTAAACCAAAAGGAAAAAAAATGTGAATTTGGTCAATCCATGGAAAAAACTGTATTCGTTTGCGACTGCATCATTTTTTTGGGAAATTCCTTGAGTGCATGTCACTCTTTTAATGCAAAAAATCATGTAAATCTGAAATAAGTAAATGGAAAATTTTATTCGTGACGATAGTGAAAACTTTGGATTTTCACCTAGGTTACCTACCTACTAAGAGACAACTATTGGCGCAAAATGGGAGGCCAAGGTTAATGCAGATGTGTCCAACAAAGTCTTGTTGTAGTCTAGAGCACCAACAATTTCAATATTCTCTAAATATTACATGGTCTCACCCGAGGTGCAATATGACCAGTGTGAAGTAAGGGAGGCTATAAAATGGATGATTTAGAGAATATGTTATAGATTTTATTGTTCATATTCTTATACAAACAATACACATATATTTATCATGCATCATCATTGAAATCAAACAGATTAAAGATAAACATCATTCAAAATAGAAAAAAAAAACATTTATATGCAAAGGAAGATTTGAAAAGGATAGCAAAACTTCCATGTTATTAAACTTTAGAACCCTTTACATTGGCAATCATTCTCAAAATGTTCTACAAAATTATCCCACCCTCTTACAATCCCTTGTGCACATGCACACTAGAAACATCCCTAAATGGGTACAACAACAAAATCCCCCAACTAACCACTAACCAATAGCAACTTGATCCCTTGAATCCTATGGAGCTTTTATGCAATTAGAGTGGCCATTTTTTACCATATCAATTACATTATTTTACCGCATCAAGACAGTTACAAATTAACACAGATCACTTTTATGATTTCATCCTCATCCAAAAATCTTCGTGGGTTTGAACAACCGTCCATATTCTATGACCAAGTTTCAAAAAACAACGGGACCAACAAGCCCCAATCACAACTGTTGAATCAACCTCGAGTCAACCTTACTACTCTGCTGCACCTCCAAATGAAGGGGCCAACTCTAGAATTTCAGAAATGGGACGTCCCTAGAGCTTGTCAAATTTCTCCATCTACGGTTGTCCATTTTCCCAACAATACATTCACCCCAGAAATGAATGTCTGAGAATATGTGAGGGCCTTGATGGCTCCTCACCCCAACTTCGACTAGTGGATCCTCCTCGATGTTTTGCTTCTTGTTGTTTTGGAAGAATATCAGTAGTGTCACCACCAGTATATCCTGTTGCTGTATTCGTTGGGATTGTAGAGGGGTGAACAATGTGTTGATTATGATCACGATGCATTTCCCACTTAACCGATACAACTGGGAGGTCTTGATCGAGCATAGATGATCATCCTCTATGTCGATTACCTAGGTCTGGGTGGATTAATACTGCTCAAAGTGCTAGAAGGACTAGAGAGTTTTTGTGAATGAATCTAACCCATTCCTCTTCTATAATGGTGTGAAGTCTTGGAGAAAGGGGTCAATACCTAGAATAAAGTGAAGCCTCGTAGTAGTAGTGGAAGTTGGCAGACTGGAAGAAGGTCCACCTATTACCATCTTGACTGGATCGGAATTGATGGGATTAATAATGCGCGACCATTTGGGAGTCGACCCTTTGAGAAAATATGTGACCAAAACCAGAAATGACTTGACGTCCTTCTCTGTCAACTGGGCATCATATGAAATAGTTCTTTTCAAAGCCACAATAACCTTAGGAAAAGCAGGAGGGGCGTGCTCTTTTTCTCTGAGCCAGATTCCATTGACTCCTCTACAACATTGGCTTTCCTCTTCCCTAAAACCTCTGTTATGGATACCATTTGTTTGTGTCGAGGAGCCCTCGTGAAAACCTCTAGAAGTATAAATGTAGTACCTTACATGGTTTTCAACTTCCACACACCCATCCACATTCACAATGATACATATTTGTAACAAGAGTTGCATGCAGCTTAGTCTCTACCTTTTAATTTGAAAGAAAAAATTATTCAATTTTTTTAAACTAATTAAATTTTATATATAACATAAAAATAATTATATCTATAAACTTGTTTTATACCTTTACTAATATATATTAAATATTTAAATTTAAAAACATAATTATATTAGAATGCGTAAAAATGTAAATTTTTTAAAAGATAAATCGTTAACATATACTTTTTTATAAATAATTTTTTTCTAAATAAAATAAAAAATTTAAATAAATAAATATATTTAATTTTTAAGAATAATATAAATTATTTAGATATTAAATATGTGTAAATAAGTAAAATAAATAATTTAAAAACATAATTATCTTAAAATGTGTAAAGGTGTAAATTTTTTAAAAAATAAAGGGTTAACATATAATTTTTATAAATAATTTTTTCTAAATAAAATAAAAATTCTAAATAAATAAATATATTTAATTTTTAAAGAATAATATAAATTACAGGTTAAATATTAAACATGTGTAAATAAGTTAAAAAAAAAGTATATGTATCTCATTGGTGCTTTCACGGATGGACATATTTACAACCAAAGGAAATCCCGTGTAAAAAAATGCATAACCTAAATTTATGTATATAACCTAAATTTTTAAATTGTAAAATAAATCAAGTCTCTTAAAAAATTAAGTAATTAAAATTTCATGTATATCTATGTAATCTACATTTTTAACGTGTGAAGTAAATAATTTTTCTTCAACACATATAATATAATTGTTTACATTGTTTTGTTTTTGTTATCTAATATGATTAATACATGTTTAAAGATTAAATAATATTATTGATATATATTTAAGGGATTAAATTATTTTAAAAAGCTACATTATTTTTAAAATGATAAATTTAATAATACATTAAATATTATTTATAAAAAAAATAAAATCAATTTTTAAATTTAAATTTATTAATATAAATAAAAATGAATCAAATCATAGATATAAATATCATTAAAAAACTAAATAATTAATTTTTTTATTATTATATAAAATTGAATTTATTTATATATATAATCCTTAAATCAAAATCTATTAAATGTAAGTACAATTATATAAATAATTTTTAATGAAGAATATATATATATATATTCTCTCAAAAAAAAATCATAAAATATTAATTATAAATATTATAAAAACAATTATATAAATAAATTAATACATTATTAAAAATACAAAAATTCACTTTTAATATAAATTTTGAAGTTGTTCTGTGTTGTAATAACTAGAGTTTGTGGTTGGTCTACTACACACTCAAATCTGTGCACATTTTTTTATCCAATGATGTTACCATATATACATACAACACAAGAAAAAAAAGACTATTGTTTCCTATTAAGTACATAAGCAATTCTTGAAACTATAACACTTATTTTAACATATGTTGAGATCATTTATTTCCTCATTCAATGTGCATTCACTCTTTGTTAGTTTAATGTAGGCCTTTTTACGTTCCATTAGTTTAAATTATATTTTTTTGTTTAAACGGTAAAAACCAAGGTATGAAGGTTTTGTGTTTTTCCCTTTTTACTTTTCCGGTTTTTCATTTTGTATAATGGATTTGTCTTAATTTTGTATAATCCCATAGATAAAATGGAGAGAAAATGATTTCACTTTTACTTTTCGCTTCATTTCCCATAATTGATTTCTCTTAATTTAAGGTGGAACCAAAATAGTGGGCCTATCCAATCACATCAACAATAATGTCAATGTTGAGTTCAAAGCTTCTTGTTTCAAGCTTTGGTTTGATGGCTTTGCAGTGCCATCCACTGAATGGATGTCATTTTGCAGCAACAATGTAACTTGAAATCCTCTTCGCAGGTCATAGAAGAACTTACAAAATACTAAGCATTCAATGCTTCAATGTTTTAGTTGTTTTCTTAATTAATCAATGCTTATACATTCATCATATTATACACGTCCACTGATTGATAGTTTTGAACAAAATCACTCACCCATCAATGTTAAAACTGCTTCTCCTTGATGCTTAATTGATCATCAATAAACATAACAAGAGTTCTCTTGTGATTTGCTGATACAATATATTTCCATATTTTCATTGACTAGAAAAACCTTCATATAAAAAACTGTTTCAAACCCATAGACAGCAATCAAGCACAAAAAATAACTACAATAAAAACAAACAAACAAAATTTCACAAATTGTTGTCTGTCTAGAGTCTAGACTTTAGAATTCCAGTTTGGTAAACAAATAGTTTGGTGTAGTTCCCACAATAAAACTACAAACACTTTATGCCTTGATAATCCCTTGCTTTCAAAAATGGTGGTAGTGAAGTGCTGCATTAAAACTGCTCTAGCACCTTACGAGGAGGTGCCACTACTAAGAGTTTGGCCTTTCCTTGACCTAGTTGGAGCAATTTGTGATTCGGCCTGTAGAAAAATAAGAGAAAGGTAAAAATCCAAATTTGCAATGGTCAAATGAATGTAGATGTAGATGTAGACATAGACACACAAGAACCCAAGCTAACTCTTAGGGCTACCACCTCAATATCTTAAAAGTTTATGTGCACATTTAATAAGAATCGCATTCCTACCGACTAGAACAATTCATGTTTTTGTGAGTAGATTCGCAAGTTTGACAAGTTGTTCCAAGACACTTCACCAAAATATCAAATTGTCCATCAATTTGATAAAACATAGTGATTAGTTGGACCTATTGACTCATGTACCATTCATGTAACTAATTGTAATTCCACCCAGAATAACTTGCCTCAGAAAAGAATGCAACTGGTGCTTATGAATTGCTGAATTGCTGTAAGGAGTCACACAGAGCTTGAGATGAATTGCTATAAGGAGTCACTTCAGTTTAACCATTCCTCTGTGCCATATGATGGCTATGGCTGATTAGTTAAGTGCGTAGATTTTAAACGAAGCACCAAGTAAACCAAGGATTCATTAGCATCAAACTGTGAATTATATATATATATGTGCTTTATATGTACATGTGTGGGGTTTTTTTTCTATATGTAAAGCATACCACATCAGGGCTTGAAGATGTTTGGTTGTAGCATATGTTATTGCATAGTGCACTAGCTTCAAAACATCCATAATAAAAAAAAAATAGCTTCTACACTTAGTTTTTCAGAGAAACTCCCATTTATTTCCTAGAGTGGGCTTATTCTCAAGAGGATTCCTACGTAGTTGAAAGAGGCTGCAGTTTTTTAGAGAAACTCCCATTTATTTCCTGGAGTGGGATTATTCTCAAGAGGATTCCTACGTAGTTGAAAGAGGCCGCAACTTGTGCCAGCTGAGAATATATCTCAGTTAGTGGTTAGGATGGAATTTTATTAGTTAAAATTGAAATACATTCTTGTATTGACATACTTACTTGTCCTCCTGTAAAATTTGAAGTAGCTTGCTACAGAGTGTGTTTTCTCAACCGGGGCTTAGTGAAGTAACCTGCCACAGAGTGTGTTCTGTGTTTTCTCTTGGGGCTTAGATTCCCTATAGAACAATGAAGGCTTAGAGAGCTAGCCCACATACAAGGAAAAATTACTTAAAATTTGTTGAAATCTAGAACCTCAACTCTAGTCTCATGTCTTTCTGCACATGGATAATGCAATTTGAATTTATAATACATTTTACTTTTCTGCGCAAACGTGTGCTCTGTTTCGGGTCTCTGAAACATGGTTTTTTAACACATTGACACAGGCTTACTTACGGCCCTAAATAAGATGTTAATAAGTGTTCGTTGACCGTTACTGCATTTGATTTTACTCAATTTAGAGCTGCGAGTTTCTTGTATCCCGTATTTTAAATGGATCGCAGACCGACACTAGTCATTGTTTTACTCTCGGCTCAGGAGCATCCCAGTATGTTTCATTATTTAAGGGATATTTGATAAAATGGAAAAAATTTAGAACAACAGAGGATTGGGCTCAATCATAAATGAATACTATAAAGTTTAAAACAGTAAAAAAACCAAGGCCCTGTGGGTCAAACTCGAAACCCTTGGAATACAAGAACACTTAAAAACAACAGAGCTTACGAAAATTATAAGGGAATTTGAAACTGAAAGCAAGAAAGGATACAGGCCAAACTGAAATCTAACTAGAACCATGACCGGTTGCGGTAGCCAATTGCCCGCTCATCAATTTCTCCTAGTCCCATTTATCTTGCTAACAAAGCTCCAAGCACGGGTTGCCTGCCTCGATTCATGCGGTTCACTACCTGGCAATCCAAACAATGCCAGCCAAGAAGATCAGAAGCAAGTAACGTGGGAATGCTGTATCACTCCCTATTCAAAGTCTATTGGGCACTCGAGAAGCTAGTTTGTAATTGTTGGAGTTGTTCTGGTCGAACCGATAAAAACGGTCTAAAACATGTATTCCATAAATAAAAGATGTGTTGTTGGGAGGGTACGAAATCTAACTAGAACCATGAAGTAACAGCTATGAGCAGGTTGAAACCACGACAATGAAATTAAGCCAAAACCATGAAATGACAGAATGGGAAAGTTGGAGCCATGGCATTTCACATTTTATTAACAATAAGAAGAGAATGCTGGCCAAGTGCAATAACCCATTCCAATCTCTTTACTTGAAGATAGGTACACTGCGACTACACATAAAGAAGATTCCAGGCTACTGTATAGAAAAGGAAGACATGATGTGCATCCGGAATCAGGGGCAGTTGGATGCAGCTCAAGCTTTCAGACTTCTGAGCCGTACACTTGTAAATCTGTAAAAAGGAAGACATGATGTGAGTAGGGAATCAGGGGCAACTGGATGCAGCTTAAGATTTTAGACTTCTGAGCCCCTACACGTGTACACCTATAATCTGTGAAAATTCCACTATAAAAAAAAAAAATATTTGGAGGATACATTTGAATTTATAAAGTTATGTTGTATTTTTATTTTGTTTCTATTTATTTTAATTCCTGTCAATGATTAAAATAGTCTTTTCAAACGTTTTCAGCCAATAACAATTACACACTTATTAATATATTTTATTAAATAAATACAGTTAAATAAATTAATTCATCAAACATTACAAATTTCAAATAATTTTTGTATACTAACATAAATTAATACAAAAAGGTGGAACATATAGCCAACTTCATTTAATTGGAATGACAAAGGAACTATATTAAACTCATGATTCATTCGTTGTTGAATGAAGGTGTTATCCTTGTCCATGCCAAACCATATTTTTCCCACATGCAAGTCCAACAATGCTTAGGGAATGGATATAAGGAGATTGGTGACCGTAACCATGCAATCATACCATTGACCAAATGTAGTATCATTGAATATGGTGTTATGGGCATCACTCAATCTCCTCCATGGCTCATATTAAAGAGCCAACACCTCCTTGCGATTGGTAGGTGGGGGTTCTTTATCCTATACCCAATGGTTTCATGGGCATCGACACAAGCCTCCAATAACTCATCGAGCATAAACCTACTCTAGTTTAGTTGTTCACGCTAGACACAAAATTCAGCCACCGAGAGGGTGTTTATAGTACACTCTCGTTTCATGGGCCTCGATACAAGCCTCCAATAACTCATCGAGCATAAACCTACTCTATTTTAGTGGTTCACCCTAGACACAAAATTCACCCACCCTTCCCTCTTGATTTGGTACAATATCATATAAAGAGGTATGTTAGATATTAATGTCGAATTGCCCTAAATAGATTTTGTTATAGTTAGTTCCGTATTATACTCTACGTGCTGATTCAGATCCATAGTTTTAGGATTCTGTTGCTTGTCCATCAAGCTATATAATTGTAATGTGTTTACAAATTTAAATAAGTGAGTTGGATGAAGACCATCCATTCGGTGTTGCTTGTACATTGCTATGTTATCTGCTGTTTTGGTATCATAGCCCAGGCTCGGTTGCTGCGTGTAGAAGAAGTGTGAGGTAGAGTGTTTCAGTTCGAATTCGTTGTGGCAAATTCTGGATAGAGTGAGACTAAGAGGATGTGAGGATATTGCTGCTGAAATTGCAGTCTAGACTTGCTGAAATAGCAGTCAGGGTGAAGCCATCATTGGCTTGTTGTTCCTGAAGCCTCGGTTGCCGAGGAGCCGTTGAGAGTGAAAGAAAGTTGCTCACCGGTTTGATTGCTTGAAGGAGGACGTGAAGGGTCAACATACATGATATTGCTGCGTACAGAGGAAGGTCGCTGCTGGTGAATTTTGAAGGTCACTTGTCGTTGAAGCTGTGAGCCTGGAGAGACCCTGAAGAAACCGTGTGCAAAGAGGATATCTCTGCCTCTTGTGTATGAAAGGACATAGCTGCTCAATTGATCTCCGTGTGGATGCACAATGGAAGTGTGGGTTCCGCGAATGGTAGCAGTTGTGACTACGGAGAACAAAGCGAAGCTTGACAGAGGAGCCATTGAAACCGATACTGGGAGAAGTGATTGTGTGATGTCTGAAAAATAATTCAAGCTGCGCTTTTTTTTTACCAGGGGCAAAAATACTTAATTATCGCGGGTCCCCAGCTTGCAGGGGCACGACAATTAAGTGCTTCACTTCAAAAATATTTCGGCAAGGAGATTTCTGCGGGCATCCGGTATTGACAGACGCGAAAATATGGATTCAATCCAAATAGAGGCATTTTTCCAAGAAGAGGTATTTTTCTGAATTAGTTTTTCAGAAAAGAAGTATTTTCCAAACAAAGGTATTTTTTTTCAATTAGTGTTTTAGGAGCTATGTCAAATTTATTTCCCGACAATTATCTGAATGAGGCTTCTAAGCTTGACAGGGACAATTACATTTTCAAGGGAGATTGGAAACCTGTGTAGAGGTTTTTGATCTCGACGCATTTCGGAATCTATAGCTGAGTCCATATTCAGGAGAAAAGGTATCTCAATTGAAAATCTACACTAATCTACATTTTTATAATGTAAGTTTGTTTTTTAATTAATGAGAGAGTGCTGAAAATTACATTGACTGGAAATTCAAGATCTTAACTATTTTCGAAGCATTCAATGTCTGGACTATAGTAAAAGGAGATGAAACCAAGCCCACAGGTGCTACTGCTACACACTGGGAGAAACGAGAAACAAAGGCAAAAGTGTTGTTGCGGATGTCTGTCAAAGACAGCGTAATCCCGCACATCTGAGATTGTAAAACGTCCAAGGAGACTTGGGACATATTGAAAGGTTTGTATGAAACTATAAACTCCAATAGGATTATGTTTCTGAAGACTAAGTTATTGTCCATAAAAATGGCAGCAAATGAGAATACCACCAACTATGTTTCCCGGATTAAGGATTTATGTGATCAATTAAGTGCAATTGGTGATACCGTTTCAAATACTGACATGGTAACTATTACATTAAAAGGTTTAATTAGAGATTATCATGTCTTTATTTCAAGTCTAGGGGGTAGAGCAACACCACCTACATTTAATGAGTTAACAGGGATTCTTCTACAAGAAGAAGAAAGAATGAAGGTGTTTGATATGGACTCTCAATCTTCAGAATCAACATTAATAGCAAAAGGGAAACAACCATACATGGGAAATACATGGAATAGAAACAGAACAGGCAAGTTTCAGCCAAGAAACAAAGGTATGACTCACTCAAAATCTGATTCACATGATAAGAAAAATGATGGTTGTTTTTATTGTGGGAAACCTGGTCATTATGCTAAAGACTGTTACAAAAGGAAAGCTAATGAATCCAAATAGAAGTTTAGAGAACATAATGGAAATTATGTGACAACTGACACATCTACCAATGAAGGTTTTAAGAATTTAAAGTTGTTTATTTCAGAAGCTGTATTGTCTGCAGAAACTGATGATGAAAATGCATGGTTCATAGATTCAGGTGCCTCAGCCCATATGTCTTGTGTCAAAGAGTGGTTTGATGAATATCATGAGAGCACAGATGAAACACACATATACTTAGGAGATAATAGATCTCATAAGATTCGGGGTTATGGAGTAATATGTGTGAAATTACCTAATGGCCAAAAGAAACAGATTCATGATGTGTTGTATGTTCCAGGCATAAAAAAGAACTTGATTTCTGTTTCCACAATAACTTATCAAAATCTGAATGTAGAATTTATGCAGTCTCACTGTGTTGTGAAGGATATTCAGAATCATTATAATGTCATAACCACAGGGACAAGAATTGGAGGACTGTATAAGCTTGATGTCACAAAGTCCAATCATCAAGCATTGATATCTACTACAATGACAACTGAAGAGCTATGGCATTGCAGGTATGGACATCTTAATCAAAATGACTTAGTGCTACTTCAGAAGAAATTGATGGTTGAAGGGCTTCCTGTTTTGAAACATGAGCATATAGAATGTGAAGCTTGTGCACTAGGTAAGCAGCATAGGGAAGAATTTCCAGTGGATAAAGAGAAGAAACAGATAGAAATGATTGAATTAATACATACTGATGTCTGTGGCCCCATGCAAACCATATCACTTGGTGGTACGAGGTATTTTCTTATATTTGTTGATGACAAATCAAGGTTTACTTGGGTTTATTTTATAAGGAAAAAGAGTGATGTATTTGAATATTTTAAAGAATTCAAAACTATGGTGGAAAAGCAGACAGGTAAATGCATCAAGATACTCAGATCTGATCAAGGTAGAGAATATACCTCAGGAGCTTTTGATAGCTACTGCAAGAAAAATGGGATCATTCAACAATTCACAGTGCCTTCTACACCACAGAAAAACGGTGTAGCTAAAAGGAAGAACATGACATGAGTGGAATGTGCTCGCAACATGTTAAAAGGTAAAAATATCTCTAATGGCTTTTGGGAAGAAGCAATTAACACTGTTGTTTATTTAAAGAATATAACTCCAACTAAGATTCTAGATTTAAAAACTCCTTTTGAAGTTCTTTATGGCTATAAACCTGAAGTTGGTCATTTAAGAGTATTTGGTTCCATGGCATTTGCTCATATTCCCAAAGATGAGAGAAGAAAACTGGATGCAAAATCTGTTAAGTGTACTTTTCTTGGTTATTATGATGATCATAAGGCATACAAACTATTTGATCTTAATTCACATAAGCTCATAGCAAGCAGAGATGTGATTTTTCATGAGACTACATATGAAGAAATAAGTAAGTATGATGTATGGCATACTCCTTATGACAATGATGTTCATGTGAAAATTGATATAGATAATGGACAGGAACAGGGAAATGAACAAGTACAACAACAAGTGAAAGTAGCATAGAGACTCCAACCACTCCTATGCCTCATAAAAGAAGAGATGAAAGTGCAGAAAGTGGTGGACCACTAAGGAAGTCAACAAGAACAATTCAGATACCTTCCAGGTATAAAGACTATGCATTGATGACACAAGTAATGAATGTTGTAGAACCTACTTCTTATGAACAAGCCAAAAATCATAAGGACTGGAATACTGCAATGAATGAAGAATATGAATCAATAATGAAGAATGAGACTTGGGAATTAACAGAACTGCTAGAAACAAAGTTCCCATAGGATGCAAATGGTTGTATAAAACCAAATTTAATGTAGATGGAAGTGTTGACAAATATAAGGCCAGATTAGTTGCAAAAGGGTATTCACAAAAGGAAGGAATTGATTATGAAGACACTTTTGCACTTGTAGCTAAGTTAAATACAATTAGAGTCATGATTGCATTAGCTACACAATACAATTGGAAAGTTCATCAGTTAGATGTTGTCAAGCACTCTATATGCAGATAAATTGTTACCAATACACACAGAGCATATGAGATTTATTGTCAACCCGAGAAAGTATTTTTATTTCAAAGGATAAGTGCACAATCTATGCTTAAACACCAAACCATTAGAATTGAATACTTTTATCTTCTATCATCCATGTTCATCCCAAGAATCTATGCAATCCCAATTGCCTTCTAACTGCTACACTTCAATTCCTCTCTATCATGCATCAATAAGAAATGATATAAGATCTAATCAACAATTGCAGGAAAGAAACCTCATTCATATTCTAGAACAATCACCTGTCTGATCTAATCACTCTGGAAAATCATAAGGCATAAACTGAACATTAATCTAGAAATCCAATTGCAAAGGATTGAGTCAACTGTTCTAAGAAATTGAATTGCAGAATGGAAATCAACAATCATAACAGAAAAGATAAATTGCAAGGGCTCATGGGATCACAACTTAACTACAAGATGAACAAGGCTGTGTATAATTGTCACACGAATTGCATAAAGTCTCTACTCAGTCGACTGTCACTCTGTATTACTTGCAAAATTCAAGGAACTCTAATATTAATTGTACTGAAAATCCACACCATAAATACCACTGCTGCGTACAAAAGAAATATCAAAGCATCACACAACAATGAATTCAAAATCCTATTTTAACTCAGCAATCTTTGTGGAAGACGGGCCCAGCCTTCACACAGAGACGCTGGCTGAACAACGCGAATTCCTTTAACTCAGAAGTAACCCCTTATATTAATAGAAGAATGACTAACAGTTTTGTTCGGCTGCTAATACAATGAATTAATTATCTGTTGTTCAACCCCTGGGTCAAGGCAACTCCCCATATTTATACATACAAATCATAACATCCAATCCTATAATCGGGCAGCCATGAAGATCTCTGATCTTCAGGCGCCCTAAATAACTAGCTGTTACAATACGTGGCAGAATAGAGACATCAAAATATGAGAAAGCTGTCAATTGACCCAAGAGTGGTGATCCTTCCACTTCACAGCTAGACTCGAGCAACAACATACTCAATATAGCGCATTCTGTTACAGCTGCCTTGTCACAGTTGTGCCTTAATTGATGATTCGAGCCCCGAGGACCCCTTTGCAAGCAATGAACATCCCTTCTTTCACGACTTGTTCAACCCCGATCTTCCTGCAGTCCATTTATCTCAACTACCTTCATAAATCATAACATGTTAGCACAATTGAGAGATACACAGCTTTAATTATCACAATCATAAGTATTAATAAGATAAAACAATGATCAGTCATACCTTGGCAACTTGAGGGAATAAATTAAGGACAACAGGTCTGATTGACATGATAAGTGGTGTAGGACAGGGGCAGGAAAGATGATTAAAGATGATTAAAAAGGGCCAATTCTGGGCTCAACATCTCCCCCCAACTACCCTGTTGCATGTCCTCATGCAACAACTTGCATCTGAATCCTGTACTGAGCTCTATCCAAGGAGAGAGGAAGAATTGTAGGAAACTCAGGCACCCTATCTATCTTTTGAAAAGCCTCTGTGAGTAACCCAATACCTTCCAGCATCACTGTTCCCCTTCCACTGCTACTTGCTGGTGTCTGGAAATGCAGTTGGTGTAGTGGGAATCTTCCTGCAGTCTCATTATGCTGTGCCTGGGGGGTTGAAAGGAAATCTTTTAATCTGAATCTAAATTAATGACATTTCCAGGAGGTAGAAGCACTGGTTCTTGTGGGGCAGTGTCTTCTAGAACATCTAAATTTAATAAGAGAGTTGCTGGTTCTTGTGTAACAGCAACATCCTTTAGACTCTCTTCAGCAGCTACCCTTATTGCTTTTAGAGACACTGGTTCTTGTGTAACAGTGTATTCTTTGTCCTTCTGCTGTTGAGATTGGATATCTTTCTCATTGTGCATCTCCTCCTCCAAGATTTCGGTGTCACCTGAGCATGGTGTCTGTACCTGTTCATCTTCACTCCACTGTGTATCGGGAATGATATCCACTCCAGGGTTATCTTTTAAATGAAATTCAGGAGTTCCTGCTGCAGCTTCCAAGGATGTTGGTTCTTGTGTAGCAACATCCTGGCTTGCCTCTTCATCCTCCTGTTGTTGCAACTCTTCCCCTATGAGCTCTGTGTCATGGCAGTCCTCTGGGGTTACAACCCAGAGTTCATCATTAAACTCCAGAGTGTCCTCTGTCCTAGGTTCTTCTCCCATCTGTTTGGCCGATTGGACAAGTATATTCAGGTTTGCTGGTTCTTGTGTTACAGCATCCTGTTCCAGTTTATCACTGTCCTGCCTTTGTGTCTCTTCTTCTAGAATTTCTGTGTCCTAGGAGCATTCTGGGGTTACAGTATAGAATTCTTCATTGGCCTCCAGAGTGTCCTTCATTCCAGGTTCTTCTCCCATCTACTCTAAAATCTCTGTATCATGGGAACATTCTGGAGTTACAGTATCGTCCTTATTAAGCTCCAGGGTGTCCTCAATCCCTTGTTCTTCTCCTATCTGTTCTCTATTCTCTGTGTCATGGGAAGTGGCAGCTTCAACAAGGATATTCAAAGATGCTGGTTCTTGTGTGACAGCACCTTCTTTTTCTGCTGCTTCCTTTATTGTGGCCGCGGGCTGTTGTGCTGAGTAAGTGCTAAGTATAATTTTGTGGCCTGCTTCCTTGAAGATTTCTCCACAGGTGGGACAGAGTATTCGTTCATCCTCCTGCCCAGCTTCAGTAGAATCTGATCCCTCCAGTTGTTCTGCAGCCTCTATCAATGTATACATTTTTCTTTCACCCTGCTTTTTGCAGGTTTCCTTCCAGATTTCCAACTCCCTTCTAAGTACTTGGAGGTCCTCTTTCAACATTGCGTTCTCAGCCAGAAGTCCTTCAATTCCAGGTTCTTCCTCCACTGGCCTTTGTGGAGCATCCATCGGTCTTGGTACAAGGATTGGGGGCTCAACCTGTGCCTCTAGGGTTGCCCATCTTTTCCTGGCTGCCTCTGCTGCTGTAGCTGATCGAGTTCTTTTCTTTCTGATTGGTGATATTAGGTTAAATTCATTGGCGGCTCTCTTTCTTTTCTTTTGTGGAGCTGGGACATAGGGAATCACAACTGAGGTCGAATGAATGTTTTCTTGCTCCTCATGCTGTTCTTCTTCAATTACAGCTCCTCCTCCTACCCACTCAGGTGAAGACTCAATTGTTACCAGCTCAATGTTTTCTTCCATTGCCCTAGCTTTGTCATCTTCAGGTTCCATTGTTGCAGCATTTGATGCTGCTCCAATTTCACCTTCTGCTGTCGGAGCTGCCCTGTTATCTGGGTTTTCCACAAAGGTTTTATCTACACCATCGACCAATGGCTCTGTTTGTGCCTCCAATTGCTCTTCTTCAAATGCAGTTTCATCCCCCAATGGCCTTGCTTGTGCCGGAGGTTCATCTCCCCTGAATGGCTCTGATTGTGCCCCTGGTTGTTCTTCCTCTAATATAGTTTCATCCCCCCCAGATGGCCCAGCTTGTGCCCCCGGTTGCTGTTCTTCTACTGTGGTTTCACCCACCCCGGATGGTCCTGCTTGTGCCCCCGATTGCTGTTCTTCTTCCATTTCATCCCTCCCCCCAACTTCAATGGAGGAACTCCGGTCCTCCTGTTGTGGTGGAACCTGTATTTGCTGTAATGGGACGACCCGCAAGGGAACGGGTTGCTGAGGTCGGGTTATGAATTGTTCCCAAGTTATATGATGTTGGGCAAGGGTTCTTACAATGATTAATTTGATAAGGCCATGGTGGGTGAGAGAGGAAAGTGGGTTCTTAGCAGACTGAACAAATGCCACCATATGACGCAAGTCATGCAGTAAATAGTATGGAATGTTCAATAAAATGCCATGGCGGAGATGAGAAAGCAAAGGAAGTTCAGAGTTATACACAGTTTGATATCTACCTTCACAAGTAATGTACTTCTTGAGAAAGACAGCAACCTGGTCCCATGGCCGCGGCAGTGAGTTCAGTGCGATCCCTCTTCTGGATGCTTCAACTTGCTCCCCTGCGAGTAAAAATTCTTCTCGTGCAGTCGTTGCAGGGACTCGTCGGTTAAACCATGGTTTTCCCACCATCGGGATGGCTGTAACCTTGGATATAATGGTCTCGGAGACTTCTATGCGCAGCCCCCACACCATGGAGTGAGTTTTGGTAATATTCAAAGCAAATTGCAGGGTTGCATCCCGATCGAATCCATCTAGTCGCTCAAAAAATTCGAGCTAGCCGGCAGCTTGAAAGATGGCAAGAACTTGAAGATTTCTCCTGAGTTCCCGTGTATTGAAAGGTTCGTGACGAACTGGAATCCCAATGATCCTGGCTACAAGTTGAAGTTGGTATCCCACAGATTACAGGATCCCAAAATGGAAGTTGCAACACAGAGGATGCACAAATCGCTGAGCGGAGACGTTGAGAAAATGGGAAAATTTGGAAAGTTGAGCACAGAAAAACGTTCGAAACTTCCATGCCGAATTAGGGAAGGTGGCAGTTATTAATGTTTACGTCGTACGAGGGAAAGGTTTAATCAGGTATAATGGTGGTACGAGTGAAGGTACAACTGATATTGTTTAAATGATATCAATACTTAATCACGTGATAAATGAAAGCCATACCTCATAAGACTGTGCGTCGGATAGCCTGCGGAGAATGGTGGAGCGTGCAGTTGATGACGTTGCGGAGGCGAACTCGTGCACAGTCAGAAGTGTGATCATGATGACTTGGATAAGGCAATAATTTATTTCGTCGGTGAAACACAAGCCATTGCGTCCTCGGGGTCGAAATGATGAGTTCGCCGGCTCGACTGAGGTGAATCAGCACCATGATTTAGTAGGTTTGGAGCAATTCTTCCGTTAACATAGGAGTTACCACTGCAAGTTGCAAAAAAAATGATATCACGGCCGACGAAAACGATGTTGCAGCCGCCAGGAAAGAAGTTGCAGCCGTCGAAGGGTATGTTGTAGCTACCGGAAAATAGTTCACGACAGCCGGGAAAGGAATTTACGGCATCGGGAAAAATTACGGCTGTAACGGAAAAGTTTTTGGCGGCAGGAAATAAGTTGCAGCCGTCGGAGGGTATGTTGTAGCTACCGAAAAATGATTCACGGAAGCCGGGAAAGGAATTTACGGCATCGGGAAAAATTACGGCTGTAACGGAAAAGTTTTACGGCGGCGGGAAATAAGTTGCAGCCGTCGGAGGGTATGTTGCAGCTACCGGAAAATGATTCACGGCAGCCGGGAAAGGAATTTACGTCCGTTGGAAAAATAATATTGCCGCCGCTGGGAAATGGTTTACGGCTGCTGGAAGATATGTCGCAGTCGTCGGGAAATAAGTTGCAACCGTCGATGTTGCAGCCGCTGGAAAACAGTTCACAGCTGCCGAAAATGATGTTGCAGCCACTAGAAAAGATTCATGGTAGCCGGGAAAAAGGTTATTACAGCCGCTGGTAAATGATGTGGCAATCGTTGGGGAATGAGGTGGCGGCCGCTGAGACATGGTGTTGCAGCTGCCGAAAAAGATGTTGCAGCTGCCAGAAAAAGATTCACGGCAGCCGGGAAAAAGGATATTACGGCCACTGGGAAATGAGGTGGCGGGCCGTTGGAACATAGTGTGCCAGCTGCCGAAAAAGATGTTGCAGCTGCCAGGAAAGAAGTTGCAGCCGCCAGGAAAAAGGATTTGCGGCCGCGGGGAAAAGGATTTTACGGTTGATGGGAAACGATAACGCGGTTGCCGGAAAAGATATACAGCTACCGGAAAAGATATACAGCTGCCAGAAAAGATGTTGCAGCTGCCAGAAAAGATGTTGCAGTGCCGGAAAATATGTCGCAGCTGTTGGATTTTTTTTTTTAAACTCAAACGTGAAATACAGCACAGGACGACACAGGGAGACTCTCGCTTGACGGGCCCAATCTGGTCGTTTTCCTGGCGCTTCCCTGAATTTTTTTGAAAAATAACAGCAAACGAAAAGATCAAATGCAAAGAGAAAGAAAAAAACAATTATACGCTACAGCAGGAAATTATTTATGTATAACAAATACGATTTTCAGTTTAAGGATTGGAAAAGGCAGCGAGAAATTCCTGCTCTGGTGCCAGCTGATAATATGGATCGGAAGCAATTTGCGAAATGAATGCATCTTTCAAGATGGGCTTACGATACAGTCGCAGTCTGTGGCCATTAGCAAGTAATGGTATACGGTTTTCATCAATGGTCACCAGGCGAACAGTGCCGTTGTCAAATACCTTGTCGACCAAATATGGACCCAGCCATCTTGTACGTAATTTACCTTTAAAATCCTTCTTGAATCTGGAGTCATATAATAGTGCCCAGTCTCCCTCACATAAAATTTTCTTTTTAATAAATCGGTCATGCCAGTTGGATCTCTGTTGCTGAAGCAAAACAGTCTGATCTACTGCAGCTAACCGTTTCTCATCTAATTCGTTTAATTGATTTAATCTTCTCTTCTGGGCTTCTGTTACATCCAGACTCATTTCTGTGGCTGTTTTCAGGGTTTCGATCTCAAACTCAATTGGAAAGATGGCACTCTTTCCATACACCAGATCATAGGGAGAAAACCCTGTGGTGTTGCGCCAAGTTGTGCGATATGCCCACAGTGCTTCTGGAAGCCTGTCAGCCCAATCCTTTCAATGGCTTTTAACTGTTTTAGTAAGGATTGCTTCAATAACTTTATTAGTACTTTCCACCTGACCATTGGCCTGGGGGTGGTAAGGTGAAGCTATCCTATGCTGCACATGATACTTCCGGAGCAAGGATTCAAATTGGTGTGAGATGAATTGCGGTCCCCCATCGGTAACTACTTCCTTTGGTACCCCAAAACGGGTAAAGATTTCACTGTACAGAAAATCAATCACCGCCTGGTCATTAGCCTTAGCCAAAGCTACAGCTTCTACCCACTTGGTCATGTAATCAGTACACACCAGAATGTAAACCTTCTGTCTGGAAGGAGCACTGATAGGGCCAACAAAATCCAATGCCCATCTATCAAACGGTTCAAGTACCACTTGGGGCTGTAAAGGCATCTCATCTGTTTTATTAGGTTGGCCCATCCTTTGGCAGCTGTCACAGGACTGGACATATCTTTTAGCATCCCTGAACAGAGTCGGCCAATAGTAGCCCATCCGCAGCGCTTTATGCCCTGTTCTTTTGTCTGCAAAGTGTCCTCCACAAGGTTCATCATGACAGGCCTTCAATATATGAAAGATCTCATCTTCCCTTACACATCTCCTAATCTCAAGATCGGGTCCTGTGTAAAAGAGATGACCATTGAGCCAACAATACCTGGCACTTTGTTGGATAATTTTTCTCTTCTCTCATTTAGACATGTGTGGCGGGAGCTTTCCTGCAACCAAATAATTAGCAACGTCTGCATACCAGGGGGAATGAGCTGAGAGTGCGAATAGATGTTCATCTGGAAAAGAATCCTCAACAGGCGAACTGTCATCATTGTTAGTAAAACGTGATAAAAAATCAACAACAACATTTTCTTTTCCAGGTTTATCTATAATGGTAATATCAAATTACTGCAATAACAAGAGCCACCTGGTCACTCTGGCATTGGTGACAGGTTTATTCATTAAATATTTAATGGCAGAGTGATCAGTGTGCACAAACGTAGGATACCCAGTAATGTAATGCCGAAATTTATTAATAGAGTAAACAATAGCAAGGAATTCTTTTTCGGTAACAGTATAATTAAGTTCAGCAGGGGCTAAGTTTTTACTGACGTAATAGATAGCATAAGGTACTTGACCATCCTGCTGTCCTAGTACTGCTCCAATGGCGGTATCAGAAGCATCTGAAGAAATGTGGAAAGGTATGGTCCAATTAGGTCCCCTTAGGATAGGGGTTGTGGACAGCTTCTCTTTAAGCTTATCAAACGCTGTCTGGCATGCTTCACTCCACACAAACTGTGTGTCCTTCATTAACAATGAAAACAAAGGAGAAGCGAGTTTGGAGAAGTTTTCTATAAATCTCCTGTAATATCCAGCATGTCCCAGAAAACTTCGCACCTCTTTCTGAGTTGAAGGGGTTGGTATATTTTTTATCACCTTAATTTTTGAAGGATCCACCTGAATTCCATCGGTGGAGATGAAATGTCCTAATACCACTCCCTCACTCATCATCATATGGCATTTTTCAGTGCTTAATGAGAGGAGAGCCTGTTCACAGCGAATTAAAACCTTCTTTAAATTTTCCAGTGCCTCCTCAAAATCCTTGCCATAGGGAGTAAAATCGTCCATAAAGACTTCCATACTATCATTAACCAATTCAGAGAATATGCCAATTACAGCTCTTTGGAACGTTGCTGGTGCATTACATAAACCAAAGGGAAGCACCCTGTAGGCAAACGTTCCCCAGGGGCAAGTGAAGGTGGTCTTATCCTGGTCCTCAAGAGCAATCTGAATTTGGTTGTACCCGCTAAACCCATCTAAGAAGGAGAAGAACTTCTTCCCTGATAGGGTATCAAGTACCTGGTCAATAAAGGGCAGAGGAAAATGATCCTTTTGCGTAGCTTTGTTCAGCTCCCTATAATCAACATAGACTCTCCATTTACCATTTTTCTTAGGCACAATTACGAGTGGGGAAACCCATTCACTATCTGAAATCGGATATATAAATCCTGCTTCCAAAAGTTTTTGGATTTCCTCCTTCACTATATCCCTCAGATTGGGGTTCATGCGTCGTTGGAGTTGACAGACAGGCCGAGAATCATTTTTAATATAAATATGGTGGGTGCACAGATTAGAAGGGATACCCTTCATGTCTGTATACTCCCAGGCGAATGCCCCCTTACGTTCCTTCAAGAGACTGATTAGGCGCATATGTTCTTCTGAGGAGAGACCAGGGTTGATGTTCAAAGTCCTTCCAGGCTCTACCTCAATAGGAATACTTCTCGAATTTTTCAAAACTGGGATTATGTTTGCGTCACCGACTAGTGATTCCTCCGTAAGATGTTCTTGTTCTTCCTTACCAAGGGTAATGTTCAGGATTTGATAGACTTCTTTATCCACTGAAGCAGGTTCGCTAATGAAATTACTGATGGCATTGTCTTCTGTTTCGTTTTTAAAAGTTAAGGCCTTCCCTATTGTTAATAATGGCTGAACATCATCCTCCTCTTCCTGCTCTATCCAGAGAGAAGTTTCAGCCTCTAAACTTGGCCGAGCTGGAGGATACAGGGTGAGGTTTTTAATCTCTGTACCATCAGATATAGTCATGGACCTAGATCTACAGCTGATGCAAGCATCAGCTGTGGCCAACCAAGGCCTCCCCAGGATCAATGGATGTCCCCCCAGCTGTGATTTTGGTTGCAATATCAAAAATTCAGCAAGGTATTCCCATGAATCTACTGAGATGACAAGGTCGTCCAGAATCCCTTCGGGTCTAATGGTGGATATGTCTGCCAATTCTAAAATGGTAGGGGCAGGCCTCAAATTAGTGAGTCCAAGCTTCCTCACAGTCTCAATTGTTATGACATTGATCGCTGCTCCTAAGTCGACTAGCACGTTGGGTATCTGCGTTTGTCCTATATGTACAGTGACAGTAGGATTGCCAGGTTCGTCATACTTGGTCACAGGGGTTTTTCCTGTTATTAAAGCAGATAAATTCCCTATGACGTGAACAGTGGGAGGGTCTCTAGGTTTCCTCCCTGGTTTCTTAGTGCACAGGTCCCGAACGGTTTTAGCATAAATAGGTACGTCTTGAAGGGCTTGCAGAAGGGGGATTTTAACGTAAAGATTTTTCAACTCTCCTAGGAGGTTGAACTGAGGTTGCCCCCCTATTTTTGGTAGCATTAGTCTCTCGGGGTATGGTGGTTGCCTTACCAGCTGGGTAGGCTGCGTATTATCTGATTTCTCATTTAATGTTTCAGCCGTCCCATCTAAGGGATGCTCATCACCTTCAGTGATAGGAACCGAATCGGATGGATGCTGTGAACTCTCTCCTTTTTCATGCACAGAAGGTGGAATATCTTCTGTAATTACAGGTTCTATTATCTTCCCAAATCGTAAACAAATATCATTACAAGGTACAGGAGAGAGAGAGTAGGCCGGCATATTGACAGTTTCCAATTGATGGACTGTTTTATTATTCGGATTCGGATTAGGTTGGGAAGGTAGCTGAGGCCGTATTGGTATATTAGGAACATGATTATTCTGCAGCTGCAGCTGCGACTGCTGAGGTGGGTATTGAGGATATTGAGGAAATTGAGGATATGGAGGAGAATATGGTAACTGCTGAGGTGGAGGTGGTTGAGGAAACTGGTTCCCAAGAGGGAAGTTCCTCCAGCTGGGAGACCACGACGTAGGTTGATGTGGTGGCTGTGTCCAAGGACCCCATGAATTAAAATTTTGCATTGCAGGTTGGGGAGGATTCCACTGAGCATAATTTGAAGGGAATTGTGTATTCACATTTTGCATGTTATTATTCCAATTGCCCATATTATTCAAAAATGGAAACGAGTCCAGAGGCATACCTTGATTTCGAGGCTGCCAAGGTTTCTTCTGTGCAATGAAATAGGCTGATTCCACTTCTGGAGTTGATGCCTGCAGAACAGCCTTCACTTGGGGAAGTGTGGGACATTCCTTCATGTCATGGTTCAACTCACACAGCTGACATATTTGTATCTTGTCAAGAGGGCATTCTTTCAGCGGGTGATTCTTTCTACATCGGGGACAGAACACACCTAGTGTGAGATCTTCCACTGCCTGTTTTTGTTTGGCCTTCAGGACATCAATCTCCGAAGAGATGGAGCTCATCATTTCTGTTTTAAAATTTTCAAGGAGATTGCCTATCTCTGCACGTGTAGCTCCTCCATTGGATGACTTCTGAGTTCTGTCGAAGACATCACGTTCCAGCTTATCCCGTTTATCCCGCTTATTATTCCTGGAAGATCCCCTGGAGTATCTCTTACATAATTCCACAATCGTCTCAAAAGGTTATTTAGAGAGATCTCCCTTTCCTAACAGATTTAACATGTCTAAACAATCATCCCTGATCCCTCGAAGTAAGATTATCTTGAGCACATCCAGCCCCAAGTTCATCTGCCCGGCGCACATTGTACAACAGCCTTTCTACAAAATCCTCCAGACTTTCATCCTCCTTCTGCACCATCTTGAATAATTCCTCTCTTTTGTCCCTGGTGTTGCAATATTCTTGATATTTATCCAGGAATACTTGCTTCATCTTATTCCAATTAGCAACAGTTCCTCCCCCAAGGCTCATGAACCATCGTAATGCATTGTCCTTCAGGGTGGCGGGAAAAAGTTTCAGCTTTTGGGCATCTGTGACATAATCATAGCTGCGACAGAGGATATCAAATTCAAAAAGAAATTCGTCTGGATCTTCTGCCGCCCTGCCATGGAAGCGAGGCAACACCGATGGTGAGATGTTCTTCATAGGAGCTGTCCCTTCTGGCTGCTGAATTGGAAATTGTAATGTAGCCATAGTTCCTTCTGGCAGGGAGTAATTTTCATGACGGTATTCTACCACTGCCTCTTCCTCTTCGGTCTCATGTCTGTTACTCATCTTTTCTTCTGTATCCTCTTCTTCGTTCGTTCCTGCGTTCTTTTCCTTGTTTGTAACAGCTACGTACTCCTCAGTTGTAACAGCTGCGTACTCCTCAGTTGTAACAGCTGCGTACTCCTCAGTTGTAACAGCTGCGTATTCCTCAGTTGTAACAGCTGCGTCAGCTGTACCTTCCTTAGCAGGGGTATATGAGTGAGTCACGGCTGCTCCTGTACTCTCCACCGTGGATCCTGACGTTGACGCCCCAGGATCAGCATGGCTTCTTCTGATAGGAGTTTCCCGTTGATGAGTCCTGGTAGCTGAATCAGTTCTGTCAACAAGATCGTCGATGAATGTCCTTCTGCCCAACGGTGGTCCTCGACCACGACCCGAACCACCTGCGATGTTAGTATTTTGTGGGGTTTTGGGAGTTGGGAGGTGATCGCGTTTTATCCTCCTCGTATTCATGCGAAGTAGATCATTTCAGTAAAGAAGAGACTGACTAAAAACAATTATCAGATGCAACTAATGACTAGTGTTTAATTTTTATCCTTCCCCGGCAACGACGCCAAAATGTCAAGCACTCTATATGCAGATAAATTGTTACCAATACACACAGAGCATATGAGATTTATTGTCAAGCTGAGAAAGTCTTTTTATTTCAAAGGATAAGTGCACAATCTATGCTTAAACACCAAACCATTAGAATTGAATACTTTTATCTTCTATCATCCATGTTCATCCCAAGAATCTATGCAATCCCAATTGCCTTCTAACTGCTACACTTCAATTCCTCTCTATAATGCATCAATAAGAAATGATATAAGATCTAATCAACAATTGCAGGAAAGAAACCTCATTCATATTCTAGAACAATCACCTGTCTGATCTAATCACTCTGGAAAATCATAAGGCATAAATTGAACATTAATCTAGAAATCCAATTGCAAAGGATTGAGTCAACTGTTCTAAGAAATTGAATTGCAGAATGGAAATCAACAATCATAACAGAAAAGATAAATTGCAAGGGCTCATGGGATCACAACTTAATTGCAAGATGAACAAGGTTGTGTATAATTGTTACACGAATTGCATAAAGTCTCTACTCAGTCGACTGTCACTCTGTATTACTTGCCAAATTCAAGGAACTCTAATATTAATTGTACTGAAAATCCACACCATAAATACCACTGCTGCGTACAAAAGAAATATCAAAGCATCACACAACAATGAATTCAAAATCCTATTTTAACTCAGCAATCTTTGTGGAAGACGGGCCCAGCCTTCACACAGAGACACTGGTTGAACAACGCAAATTCCTTTAACTCAGAAGTAACCCCTTATATTAACAGAAGAATGACTAACAGTTTTGCTCGGCTGCTAATACAATGAATTAATTATCTGTTGTTCAACCCCTGGGTCGAGGCAACTCCCCATATTTATACATACAAATCATAACATCCAATCCTATAATCGGGCAGCCATGAAGATCTCTGATCTTCAGGCGCCCTAAATAACTAGCTGTTACAATACGTGGCAGAATAGAGACATCAAAATATGAGAAAGCTGTCAATTGACCCAAGAGTGGCGATCCTTCCACTTCACAGCTAGATTCGAGCAGCAACATACTCAAGATAGCGCATTCTGTTACAGCTGCCCTGTCACAGTTGTGCCTTAATTGATGATTCGAGCCCCGAGGACCCCTTTGCAAGCAACGAACATCCCTTCTTTCACGACTTGTTCAGCCCCGATCTTCCTGCAGTCCATTTATCTCAACTACCTTCATAAATCATAACATGTTAGCACAATTGAGAGATACACAGCTTTAATTATCACAATCATAAGTATTAATAAGATAAAACAATGATCAGTCATACCTTGGCAACTTGAGGGAATAAAATAAGGACAACAGGTCTGATTGACATGATAAGTGGTGTAGGACAGGGGCAGGAAAGATGATTAAAGATGATTAAAAAGGGCCAATTCTGGGCTCAACAGATGTTAAATCTACATTTCTGAATGGTGATTTAAAAGAAGAAGTTTATTTGGTTCATCCTGAAGGATTTATAAAGAAAGGGGAAGAAGATCTTGTCCGTAAACTCAAGAAAGCTTTATATGGTTTAAAACAAGCACCTAGATCTTGGTATATTAAGATTGATTCATTTTTTTCCCAGAAAGGTTTTGTGAAAAGCAAAAATGATCCTAATTTGTATGTTAAAAAGGATGAAAATGGAAATGTTGCTTTGATATCCGTATATGTTGATGATTTGATTATCACTGGTAGTGCTTCTCATTTGATTGAAGATATTAAGATTCAATTAGCACAGATATTTGAAATGAAGGATCTTGGTGAAATACATTATTGTTTAGGTCTGGAGATATGGAGAGAAGGCAGTAAAATAATTGTCACTCAAAGCAAATACTCAAGGGAGATTCTAGAAAGATTCAATATGAGTGAAAGCAAGGCAGCATCAACACCTTTAGAACAGAATGTAAAGTTATCTAGTCTTGATGAAACTAAAGAGAAAAATGGTGTTTTGAATTGCCAGTTGGTGGGAAGTTTAAACTATCTTACCGCTACCAGAATAGACATAGCATATTCTGTCAGGATCCTGAGTCAGTTCATGGATAAATCGTTGGAAAGCCACTGGATAGCTGCAAAGAAAGTTCTTCGATATCTGAAAGGAACTGTTAATTTTGGTATTATGTATACTGATGATTGTGATGTTGAGTTGACAGGTTACTCTGATTCAAATTGGGTTGGAAATCCTGATGACATGAAATCAACTTCAGGATATGCATTCAACATAGGTACAAGGGTCATATCACGGAGCAGTAAGAAACAACCAACTGTTTCTTTATCATCAACAGAAGCTAAATACAAAGCTCTATGCAATGCTACTTGTGAAGTTGTTTGGTTAAGGAGTTTTCTATTCTCAAATATGACAATCAAAGCTCTATTAAATTGGCATACAATCCAATTTATCATGCCAGAACCAAGCATATTGAAATTCAACATCATTTTGTAAGAGAAAAGATACAAGAGAAGGAAATTGACTTGACCTACTGTAATACCACTGAGAATGTGGCTGACATCTTTACCAAGCCTCTTGGAAAGATGAGTTTTGAAGAATGTAGGAAACAGTTAGGTGTGGTAGAGAATCCATTTCTCCATTAAGGGGAAGTGTTAGATATTAATGTTGAATTTCCCTAAATAGATTATGTTATAGTTAGTTCCGTATTTTACTCTACATGCTGATTCAGATCCATAGTTTTAGGATTCCGTTGGTTGTCCATCAAGCTATATAATTGTAATGTGTTTACAGAGTTAAATAAGTGAGTTGGTTGAAGACCATCCATTCGGTGTTTCTTTTACATTGTTGTGTTATCTGTTGTTTAGGTATTTTCCTTCTTCCGTGAATGCTTTCTAGTGCTCTAGAATGTTTATGCTACATCTTTGCCTTCCATTTCAAGTCCTATGAGCCAATGGATGTCATCGACATGGAAAAGGTAGCAGCTGATCCAGTCATAGATCTGACCATGAATGTGACTAATAAATAATTTGATGCATCTCATAACTTCTCTTGTGGTGTTGAAGATTGGAAAATATTGAAGGACAGTTAGAGTGGATTTGCGTAGGGGCTCAAATGCAAGTTTCCATAGAGTAATGAGTTCCCTTGATTCAAGTGACATGTAGTTAATATATTCCTTCGGTCTCATACAAGGAAATAAGTCCTTATTAGAGAATTCATTGCCTGCTAATTTGGTATCCTCAAGTTTTCCTTGTAAATTTCCAATGACCTATACCCATGAATCATAGAATTCAGTTGGTACTGCTTCCTTCAATCTTGTTGATTCCTTGGGTGTTGTGACCTTACTAATGGATGCCTTTCCCATTGTTGTTTGATGGCGCTGATACACAAACTAAAGGGTAGGTTGAACTGCTCGACGACATTCTCTGGGTTGCTTTGAGGGCTCCAGTGCACAAGAATACGATAATCACAAGGAAGCAAAGTGAATTATCAAACAAACATAGGACTTTTAACTATGCTGATGTAGTAACTTCATAATTGACTGACTCATTTAAGACAATGTGCAACAAATAACACAATCTTTTGGATTAATTATAAAATTCGTTAGCACTAATTTGATGCCTAGTGAACCCTACTGATGCCTAATCCTTCATTAACGAATCTAAATGGTTCCTAATTTTACCAATGGACACCCATTAATTCTATACCCCGATATCAAATATGTGGACTTCCCAAGTTAACAATAGTGTTGATCCCCCTCGACCATAATAATTTTGCATGACTAACTTGAAAAACACACACACACACAAACGTACTAACAATTGCATTTTTGACATGCGAGCTACAACATAATAGAATGTCAAGTGAATCACAAAAATACAACACATAACTGAACAACCTTGGCATCCTACCCTACATCACTGCCTATAACAAGAGTGTCTCAATTTATGAGTTACTGTGTTGAAATATAGGGCTTCAGGTGAGCACCATTCACCCATCCAAGTTTCAAAATGACCTTAAGCTGTGCAAGTTGCACAACACATGTATCTCATATATTTTCAACAATAAATGAACCAAGCCAATGTATCTACAATTTACTAGGGTTCTTGAGATACCTGTTATCACATAAAAGCACCAAGTCACTCTTGGAAAACTTCTTGGTTTTGATATGTTGATCATGGTATTCCTTTTGTCTTTCTCATTCCACATTCACATGAAAATCGACTAGAAACTTGGAATCTTCCAATTGCATGAGTTCTGCTAATCATTCCACAATTGATTCATCTCTAGTCTTTTGGGTGGTAGTTGCAATATAAGCATTGGGAACAAGAAACTTTGTGGGTACTACTACTTCTCTCCATACTCCAGTTGAAAAGGGTTGTTCTTATGTAGGAGCTTGAAGGTGGTTTGGTCTGCCCATATCACTGCAGGTACTCGCTCATTGTAGTCATCCCTATTGACAGAACAAAATTTAGTTATGAAAACCTCCAAATTTTTGTTGAATGCTTCCATAATGCCATTTTCTTGTAGGTGATATGGATTGATTTTGTGGTTCTAATGAGAAACTCCTTTTTTAAGGTGGAAATGTTCTTGCTCATAAAATGCATTCCCTGATCACTTGTCAAACTTCTTGGATAGCCAAAGTGAGTGATAATTTTTTCCAAAATGAATCGGGCAACAATATCAATTGTAGTGATAATGTATCTAGCCTTAGAGTACCTAGAATGTGGTTGAATTGGACCAATAAAATGTACAACCCACTTTTCAAAAGGTTGCAAGGAACAAAAAAGATGAAGAGGAAGGTCATCCCTTATAGAAGGATTACCCACTCTCTAAAAAACATCACAAGTTTTAGCATATTGCTTTGCATCCTTAAACATTGTTGGCCACCATAGTCCTACCTGTAAAATATTTCGAGTTGTTACTTTTCCTCCAACATGACCTCTCGCAACCCTTGCATGGCATTCCCATAAAATTCCTTCTTGATCATGATCCATAACACATTTGCACAAGATGCCATCAATCCACAGCTTGTGCAATTATCCTACAAGGATTTTAATTAGTAGCTTGAAAAACCAAGTGGTGCTTCTTAGTCATGTAATAACTTACTAGTGCCGAACTAGTTGTTAAGAACATATCAATTTAAACTAGGTAATTAGGAATAGCCTCAATGCGAAATAAAGTTGTGTATGGAAACTGATAATCAATGCGGCCATCATATTCACTAGATTCTAATTGATACAAATTATGATCAGGCCCTACATTATTCCTTCCTAGTTTAACCATGACCTCGGAAGATAATTTATGGAACAATAGTAACCATATGCAAATATTCCTTTCTAATATAGGTTTATTTACCAAATGATTCAATGCATAATGATCGGTGAAAAACTGAAAATAAACATCCAATAAGTAATGGCAGAACTTTTGTAAAGCATATACCATGGATAAACCTTCCTTCTTAGTAGTAGTATAGTTGTGCTTATACTTAGAGAGTTTCCTACTAGCAAAGTAGATAGGATGGTTGATGTTACCTTCCCTGGGTTGCGTAAGAACAACAACATGAGTGATATCTGATTCATTCACATGCAAATGAAACTGTACATTCCAATTAGGGAAAATAAGGATAGCAACACTAACCATATTCTCTTTGAGTAATGTAAAGGATAGATCACAATCTGAAGTCCATACAAAATATTTAGTCTTCTTCAAAAGTTGCTCCAAAGGAGCTATGCTAGAGACATAATTGTAGATAAATCTGCGATAATAACCTATATGCCCTAGGGTAGATCACACCTAATGAACTAAGGTGGGCAGTGTAAAATTGATGATCACAACAACTTTTGTAGGGTCCACCAACACTCCCTCCCGACAAACAATATAACCCAACAATTTTTCAAATGGGACACAAAAGATACACTTCTTCAAGTTAAGATAAATTTGAGGTTGGTGGAAATGGTCAAACATCAACCTCAATAGATTAACATGTTCCTTAGGTAGACTATAAATAGTTCAATCATCCATAAAGAATTCCAAAAAATTGTAAATGAAGTATTGAAAGGTAGCAACTACAATCCAAGATAAATTTTAAACCCAAATGGCATCACATTATATGTGAAGGATCTGGACTCAGTAGTAAAGGTAGTATTCTTCTTCTCTTCTTCCACAATACTTATTGGATGATAACCAGAAAATCCATCTGTAAAAGAATAGGCTTCCTTTCTTGCAACTTGATCTAAAACCTCAAGGGGTAAGAAAAGGATCATGCACACAAGTTGAATTATACCAAAATCAAGACATACCTTGATATCTTTTGTATCTTTCTTGCTTTGGATCATGATAGGACTAATCCATTCTAATTATTCCACAATAAAAATCAACCCAACAGTTAGCATGCGATCTATCTCTTTTTTTACCTTCTCCTTAACCTTTGGATTGAGTCAATAAGGCCGGTGTTTGACTGGTTTAGCATCAAGTTTTAGATCAATTTCCATTTCTCCTAGACATCCTTTTATTCCCTTTAGCGCTGTAAAACTTTGTGGAAATAAGTATTCATATTCTTTCACAAGTGAAACAATATTAGAGTTCGTCTGATCATCCTAATATTCCAAAATCGATGCTAACTTAGGATTTTCTTCAATACCAATATTAATATTCTTCATCTTCACTGGTAGAACATATGAAGTATTACATTCTTGTGTCTTTCCTTACACAACTTGAGATCCTTCCATTTCTATGAAGGACAAATGCCTTAGTTATTCTAAATCATATGGGTCTGCATCACCCATGTTAATTATTCCACAACACAAAATTAAATCTAATTGGGTTGAATGTATTTGCGATTTAACAAAATAATGATGGTCCTCTCAAATAATCTTGTTTCCCAAATAAGGATTCGATCTTTTCCCAAAGCTCCTTGGGAGTTTTTAGACCAGAGAGATGAAAGAGTAGATCTTTGGAAATGCTGAGGCATAACAATCCAACTGCTTCATAAAGTTTGTTTAGATACTTGGTCTTTTTTGTAGAACCATTTGGTTCGACCTCAGTACCCTGTAACACTTTGTAGAGACCTCTGCTGAGCATGAAGATCTCTATTTGTCCCTTCCATTCGAAGAAGTTGAAGGGAGTGAGATTGGGAATCAAGGTAAGATCCATATTAGTTGAATGAATGCGCTTCTGATGATGGAATAACCTGTAAGAAAAATGGAAATTTATCTGGAGGATTGTTACATAATCTATTGAACACTGCTTTAGGACAGTAGGCACTTTTATCCGGATCCTTCACACCTGTATATACCTCAAAGGATTTCTCCAATGAATTCAATGCAATGGCACCAGGATTTGTTGTGGAAATCCAAAGGATTCTTGTGCACTATTGAAAAACAACTGTTCAATAAAATGTTGCAACTTCTACAACTCAAAAATCTCTCACAAGCTCTGATACCATGTGAAATTCCGTAGGGGGAGATCACTAAGCTTGAAAAAACCTCACAATTTCACAATGTAATTATTGAGAAGAATTAGTGAAGAACATGGATCAATTCACTCATAAAACTGAAACATACATGAAAAACTGTTGTTGATACATCAATTAGTTGTAAGCTGGAAATCAAAGAATGTTACAATAGAATGAATTCGATACTCCTTGGAGGATTTGAATTCTCCTCAATTCATGGCTTAGTTTGCATTGGAACCATCTCCCGATAAGGTTTAGTGGCCACTGAGGGTGAATAATCAGTCAACTGAGGTGGAACTAAACATCATTGAGCATGTGGGCACCAAAATAGGGGAGGAGACTCCAAGGGGGCGCATAACTAGTTGTTAGTGTTCAAGGAGGGAGCTCCTACACTCAGTAGTAGTAAAACTAGGAGCTACAGTCAATTAACTGAGCAATCAAGTGGACAAGGTTCCCTAAATCATGGAATTGAATGTCAGATCTCCTAAATCTGTGCATGAGGGCACATTTGTAACTCCAGTGATGGAAACAAGGAACACTAAGTGGCTAGGAGGGCTAATGATGGCCAAAAAAGAGCTCCAGGGGGCCTAAAATAGGGACTAGGTGCTAGGAGACTCAACTGCTGATGCATGGATGCATGGAGTGCTGCATGGAATGCATGCATGCAAAGCCAAAACAAGATGGTGATAATATTCCAACAACCAAAATGTCATCAACAACTCCCTTTCTCCAATTCAATCCTAAAATTGAATCCAAGACATCATCATCACGTGGAATATAATCCATGGTTCTTTTTGACAGTGAGGATACAATTCTTGAACTTGGAGTGCCTTCATTTAGAACGGGCGTTGCATCCATCATATGTAGTTTCTTGTTTCCAACACTTTGCTTTGTGGAAATTGTATTAATGTTAGAATCCCCAGGTATTTCCTTCTTAGTTATTGTCTATTTCAATACAAAAAAATTATGTTCTTGCTTGACAACATCAAAAGATGAACTCAATGTTTCACGGGAAAGAATCTATGATGATGGATATGTATTATTTGGTTGAAAGTGGATGTATCAAATTGCTTAGTTTTTGAAGAACTTGCATTCCTACTTTCAGAGATGGATAGAGCATTTGAAATTTCATCAAATACATGCAAAAAATACTTAGATTGAAATGTTATAGGAGCTGACATGTTACTAGTAGGTATAAATCTAGGAAATTATTTCTATCTATTATTTTTGAAACAATACCTTCATGTGAAAGATTATTTCTAGGGGACATATCAACATGGCTTCCATATGTTCTTGCTTCCCTACGAAAACTACAGGGTTGTAAGATGTTACCATATGATACATGTGCACCAATTCCAGTTGTTCCTGTAAAGATACTCAACATGTTCTGGAAGGTACATCAGTACAAACCCCACTTTTTCTTGCTTGAAAAGGAAATTTGCACCACTGTGTTGACATACTTCCATATACCATTCCTTGAGACACACATTGCCTTGCATTGGGATCAGAAACCTGTGACCTCCGAAGACAAATGCCTTTAGCAGGGACATTTATAGTTCTGGGCATGTCGGTGGATAAATAAATTTTCGTGGAATCATTTGATTTAGAAATACCACACTACACTTCATGCAAACATGATTATTCTAGTGCTTCAAGGAAGTGCAATGATTTTTTCCTATTAGCTTCTTCATTACGAGCTTTGAAAAAATGACCCTATACCATTTTGATATTTGAAGCCTCAACAAAAGCTTCTACAACGTGTAAACTTTGAGGGAACAAAAAAAATCCTGGGACACAACATGAGCCAAGTCTGAAGTATTTCTTTAATACATGTAACTCTTCAGTGCATAATGCACTAACAAATAAGCAATGTTGAATTGCTGGCCAGAAGAGCACGTTGGAAATTATCTCATTGTCTTCATAACTTCTTGACTAGATCCACTAAATACTAAATTATTCGTTGGTGTCACGTAGGAACATTCTTGAGCCCTAGTTGTTGGACTAAACTACTGCCTACTGTCTGGTACTTTATTAAGGTGGTGAAACTCCATTGTATACACCTTGTGTGTATATGAAATGGTAGTTGTTGGAGCTGGAAATACATGAATCGACAACTGTTCATTATTTCATATATGAACAATGGATGGAACACCTGAATTAAAATTAAACTATTAGCCAGATGAGCATGTTGGAAATGTTTGCATGGCTAAATGATTTTGCTGAACATATGTGCTTATAATTGAGTTCTGCATTTTATTTTCCTGAGCATATTCTTGAGCTCCAACTGTGGAATGTGATTGACGTTGACCATCGGCTATTTGATTGTTTTGTTGAAATGCCATTGTAGGCACTTCTTGGATATTTGGAGCAAAAGGTGTTGGAATTGGGTGAAACTCCACTGTAGACACCTATGTGTATCTGAAATGGTAGTTCTCGTAGCTGGAAATGAATGAATTGGGAACTATTCGGTGCTTGATATACCAATTCTAGATCGAAGAGATGAAGTAAGATCAAACTGTTGACTAGATGAGAAGGTTCGAAATATCGGCATGGATATAGTATTTTGTTGAACAAATGTGCTTTAGATTATGTTCTGCATTTTTTTTCCTCAACATATTCTTGAGCCCCAACCATGGAATGCAATTTATTCCTACCATCTGCATAATTTAGGGAATCAAATCCATTTGGTAAATCTCTTTTCCTTCTAGAGGTCAAAATGATAAATTTTAGCAATGCTCCTACAAGAGATGGACCTTTCCCAAGAATAGAGTTATGAGAGAACTTGATGAGTTTGTTGCTATTATTTTTTAAGAAATTATGGACTAAAAAGGGGTTGTTGTTTTTCGAGGAATTGTTTGTCGAGTTGGTTTAGGTACTTTCTTTCCTTCTACATCATTGATTAATTTTGATGGATTTGTAATTGCGGGAGTGGTAAACCTTGTAAATTTCAACTATTGCTCACCAATTGTGGAGCATGTGGGTTATTTGTACTAGTATTAATTACTAAGTTGGAAAAATACCTATTGATATTTTGTTTTTGTTTTTGTGGTATGCAGAAGCCTTCTTAAGGTTCTATAGCTTCCAAGGTGAAGACTGGAAAAGTTTATATTTTTAAAGGTAATTCCTATTTATTTTAGTTCAAAATGAAAGGGGCTAGTGAAAAACACATTAGTAGACACATCAAAAAACAAATTTGAATGGATACATGTGCATTTTATGCAATGATCCATAATTTTTTAAATGGATAACCTGATTTCAGTAAGTTGTGTCTAAGTGCTCGCATCTTGGTCTCCGATCTTAATTTGTTCAACTAATCAGTGGTGAGGCAACTAATGAGTGGTGAGGATCTTTGACTTTGACTTATAATGGTTTGGTTTGGAACATGCCTAAAAATTAAAGTGTGTGACAAAATAGCAATATATTCACTATGGATACTTTTGTACCATTCGAAAGCATGGCTCATTACTATATTCACGTGCCAAGGTTTATCCTTATTAAATCCTTGGAATTGTTTGTCCCAAGGAATTTTTTGTATTACAATATTATATGCAAAAGGATTTTGATGTAATTAATAGACTTTCATAGTTGTTGGAACTCAATTAAGCATGTGTATGTCCTTGCTTTGATTTTTTCATCAATCCTACCATTGTTAAATTGGTTTTAGAGCAACTCTATTTCTAATCTCTATTGAACAATACTTCATAGAGCTCTCTTTATTAGCACACAAATAAAGTTATATTTACTAGCTATATTGATAAGCACACATCTTATTTTGAAACAAGGACATAACCTTTTGTAATCTAGAAGTTGATTTGCATGTGAAATCCAACATCCTAGGAGTCTAAACACTTTAGCGCTTGACATATGGAAGACTTATATTGAGTACTTTTTATTGAATAAATTTCTTGAATTTAGCTTTAATTTTTACACACTTTATTAGTGAAGGTTTACACAAAATGTGGGAGGAGAGCCTTGCCAATCATGATGGTGGGCTCGACGCCAGCATTCATAGATTGTAATGAGGGCTGGAAGCTAATTCTTGCCGCACATAGGGGCTCAATATATCTATCGGACGTATTTCGTTGGAAACGCCTTCTGCATGATCTCATGCTCCCCTAGTTACTTCATCCACAAGTTTTAATAAAGGCTGAGGTAGCTTTTACTGTCAAATTTAATTGGGGGATTGAATCTATTTTATGTTGCAATATTGGTTTTGGTTTTATCCTAAAAATGGCATTAGATGGAGTTTTTAGGGAATTTAACTATTATTTTGGAGATGCAGTAGGTATTTATGGTTCTTTTTTCTGTATTCATACTTTTTCCTTCTTTAATAGCGTAATAAAAGTCACATTAGTGATGTTTTCAAGATCTAGATCTTTGCTTGTGGTACATGCCACTTGTCATGCATTATTGTTTAGCTACACATGTTTTGTTTGGATTTTTCTAATCTAGCCTGATATAATTAAGTTTCTGTTACCATTGTAAAGATGAAGAAATGGAGGTTGAAATTAAAAATTTGCGGAGAGGTCTAAATTTAGGAGCCACACTCATGCCCAACTTTTATCAAGAATTAACACCACCCAAGACAAAGATTGCTTGTAAATTTAGGTTCAAATAATGCCAAAAAAAAATAATTATGAGTAAAACTTGTTCTTTTAACCAAGTGGCTAGTGCTACTTCTACATTTATGATGAACTAGGCCATCATGGTGGAAGATTAATTGTAAGGCATTTGGTCCTCATGATGGTTAGTGAGTAGAATCATGTGTTGGTTTTAAATAGTTTGATTTCTCATGCCAAAGTCAATTGGCTAAATCCTTAGTTACTAATATTTTTGGTGGGAAAAAAGTCTTGTTATTGGGTATCCTTCCTAATTTAATTGGGATTTTGTTCTATGTAGGATGTATATAACAATACAAAGATAAGCATGGAGTTATGTTAAAGCTCCTAACAATCCGTGCAAGACATGTATATATAGAGATACAAGTTGGAGATTTGGAGTAAGCTTGATGGTGAGATTTTAGAGCTTCAATTGGAAAATACAAATTTATATTCTGGGCATCAAGGGCTCGAGGACAAAACAACATGATCTAGCGAGGAGCCGAGTGTGCACATGCAGTAGGATGAAATACTGATGGTGCGGATAATGATGTTGTAGATCTGTGATGGATGCGTAAACATGTATATAGAAAAAATAAACGACATTAAATCCATGTTCTATTCTATTCATATCTTTTTTATCCATTCAATGTCTTCTAAACCATCCATTGTTGTTGTGTTTTTTCCAATCTTGTGCATCCTACTTGGAATGTTTTTTTAATTGTATGCTAAGTTGAGAAGGAGCTCTATTCTCACAATAAAAGTCATTTTAGGCCATGTTATGGATGATATTCTAGCAAATGACCTTAAAGGATAGGTTTTGGAACATAAAGGATTGCTAGTAGGATTGCATGGTAGGATCAACGACAATAGTACCGTGTTTAAAACTATTTATATTTTAGATTTTATACCCTACTAGTTGACTACTATACACTAGTACAAAATGGATAATTAGTGACTAAAAAAACAAGTAGAATTTGGATATGAACAATTAATTTTGAGGTGGAAACTAATGGTAACAAATTAGCCATATCTTTTCACTCGACTAACTTAGTTGCATATCACTTAGCCATTAATTTGGTAATTAGTGATATAGAACTATAGTCATTAATTACCAAATTAATGACTAAGTGATATGCAACTAAGTTAGTCGGGTGAAAAGAGACTCCTAATTTGTTACCACTAGTTGTCACCTCAAAATTAGTCATTCATATCCAAATTCTAGTTGTTTTTCTAGTTACTAATTATCTATTTTGTACTGGTTCTCATTAATAATCTTCCCTTTTGTATCATTATGATTTCTATTGTTGTTTGATTTATTTTCTACATTTTTTCATTGTTTGTTGATTTTTCTTTGTTCTTATACATGGAAACGTGTTGCTATCCTTCTCCACATGTAACAACACATGTGAAAGATCATCACCATAATAGAAATGAATCGTAATATCATTTAATTGTGATTTCCACCATTGTAAAAATTAATGGTGGACACTTAATTCTAGATTGTCACTATTAATAAAATAATGGTGATTTCCCTTCAAGGTTCATTACTTTTTTTCAATGTGAATTGAAATGGCGACCTTTTATCACACAACATAATTTTTTTTCAAAATGACTATAAGTGGTGATGATCTTGTAGCGAATGTAACCATTAATATGATAAATACCATTGACATCAATAGTGAGAGTCATTAAAAGTGCATCGCCAGAAGTCACCATTATTCATCGAAAATGGTGACGCTCATTGATCGTCCACATATATGGATATGTAAGTTTTAAACCTGTGTAGAGAAGCAAAGCATACATATTCTTTTAAGGAAAGCAGAGATTACACCACAACATTCACACATATTACACAGAGATTTACCCTGGAAACTCTTAACTGGGAAAACCAACAAACCTTGGAGCCACCACTCCTATTTTTCTCATCATCTCATTATGAATCACTCACAATACAATATAGGTATTCTGCAATACCCAAAACCCTAATCTGTTAACCTGGATTAGTCAATAGCCCCCGATCCCTTAACCAAGATTAAATTACATATTTTTAGAACAATCCCCCAAAATTGCATGCGATCCCCAAAAATTTTGCTCGCTACGCTCGCAAACGAAAACATCCCGTCGGCCATTTCCGAATGGAAACAACCTAATGGAAGGTGCTGGAGGGATCGTCACCTGCGCCGCTGACAGACGCACTCTCCCCTTCACATACATGCAAGGAATATAATAGATACCCAACATTATCCCACTGGTTTTTTTCTTTGCATAACAATGAGTCATGTGCTCATAAAGTCACAGGCTCAGAGCATCAATGCCCATAGATTCTCTACACCAAGATAACTTCTCTGTATTGACATAATTTGTTAATAAGCCTACAACATTCTTCAAGGTGTCAACCTTCTCCAGCAACACCTTCTGGTCTTCGACCATATCTCTCACAAAGTGATATTGCACATCAATATGCTTTGTCTTATCATGATAAGCAGGGTTCTTTTCCAGGAAGATTTCACTTTGACTGTCATAATCTAACCTTACAACTTTCTGTACAAACCCAACACTTGCACATAATATTTGCAACCATACAACTTCTTTACTTGCATGAGTGGCTGCCATATATTCAGCTTCAATAGTTGAGAGTGCAACTACTGCTTGTCTCTTGCTCATCCAACTGATAGCTCCTCCAAATAGGGTAAACACATACCCACTTGTAGATCTTCTATGATCAAGATCTCCAGCCCAGTCTGCATCAACAAATCCATGTACATTTATTACTCTGTCTGGTCTAGGTCTTCCTTGGTAGCAGATTGCATAATCTGTAGTGCCACGCAAATATCTGAAGACCCTCTTTACAGCTGTCGAGTGCTCCTTCCCTAGTTTTGACATATATATGCTCAATACTCCCAATGCATGAGCAATGTCTGGTCTGGTACATACCATTGCATACATCAAACTCCCAACCGCACTAGCATATGGAACTCGTGCCATATTTTTCTGCATCTTCCTATGTCTTGGGACACTGATCCACATATAACTTTACACCTACAGGTATAGGGACCTTGACCGACTTACTTTCCTGCATTGTAAATCTCTGTAGTATTGTCTCAACATATTTTCTTTGATTTCACCAGATCTTCCTGTTTGCACGATCTCTTTCAATCTCCATTCCTAGTATGAAGTTTGCAGCACTGAGATCCGTCATGTCAAATTTGGAGGATAAATGAGACTTCACCTCCTTATTGACATCTTTGTTTTTTCCAATTAGCAACATGTCATCAACATTGTTGATGTCCATTTTTGTCACCATTTTTTATTAATAAATCTACTCTGAATGGCATTATTTCTCTCATTTTTGCTATAGTAAGTTGTTTTATTTGCCATTCAGCCCATCAAAAAGTCCAGGTATGCACATATTTACTTACTATGCAAAATCTTGTTGATATTTCGTTATATCATGATTTATTTATGTTAAAGTGACATTTTATGGGCATAATTGGTATTTATGTTTTAATTTGCAGGATGCGTTTCTCAAATGACTTTTCATTCAGACCGCGTGCTTATGTGTTAAGTTAAAATGCGTTCAGCTCATCATTTAGCCCTTCGTTCAGCCTGCGAAATCCATGGTTGACACATCTCAGATCGTTAAATTAAGAGGAGGACGTGTGGGTTCTGTTTGCCACGTAATGGGCATGGTTAATGAGCCATTGTTCTGGAATATTCATCCCTATGCTCACCAAGCTCGATAGCGCATCCCACGTCCATGTAAACACTCCAACGCGTCGTTCAACCTTGCATTCAGCCTGGAATCATGTTGTCTGTTCACGCCATTGTTTTGGAAGGAGTCCAGGTCGCACACGTTCATCCCGCTAGCACTCATACCTGCTCACACCTGTTCACGCTTATTCATGCCGGCGTTCTGGAAGAAGGTCGTCTGCCCATGCTCAGTTCACCAACATACTTGCTTGCTCCACATCTAAGGTAGATTGACGCTGCAGTATCCTGGTGAGGGAATCAATTCCGTGAAGTTTGGTGTATGCTCCCTGCACTGACATTCACCATTCAAAGCAGCAATTACAGTCATTTAAACGCTTATGTTATTAGAGAGGTCGACTCTGTCGACCCTCTCATCCATTGTAATCATGTATAAATAGACGTCTTTGTGACTGAGACGAACTAAGTCTTGTCTTGTTTTGTAAAAGTTTTGTTTTGTTGACATGACTAAGATGGAGTTAGCCTTGATTAGTTTTTCTCAAGCTGCAAATAGACACAGAAATACTGTAACACTCTATTTTTAATTCAATATACCTCTGTTCTAGTTTTTATGAAGAATCAGCAGCATGCGTGGTGATTGACTGATCAGGGAGCAGCCTCTGATTGCTGAGATGGACCCCTCAACGACCAGCGGTCTCTTGTCTATGTATATAATTTGTGTTGTGCAGATAAGCTGTGTTGTTTCCGTATTTATTTTGTACATGATGTTGTTGTCTTGTGATAGAAATAATGTTCTGTTGTTTACATAATGTTAAATTTTGAGCATTAAATCATTATACTCTAGGATCTTTGCTGAGAGAATAACATCTACAGTATATCAATGCATGACAATAATAATATGACAAGCATCACAAGCATCACAAGAATCAAAAGTATAGAGACAAGAGACACAGAGTTTTCGTGGGGAAAACCCTAAGGTGAAAAACCCCACAACTTCCTCAGAGATAGAGAGAGCAATGGCTCAACCAAAATACAACCAAATAACACTGAGATAGTCTCCTAGCAGATGATCCTCCTCCTCCTCACTAGTGCGCCACTTTCCAGAGAGAGAGTGAGTTACTTTTTCCGAGTGAGTAAAATAGAGATCTCCTATCTCTATTTATACTCACCTTTTTTCCCAGTGACCTACTGGGGCCGACTTGTCTACTTAGATACATCCAAATTATATTATATATTAATCAGGGCCGACCCCATATGGTGGTCTAATAACCCGTTGGAAAGTACACACACTTGCGACACTTGTCAATCCACATGACGACACTTCCTTATAGAGGAATAACACATCTCTTATAAGGGTACAATAAATATATATATAATACACAGATGAAATACATTCCGAAGTTACATATACATCAACACTCCCTCTTAACTAGGAAGGTATTTCTCGACACAGATCTGCTAGACAAGTCTTCTTCTCTGGATCATCGTCATCGATGCGTCGTCATCATCATCGTCACTGCTGCTACTATCTCAACCAATCTCTGTCTCTACTCGTCATAGGAAGTTCTACAGAGCCAGTCCTTTTTCATACTGGATGTAGGCCCACCACCTGCAGGTCTTCGTCATCACTGGCCATACTGTGGAATCCTCAGGACTTATTACGTGTGTCACAAAACCTCGAAAGAGCATCCCAGGATGTTACGAGCACACAGCTCTACCTATAGGATCTCCCAGAGCGCTATTACATGTGACCTCACCACAAAACCTCGAAAGAGCATCCCAGGATGTTACGGGTACACAACTCCGACCTGTAGGATCTCCCAGGGCGCTATTATATGTGGTCATGGCAAAACCTCGCGAGAGCATCCTAGGACTGATTACGGGCACACAGCCCAACCTATTGGATCTCCCAGGGCGCTATTACATGCCATAGGACAAAACCTCGCAAGAGAATCTGCCAGATATCCCAGGGCGCTATTACATGCCATAGGAAAAACCTCGAAAGACTATCTGCAGATCTCCCAGGGCACCGAATTACATGTCCTCCCAGAGCAAAACCTCGAAAGAGCATTTTCCAGATGTCCCAGGGCACCGATATTACATGCCATAGGCAAAACCTCGAAAGACCATCTGCAAATCTCCCAGGGCACCGGATTACATGCTCATCTGCACAACCTGATCCACGGCCATAGAGTATCAACCTGATACTCACCATACATCATCCTGATGTACTCATGATCGTCCTGATCATCATCACTGCAACGTCCTGCTGCATGTCATCTGGAGCAACACCCCGAAGCTCATCATCCATGATCATCCTGATCATCACTGCAACATCCTGCTGCATGATCCACCTGATCATCAATGCATCCACCTGATGCATACCAAGTATCTATCTGATACATATCGTCATACATGATCCTCTTGATCATATAATGTATCCACCTGATACATGATACATATCACCATACATGATCCACCTGATCATACAATGTATCCACCTGAAACATATACAGATACATGGTCCAAGCATCCAACATGATGCATATACAAAATACATACACATGATCCAACTGATCATATCTAGCATCCAACATGATGCATACATACATAAATGGTCCAACTGATCATATCCAACATCCAACATGATGCATACATACATAAATGATCCAATTGATCATATCCAAGTAGAAACCAGAACATCATCCTGATGCCCATTATCCAGCGCTTACATCCACAACCATGTGAAGGATCCTCCTTCCAACATGCTTGGAATGGATTCAACAAATGTGTCCATCACTTCTTCCTCGAAGTGTCCTCGATCTGAAGAATTCCAAGCCTCTCTCTGAAGTACTCGAACTTCACCCTGGCTAGTGGCTTCGTCAGCACATCTGCAATCTGCTCGTCTGTCGCAACATATAGGAGCTTCACAGCTCCTCTCTGCACCATATCCCTGATATAGTGATATTTGATCTCTATGTGTTTCGACCTGTCATGAAACACTGGGTTCTCGGACAGCTTCACACAACTCTAGTTATCACAGAAGATACCAGTAGCCTCCAACGGGAGATCAAATAGCTCAGACAGTAGCTTCCGTATCCATACTGCCTCAAAACTAGCTGAACAGGCTGCAACATACTCTGCCTCAGCTGTACTTAGTGCTACACAGGACTGCTTCCTGCTAAACCAAGAGATCACACCTGATCCCATATTGAAGCAGCACCCAGATGTGCTCTTCCTATCTGCAGCACTGCCAGCCCAATCTGAATCAACATAACCCTGTAGGTTAAACTTTTGATTCACTTCATACTTGAGCCCATAATCCACTGTACCCTTTAGGTACCTCAGAACATGCTTTACAGCAACCAAGTGAACACTCCTCAGATCCGTCAGGAACTGGCTCAATGTGTTCACAGCAAAGCAAATGTCTGGTCTCGTGTTCGTCAGGTACATCAAGGACCCAATCATCTGACGATACATAGAGACATCAATCGGCTCAGATGAAGCATTACATAGAAGCTTCAGATTCGATGCCATAGGTGTGGCCATGGCCTTGCAATCCATCATTCCAAATCTCTTCAGGATATCTACTGTGTACTTCCCTTGACCAAGGAAGATCCCACCTGCATTCTGCCACACCTCCATACCTAGGAAATAGTGCATCATTCCCAAATCTTTCATATCGAATTCAGCTGCAAGCTTCCTTTTAGTATCTGCAATCATTCTGTCATCTCCTGTCACAAATAGGTCATCCACATACAGTAGTAGAATCACAGGATTCCCTTCCTCAACCTTGTAGTAAAGGTTGGAATCCGCTTTACTCTTGGTAAAGCCCAAACTAGATAGGAAACTGTCCATCCTACCATACCAGGTTCTGGGAGCTTGCTTCAAGCCATATAAGGCTTTCTTCAATCTGCATACATATGATTCCCTGTCATGTATTTCAAAACTGAGTGGTTGTTCCACATATACTTCCTCTTCTACTACACCATTCATGAAAGCAGTCTTGACATCCATCTGGTGTATTTTCCATTTCATTGCTGCAGCCAGGGCAAGCACTGTTCTGATGGAAGTATACCTGGCTACAGGTGCAAAGGTTTCTTCATAATCTATTCCTTCTTTCTGAGAGAAACCACGAGCTACGAATCTTGCTTTGTATTTTTCTACACTGCCATCTGCAGCGTGCTTGATTTTGTAGATCCACTTGGAAGTCACAACAGACTTCTCTTTAGGTCTTGGGACAACATCCCAAACATCATTCTTCATTATTGATTGGTATTCCTCAACCATAGCATCCTTCCATTCTTTCTTTTCTGCTGCCTCTTCATAACTGGAAGGCTCTTTGTTCATAATGTCACAGAGTAAAGCAACATAACTGGTGTATGATCTGGTTCTCTTCTTTGCTCTGTGTTCTTCTTCTGGAATGCCAAATCTTTCTGCATCATGAATGAGCTCTCTAGCCCATACAGGTTTCCTCTTGTGAGAGTTATCCTCACGGGGTGGATCTACAGGTTCTTGTGGATCTTCAAACTCACGAATAGTTTCTGGAACTACTTCAGTCATGGTAGTGTCCTGAAATCTTGTTTCCTTAGGTTCTTCATAAACTTCGGTAGGTGCCTTTCTTGATTTGATGAATGCTGAGTTTTCATCAAATGTTACATCCCTATTGACATCAATTTTCTTGAACCTTGGAAAGTATATTCTGTAAGCCTTCGAGCTTTCACTATAACCCACAAAGATGCCCTTCTTTCCTGAAGGATCTAGTTTAGTCCTCTTCTCTTTTGGAACATGAATATATATTGGACAACCAAATATTCTGAGATGGCTGACTTCAGGTTTCTTACCAGAAAAGACCTCTTCTCGTGTCTTGTTGTCCAATATCTTGTGGGGTGTTCTGTTCTGCACATATACAGCTGTTCTAGCTGCTTCTACCCATAGATGCATAGGAAGATCCTGGTCATGCAACATTGCCCTTGCTGCTTCCATGATAGTTCTGTTCTTCCTTTCTGCAACTCCATTCTGTTGAGGATTATAAGGAGCAGTCAACTCCCTCTTAATCCCTGAATCACTGCAAAGCTTCTTGAAGTCACTTGAGGTGAATTCCCCACCATTGTCAGATCTGAATGTCTTGATTTTCTTGTCAGTTTGATTCTCCATCAAGGTTTTGAATTCCTTGAATTTATCAAGCACCTCATCTTTTCCCTTCAAGAAGTATACCCAAGTCTTCCTGGAGAAGTCATCGATAAATGATACATAGTAAACATACCCACTCAGGGAACTAGATGACATAGGGCCACATACATCTGAGTGGATGATTTCCAGAATGTCTTTTGCCTTGCTTTCACTGCTTGGGAAAGCCTTCTTAATGTTCTTACCTTTTGCACATCCTTTGCAAACACCTTCATGTTTGGTCTTGATTTCAGGAAGACCCTCTACTGCCTTGCTTGCAATTGGAAGTGCCCTATAGTGCATATGAGCAAGTCTTCTATGCCAAAGTTCACTTGGCTCCATGGATTCATGCACCATGGCATGTTCAGGTTGTCCCTTCAATTTATACAATCCTCCCTCTTGCTCTCCAATCACTACTGCATCATCTATTGTCTTTCCCTTTGGCCACATTAGGACTTGGCCATCTACAAATGCAACCCTCATACCTTTTGCATCCAATGCAGAGATGGAGAGTAAGTTCTTCTTGAGCCCAGGTACATAGAGGACTTCCTTCATCTTCAGAGATTTTCCAGAATCTAGGTTGTAGAAGGCTTCACCACTTCCTTTGATTGGGTATTGATAATCATCCCCAAGTTTCACCTTATGGGGTGATTCATGTTCAGATAGGTTCACAAAAGATTCTTTGAATCCAGTCATGTGTTTGGATGCCCCACTATCAATTAACCAATCATTACAACCATGGGAGATTGTACCTGTGAGAGCAGAGATTAGAACATACTCTTCTTCACTTGATGAGACATCATCACTATCACTTTCTGCCCTAGCCTTCTTCTTTGGGGGTTCATCATCTTCGGCAGCATGAGCATGAAATCTTCTTTTGCTGTCCTTCTTCTTCTTACTGAAGTTATTGTTATTATCCCTTTTGTTCTTGGGACAATCTGAAGCATAGTGACCCTTCTCATTGCATGTAAAGCATCTTAGGTCCTTCTAGCTCCTTTGATGAGATCTTTTGTGGTGAGAGTGATCCTTCTTGGTTTTACTTCTTTTGGTGTGAGCTGCAAGAGCTTGATCTTCTCCTACCATCTTTTCCTCACGAGCTATAAGCCTAGCTTCTTCTTGAGAGCATTCTTCCCTCAGTCTGTTGAAGGAGATCAACTTCTTCCTTGCACAAATTCCTTGAATAAAAGAATCCCATGACCTGGGTAGGCCATTTAGAGTGGTCATCACCACTTCACCATTCTCCACCATTTCATCCACTGCTTCTAGTTGTTCCTTGATCTGGGAGACCCTTGAAAAATAAGATTGAATGGTTTCTCCATTCTGAAACTTTACTGCTTTCAATTGGTTCCGCAGGGTCATCTTCCGATTTATGTTCTTTCCTTCAAATAGCTTGGTCAAGGATTCAAACATCTCCTTGGGTGTCTTGAGAGAAGACACGTGGGGTATGAGATGGTCTTTGATAGAATCAGCAATGATTCTCTTTGCCTTGACCAAGTTCTTCTTGTGCAATGCCTTGGCCTCTTCATCCTCTGGGATAGGGATGTCTTCTTTCACATATGAGTCCAACTCATTCTCTTCCAGGATTAGCCCAATCCTATACTTCCAGGCTCGGAAGTTATCAGCCCCTTCAAGCTTATCCTCAAGCTTGGTGTGAAGAGACATCTTTAAGAGTACTTCAAATGGAAATAGAAAAGGTTGAGGACTTACCACTTGAAGTGCTGAAAATTGGATCTGGTCCCAGATTAGGGTTTGTCAGAGAAACCCTAAAAATTCAAAATGTGAATTTCAAAATTCTGAAAGGATAGAAAGATGCGCCTTGGAGAGCTGATCAGCCTAGTACATTCAGAATTTGAGATCAGTAAGGTCTTGCCCTTCAAAATTGCCTTTTTGTCCTCCCGGGTTCACTAGGGAGAGCCCTGAATTAGGGTTTGAGTTTCCCGGAGATCTATCCAGCCAAAAATCTCGATCCAAAGCTCTAACCTTCGATTTTTGCAAGGAGCTTCCAGCTGTGTCTTCAGTTTCCAGAAATTTCTATTTTTGTGGAAACCCTAATTTTTAGGGTCAAATCTGAAAATGCTCGGAACTGAATTCTGATTGGACAGATAGATGCGCCTTGATGAGTAGATCCAATCTACTATACTGAATTTCAAAAATCTGTGGAGAGAAACCCAATAATCAAGGAATACAAGCTTCCGTCACTGCAAAATGTCTTCTTCTCAGTTAAGCTCTGATACCATGTTAAATTTGAGCATTAAATCATTATACTCTAGGATCTTTGCTGAGAGAATAACATCTACAGTATATCAATGCATGACAATCATAATATGACAAGCATCACAAGCATCACAAGAATCAAAAGTATAGAGACAAGAGACACAGAGTTTCCGTGGGGAAAACCCTAAGGTGAAAAACCCCACAACTTCCTCAGAGATAGAGAGAGCAATGGCTCAACCAAAATACAACCAAATAACACTGAGATAGTCTCCTAGCAGATGATCCTCCTCCTCCTCACTAGTGCGCCACTTTCCAGAGAGAGAGTGAGTTACTTTTTCCGAGTGAGTAAAATAGAGATATCCTATCTCTATTTATACTCACCTTTTTGCCCAGTGACCTACTGGGGCCGACTTGTCTACTTAGATACATCCACATTATATTATATATTAATCAGGGCCGACCCCATATGGTGGTCTAATAACCCGTTGGCAAGTACACACACTTGCGACACTTGTCAATCCACATGACGACACTTCCTTATAGAGGAATAACACATCTCTTATAAGGGTACAATAAATATATATATAATACACAGATGAAATACATTCCAACGTTACATATACATCAACACATAAATGAGATTCCCATTTCGTATTATGTATTTTGTCACTGTTCATGTCTTATTGTTCATATAAATAAAACTTCTGTTTTATGTTATGTGTATTTTGTTGTTATGTTTGCAGAATTTAGTATGACCGGTCAAGCATAGCTTTCTTGATTACTTTCAGTCTTTTATACAACTATATAAGTTAATCAGTTCATGTTTTAAATTCAATTCATAGTTAGAATTAGTCCTGCTAATGTTTTCCTTGTGAACTTTATTTTGCTGCTAACATAATCTCTTCTTTAGGATTAGGAATGGTCGACCAAACCTTAAATAATTTGCAGTTTGTTTCCAATTCTTCTTTCATCATTTTAGTTAGATATTGCTTCCAAATTCCTCTATAGTTAGCCTTAGCCTCTTTCTCTTCTCCTCTGTTAGTCTTTCTTCCTATTGCTGTAGGCTAATTCTTGTCTCCATCTCCATCTTCTTCTCACATCTCATAGAAACAATTCTTCCCCTTAGATAAACAATTAGAATAATTAACTTCTTGTTAGTTTAGCCTCTACTTAATATCTCCATTGCTTCCTTTGCACTGTAGGATCATTTGCATAAAGAGAGCTGGTAATTAAATCATTCAAAACTCTTCTTTCCCTAATTTCACCCATTTTCCTTCATTCAGACTGTCATTCGGACTGCCATTCAGACCGGCATTTAGATCGTCATTCAGACCTGTGTGTTTTCTGCATTGTTTTAGGCCTTCTTCAAAATCTAATTTCTTCTACCTCTCAATCATCATTCTTCTTACTCCTAATTAATGGTTTTAGATGTAATTTAACTCTTGTTTTATGTTATGTAGACTTCTTAATTAAACTTCATCATTATTTCCTCCTTTCTCTTACTTCTTCCTTAACCCTCTTTCAACCTTCTTCCATAGTTAAGTTCTTCATATCTAATTTGCTAATTAGTTACTGTTTTAGAATTGACCAGTCTTGTTTTCTAAGTAGTTTGTTTTCAAATCATAGTTAATAATTCTAGTTTTCCGAGTTGTTTTAACTTGTTAATTATAAGATTAGTTCCCATTCATACAAATAATGAAGATGTTCATGATATAAGATTTGGATAAGAAATTAATATCTTTATCAAATTTTCTACTTATAATAAATATCTTTATCAAGTTTTCTACTTTCCAAATGAAATACAATTCAATTAAAACATCTTTATTAAATTTCCTACTCACCTCATTTGTTAATCAGTTTCCTGTTTTCATAAATATAATGAATTCTTGCATTTGAATTATGAAAGTCATGCAAGTAGTTTAAAATCATATAGTTGCTTCAAACCTTCAATCCTGCACATATAGTGATTGCATCTCATAAGCTCCCTCCTTGGGTTGACAATTTAAATATTGGAATTATTTAACACATAATAAACACCAACAAACATACAATACTATGTTAATGAAGTGATCACCAACTTGTTTGGAGTATACACAGGGATCAGCTTTGCTTCTCACAAACCCCAATTCAAGTATGAATGTGTCAAACTTTTGGTACCACATCCTTGGAGATTGCTTTAAACCATACATGAACTTCTTTAGTTTACATACCAACTCTTTTTTCCCCTTTATTGTGAACCCTTCTGATACTGCATCCTAGGACCCTACTTGTAGTACGTCACTTAATGAATGTTCTATGCACCTGTTCTTCCAATGAGAATGTGGTCAATGGTTTGGTGTGTTGACCTAAATCCAGTTTGGCCTCTAGCTCTAGAGAGATTAATGATATAGTGATGGAAAAATACTAGAGTCCAAAAATGTAATAAATTCACCTTACGTTAAGTGACTTAATTAAATTCCATTAGTTAGAAGTCTTATTGACATGAAGTGGTTAGGGAAAGTAGGTAGCATATTTACCTTATGAAAGAAATACAAGGGGATCTCCCTCATTGTGTCCAATTGATTACATTGATAATACATGCATAGATTACACTTCTCCCTTGTATCTCACATATTTGTTTTTAACTTGGTTTCAAAGCAATTATAGAGCTGAGATTCGAGAGTGGAGTTCTCTCCCTTCTTGAATTTAGTTTTAGATCATTTTTGAATTTAATAGTGAACTTTTTTATTTTGATATTTGTATTCTTGAAACTTTACATTATGATTATGAATGTTGATGGCCTGGTCTTTATTATGAATATGAATATGATATGTTGACGCTGAAATTTGCGATTTTTTAAAATTTAATTACACATGCATTAATAAAAACCCTTGGATAACTCTACAACATTTATTATTGGAAAACTTTTGAATTTATTTTCATGTATTGTACACCTTTTGTGTTTCTCATTTATGGTAACAAAGATAAATTATTTGGGAAGTGAGAATGATCTCGACTGTTGCATCAAAATCTAAGCCATGCAAATGTGGAGGATAACGTAACTTTTAGAATAAGTATAAGAGAGAGGGATCAGATATTTTTTCAATGGCCCGAAATTTGTGAAAAGGTTGAGAGGCAGGGGCAGGATGATTCAGGATGAGGAGAAGATGTTGTAGGGACCTACCATAAGTCTCTACCTTGGACATTGATGAAGGGTACACTGAGATTTAGAACCGAGATTTTGATGAACGAGCCATTGATTCCTTTGGATTTTGGAAAGCATAATTAAACTAGGGTTCCCTTCATCCTCTAATCACATGCCTTGGAAACATGCATTTTTTCATATGACTACAAGTTTCATGGTTTCTTTTATTGGGATGTAACACAAAATTTTGCATTTGGGGGTTAACTTTGCAAAGAACTATCTTGGTATTGATGGAGGGCACATGCCACTCTCTAGAATGAAAAAATACATATTTTAGAGGTGAAAAATGCATTTTTTTAATTGATTTGGTCTTTATGACCTTAAGATAATTTGTAGGTATCCCTAAATACTATTTGGTTGCGAGTTGCAAGTCTTGATAAAATGAAAATGCATGTATGGAAAATGCATATATGGAAAATGCATGCCTTAATGATCCATAAAATCACCTTGCATTGCATTTATAATGAGATAAGGTGAGCATTAGAAAAAATGTGTTCGGTTGAGTAATGGTGTTCAGTTGAGTGGCCTCATAACTCAGCTTGGTGATGGTATCTGCAGTGGATACCCCTCTCTCATACAAGGTAGTTAGTTGAAATTTCTTGGAGAGCATCGTGAAGGAAATTGGAGATCATTACCCTTCAAAAATTCTAAAAGCTCTTCATGCAAATTTTCTCAAGGCTCAACCACCGTATCTTTCTTAAGATGGACAATGTCATGTTTTAACTCAAATTTATCAATTTTTTTACTCAATGGACTTCATGCACTTTTACAAGCTCAATGGGGAGATAATGGTTCTCCAGTATATCCAATTCATCAAGTGGCCTTGTATGTTTTTTCCTCATTTTATTAAAGAATTAAGAGGGTAATGTTCCCCCCTAAATCTCTTATTAAATTTCATTATTTAGACAAATCCCTTCTAATGTCCAATATTGGTATCTAATTTCTTTTGTGCCAAAGAAAAACATTGTGAGTTTGATGTAAATCCCTCCAAGTGTTGGCTCTTAAAAGGTGTCAACCCTCTATAGGCTATACCAATGTGGAAATGTTGGTTGGTTTTTACTAATAGGTTAAATGCAGGATGAGGGTCATAATCGGGTATGAAACCCTCTTCTCAATTTTCTAAAGGTGGCACTCACTTTTCATGGTTATACTTCACCACTTCTCCACACACAACTTCTTTGCATCCCGCTAGAAGCATAGGTTGTGGAAACAAAGTCAGTTGCATTTGAACCGATTGACTCAAAATTCGTTTATCTTAAAGCTATAGCCACAATGTGATAGAAGGGTGCAAAGGCAGATGCAAAGGAAGTTGATCCATGAAATGTGGTTTATACCTAATATGTTAACCTTTAATCCATTGACCCAGTAGATATATAAAATCCCATTGATGATTGTGTGGAATTCCAAACCATGGTCTATGCAGATCCCATATCATAGTTCCTAGTAACTTAGTAAGTATACAGGGTTGGTGATCCAGTAGTTGGATTCTTTGTGCTTTGATGTAAATGCATTTTTGGGAATGGGTTACGTGTTTTAATGACATATATGCGCCATACAGAGTGAATGACGAACGTCTATGTGCAAGGGACATGAATAAGCAATAGGGTACCTTAACACCAAGAGCAATTTACTACAACTCATCGTTATATATGATTCACCCAGTGCATTTCCAAACCCCCAAATTGGAAAAATTGCTTCATGCAACTGGTCAATAGTTCAACACTCAAAACAAATGTGCTCAATGTGCTATGTAGAGAAATATTTTTTTTTGGATTAGGTGTTTGGGTTGATGTTCAGACTTACTGAAGACATCTCAACCTCCTTTGCAATGGTCTCGATCTCCTTCAGGAATAGAAGTCTGTGGGTCTCCTTGGGGCGCAAAAGTCTATGGGTCTCTTTTGGGAGCGTGGTCTCAATCTCTTGCAGAAGTAGAAGTACTTTGTGGGTATCCTATGGGCGTGGGGTTTCTCTACATGTGGTCCTCCTTTGTGGGTCTCAGCCATAGGTGCGGGGGTGTTTGGTGGCTTGTGGGCGTAGTGCAATGAAAATGGCTCCAACTCATGGCTCCAACTAATGTTAATGAAATGTTTTTTATTGGTGTATATGCTTTGGTAGAATATGGTGGATATTATAGGGTGCTAATTGAACATTTAATCATATCTCATGAACATTGGATATTAAGGGCAAGGTATATTTATTATTTATTATGCAATAAATGCCAATTCTTCCACTATCTAAAGTCAAGAATGGAAATTTGTTGAGATTCTTATTATTGGATATCAATAAACATTATGTGAATGTTTAGATGTATGATATTCGAAGGATTTTCCAAATTTAGTAGGTAAATCTACTATGGAATGGTAAGTCTATATAATATAGTCACAAAATTTGGGATGAGAATGGGTCAATGGTGAGTTTTAAGGAATTACCAATGGTTGTGGGATGAAGGATTTAGATGTGAAGGAAATATTATTTCTTTGAAGATAGAGTCATACTTTTACAATGTGTAATTCAAAGTATGAGTATGATCAAGACTTTCTTCATCAATAGATATAAAAGTCTAATGACGATTGTGGAAGAGAAAATATATAAATAAGGATTTTGGCTATATTTTGATGCAGTCGCTCAAGGGAAGGCTCAACATTAGTGTAGGGTGTATAGTTCATATATCAAATACTTATTGGATAAAATTCAAGGTTGGATTGGGAAGAGGTACAGATAAATATGAAAAATATATCACCTTCAACATGTAAAATTTTAGGGGCTAATCTTAGCCCATGGGCTAAATTTAGGGGTTTTAAATTTTTATTGGGCTAATTTTTTATTAAGCACTTGTTAGGTATGATTAGCCCACATTTTATTTACTTATTTTTAATGAATAGGAGGTTAGCCCCATAAAATTTAAAAAGGGGAGCCAAGATAAAATAATTTAGCCCTTCTAAAAATGGATTTAAACCTCTTTTGTCCCACAAAAATCTATAGGCAGCTCCCATTTTCCCCCGATTTCTAGAAATGGTATTTGCTAGGGGCTCTTTCACCTTCTATTGATCATGGAAATCGAAGTCGAAGTTACATTCGTCCATATTTAATGGGTTGAATCTCGTTTTGGAAGTTGCTTAATGTACACACGATAAGGGAAGTTGATATTTACTATAAGGTATCATAGCGACCCATTTTCATCTAGGATAGTTTTAAATCCCATCACCTCATATCTAAAGATTCCCTAAGAAACATGGGGATTGTGAAGCTTGTGATCGATGATGCATAATAACGTTTTTGTGGATGTTTGGGGCATCATGCTTGTTGGATGGGAATTCATTTATAGCCCTATAATTGGGCATGTAGGGGTCCATCACTTGCCAAGGAGAAACTTACTGAAAGATTCACCAAGACTTCACAAGGTTTTATAATTTAGAAAATCTTCACCAATATTTTACAAGGTTTTATTATTTAGTGAAATATTCGCCAAGAATTTACAGAGTTATATAATTCAATGAGAGATTCACCAAAAAAATATATATACATAATATGACATCGATAAAATAGCCTTCATATTTTCCTATATATCATGGGGATTAGCCCATTTATTATACATAGAAATTTAGGGGGTGTTCTTAAAATTTTCCTTGGCCTTAAACTGTCTCTTAAACTAGCAATGCAAAAAAGGCCCTAAAAGGTACAAGTATTCGTGGATTCTTAGCTTGAAATCAATTTCATTAAGGGTTGATATTGATGTGAAAACTTTCTCTCCAAGCCATTTCTCAATGATATCCTTACTGTTTAATCTATTTTTTCCATTTTTTCATAAAGAGTTGTCAATTCTCTTCTTAAATTCTTAAAGTTTAAGGTTAAAAATATAATAATAGGTTCTAGGTTTGTGTTATGATATTGGGTTGGTTTAATGATTTGACTCTTGATATATAGGGAATCTTAATTATAAATATGGGCTTATTTAGAGCACTCTCACTCAATGAGTGGAAAAATAATAACCCATTGAGTTGGTGCAAGGTCCATTCCTAAGTCTTCTTTTAAGAAGCCTAAAAATGATGGACTCCTATGTTCTAGAGTACATACTGGATCACCTGGAAGGAGATCAATTCATCAAGATGTTTGCAGAATTTCCTTGAGGTGGCTATTGACAATTTTCGACAACATCCCACATCCTACCCATCGAATTTTGTATGATCCCCATCTTCTAATGAGTTATACCATCAGTAGGTGTATCCACTAGACCATGCTTATGACCACCACGTATACAACTTTCATGGGTTGACGACAACACTTGTCCACTATGCAATGTGTGTATTGTCATGTGTTGTTATGCATGTCCATGGAGGCTGACGGTCTCTATTTCATGTGCCTTATTAGTGGCATATCATTTATTCAAATCACCGTCCATCTATCCATCTGTCGTATTCTAGTTTACAGTCATCATAGTCCAAAGGACGTGCGAGAAGAGGGCACTCCAGCTGCACAATATTTCTTTATGCGAGATAATTCCATATAAAAATGTGAGAAAGCAGTAATTAAGTGAAATTTGAAACTTCACCAACAATTTTGCCAAGAAACTCAAACAGAGTAACATATGGAATAATGATGACCAGAGAAGAGTCTTGTGATGGAAGCCATTGATGAATCCCCTTTTATTGTGGAGAACTATAAGTGTATGCTTTTTCAACTCTTTCAATTTCTACTCATGATATTCCTCGCATATCATAGGACTATAATTGATCTGATTTGGGAGCAAAAATCAATGGGCTGTGGTACACAACTCTCTTTTCCCTTTTAAAATTAAGTGTCTTGATCCATTGTTGAACATAAAACCTACGACCCGGTATCTTAGCCTCAAACATAGTGCCAGTAAGCTCCAATAGCATTATTTATCTTTCCTGTGAATTCAACTCCTATAGGGGGCGTCCAAAACAAACAAATGGCATGAACAATACAACTAAAGCAACATTAACAGTGATGACAATAAGCAAATATATGAGATAAAGTTCAAATTCTGCCTAGAAGTCTTTTTCATCAGATCTCTCATCCTCTTCATCATCATCATTCCTTCCATCTTTCTTTACACACTTAAATTTCTTGCTACCAGATTTTGGATGGTGAAAATCAGTAACAGTGATCTCTAGTACACAATTTTCTTAGACATCCATGTTTTCCTTCCAAGTAGAAATACCATGTCACCTAGCTTTGCTCATTAATTTTGATATTTCTCTCCATTAACTTAGCTTGTAAGCACGAACAACCATTCTTGTTACTTTGAAATAGTGGGAATTAAATTAAGTTGTTTCAATAGGATTTGACTGAAAACTAGTTCAAATTGCAAGAATACCATCACTGTAAACAAATTTAATGCCATTTTTTTTAATTGAAGTATCAGTAGCCGCCTTCAACCTTTTCGAATTTGCATATGCACTTAGCTTAACTCCACATACTATGGCTTCCGTATTTTTTTGGTGTTTATAGCTTCATGAGTTATACTCACAAGTTGGCAAAGCGAAGAAATAATAAACAATTATTATTGTATATATTAAATGTAAACAAGTATAAATAAAGGACGTGTCGGTCCTAGGAGAAGTGGAAAAGTCACCCATCAAACAAGTATAAATAAAGGATTCCTCATTCATTTATTACAAAGAAATTTGTATCAAGTGATCTAATCTAGTGTGGAAGAGGAAGAGAAGGACACAATAATAGAAGAAGGATAATTTCTGGGCTTGATATCTTTAAGATTATTTTACTCTTCTATCTGGTTATACTTGTATCTTGAACTAATTCTCCCATAAGAAGGTTGCTGAATTTTTTTCCCTTGAGTAAAAAGGTTTCCCAAAATAAAAATGATCACGTCTCTTTTTGTTTATGTGCATAAATTCTAACATGGTATCATCACAGTGCTAAAAGAAACCTAATTCCTAGGGTATTTTCCATATTCTCATTAGATGTGGTGTCTTTTCTCGTGGTTTGGAGTTGTGAGGGTATTGGCCCATGATATTCCCTTCTAACTCATTGTATTTCATTAGTATATGGTATTTACTAATTTATATTTACTATGGATAGGTTTTGTATGTGGACTTTCACATATGAACATGGTTTTCTTCCCAACACATGGTTTTACCAATTGGTTGATGCACACGTTAAAAATGTTTTTAACATAGTTAAAACAATGATTACAAATAAGGAAGTCAAATGTAGCTAATATATTATTTATAAATACATGAAAACTTCCCCCTTACCCATGGTTTCACATAAGGAATATTATTCTATCAAGAGACCAAGGGTTAGTTTATTGCATATGTTTAATATGCATATGTGTTAGGTTTTTTTTTAATGTCATGTGAACCATGTTTAAAACCTAGCCTTGTAATAGTTGCCATTCATGTTAAGTGGCACTTGGTGATGGATATTTCCATATGTATTGTGGAAACATGCAATCCATGGTATGGTTTTGCATTTGAAATATTAATTGCTGCACATTATTGGAAATGGGTCTATTTTAGCCAATCTTAAAGTTTTAAAGAGTGGGACATTTTTTCCTATGTGTAGGAATTTTTTTGGCAACATTGTAAATGGGTTCAAGAGTAATTTTATAAACTCTTGAATAAAGAAGTATAGTTTTGTTGGTTACACTTCAATGATTTCTGCAAGAAGGAAGAGATCAAGAGGGAGACTGAACAGTAAAGGTAGATCCATTGTGGAAGTTCATGCATGCAAGGAAGTCGGATGAACTGGATTCCATCTCAAGTCAAGTGGAGATAGGAATAATGAATGTACCAAAACTAAAAGAGAATGAAAAATACTTAGATGTGGAGTGTCTAGATGCAGAGAGTGTGGGATACTCAGATGCAGAGTGATCAGTGTAGAAAGTAGCAGGTTACTTTAGTATAGGATTCCTAGTTGCATAGGGAATCTAGACTCAAAGGGAGTTAAGGTACATAAGGAATAATTACTTCTGAGATAGAAGGATGTGTTTATCTATGATATATTCTCTCTAGACTAGGAGAATGGTGGAACTCTCAATGTGATGGAGATATCTCTATTGTGGATTGACATGAGATGCATGGTCGCACTCAAGTTGAGTTACCATGAGATGCATGGGAGAACTCCTTGAATTACCATGAAATGCATGGGCGCACTCCTCGCTAATTTGATTTACCATGAGATGCATGAGATATATGGGCACAATCCTCATTGATTCAAGTTACCGTGAGATGCATGGGTGCACTCAAGTTGAGTTACCATGAGATGCATGGGCGCACTCCTTGCTGATTTGAGTTACCATGAGATGCATGAGATGCATGGGCGCACTCCTCGTTGAGTTGAGTTACCATGAGATGCATGAGATTCATGGGTGCACTCCTCAATGAACTGAGTTGAGTTACCATGTGACATTACACTCCATGCGATGACATGAGACATTCTCACATAATTTGATGTTGACTATCACCTAAGCTAGGATTGGAGTGATGGAGAATGTCTCCCTCATTGAGAGGGAGGATTGATGATGCAGTATCATTGAGACATTATCCCTAAGAGAAGGATAATGGTGTTACTCTCCCTTGAAAGGGAGAGAGAGGGAGCTAACTACTATGATGATTCTCCTCGATGGACTAAGTTGAGTTTATCTTTGACACCTCTCGATGGACTGAATTGTGTTGAGTCACCTGGGTTGGTGCCCAATAACTATTGTGAGTTTGGAGACTTGTCACCTGGGATGGTACCTAGAAACCCTTGTGGGTTGGGAGACTTGTCACTAGATTGGTGTCCAACAAATCTTGTAGGTTAGGAGACTTGTCACCTGGGTTGGTGCCCAACAATTCTTGTGGGTTGGGAGACTTTTCACTGGATTGGTGTCCAACAACCTTTGTAGGTTGGAAGAATTGTCACTGGATTGGTGTCCAACAACCTTTGTGGTTGGGATACTTGTCTTTTGGGATGGTTCCCAACAACCTTTTTGGCTGGGAGACTCATGGGTTGTAGCCCATAGTAGACGTTATGTTGATTTTAGCCACATGTATGAGAGAAGACCTTCCTTATGATGCAGAGAAGTACAAGACAAGACATGATAATCAAATGATATCCATATGTGTTCTAACATGATGATACCTACCTAGGTAGGAGGGAGTGTTGGTGTTTATAGCTTCGTGAGGTATTCTCACAAGTGGGCCCAATGAAAGAAATAATAAATAATAATTATTATATATACTAAATGTAAACACATATAAATAAAGGATGTGTCGGTCCCAGGAAAAGTGGAAAAGTCACCCATCAAACAAGTATAAATAAAGGATGCCTCATTCATTTTTTTACAAAGCAATTTGCATCAAGTGATCTAATCTAGTGTGGAAGAGGAAGAGAAGGACACAACAACAAAAAAGTATACTTTATGGGCTTGACATCTTTAGGATTATTTTACTCTTCTATATGGTTATACTTGTATCTTGAACTAATTCTCTCATAAGAAGATTGTTGAGTTTTCTTCCCTTGACTAGAAAGATTTCCCAAGATAAAAAATATTTTGTCTCTTTTTGTTTATATACATGTTTTATTCTTTCAGTGATCCTAATTTTGTTTCTGCAGCAAATAAAATTAAATTACACTGTTTCATTAAATTCTAACATATTTAGCTATAAAAAATACAAAACCGCAATCTTTTCTTTTGTCTTATATTTTCCGATTTTTTTCTGTCCACAAAGTCATCATAGTCATATGAATGTTCATCTATCAAACCATCTTCTCCATTCCTAAACAAATAAAAAATGAATGCGTCTCCTCATTATTCAAAAGATAATGTCGCTCTGGCTTGCTCTCTTCAACATAATTACAAGATGCCATATTTGATGTCATTACAAGATATAATATCAGATTGTTTCCCAACGCATTAATGCGTGATACCTGGCTCAATTCTAACCTGCTCGGTCCTTTGACTTAGAGTTTTAAGGCTTAAGGAAAAGAGTGAACCATAGGCAAAAAAAAGTAAACTTGAAATGATAGGTATAGATTTTTTTATGTCCCTTTGACATACATCATTCACGATTCACGTAGAGCTATTAAACTAACCATACAGTACTTAATATTTTTTAGTTTAAAGTTTAACATTTGAAATTTAATTTTATTTATCATAATTTTTATTTTTTTAATTTTCTATTGGTTATACATATGTAAAGTCAACCTCGAAAAACAATAAGGGAGTTTCACCTAACATCTGTCCATCTTGATATCATCCATCCCAATTCGATCTCCGCCTCTTATTTACTGACAAGAAGTCACCACCACTACACCCTCACATGTAACGTCATATCAAAATGATATTCTATGGTTAAAATAGCCAATAACAGGCAACCAGTTTCTACCAACGTCCAACTCCACATCCTCTCATTTACTATCGAACCCTAAACATAATTGGATCTCCATTTTTACCATTTCCTTTCTTGCAGGTCGACGTCGATGTTGGCTGCTGTCAGGTTGGACACATGCTCACTACCAAGATACAAACCCTGTCAGTATTGCTGCTGATCACACTCTACAGTCAAAGGTGGATAGGGTTTACATTTTCTTTTGGAAAGTCAGACTCAAGAGTCGTCGCTCATTAAGATGAATTTGTGATGTTGGTTTACTTTCATATAAAAAACACTGAAAATTACAGAAGCAAGATATCATGCTTAGCTGAGGTCAGTTGGATATTGAATACTTTTATGCTGGTTATATATTGATATTTTCAAAATTAATAATATTGATATTTTTCAAATCTCTATAATATATTAAATTTGAAATATTGGTTGTATATCTTAGTGTACTAATCATTATAATAATACTTATAATTAAGATTTGTAAAAAGTCACCATGTTCCCTATTTTTTAAATTTTCAAATATACCTTGAAACACATAAATGTACTACCATGTTAGTCAAACCAACATTACTTTCAAATCAAAAGCTACATGAATTGATCCATGTGTTCTTAATGTTGAATGGGCATAGCAAACTATTATTTCATCACAACTTTGTTGATGTAAGATTTAAACATTAAATAGCTAATCTACATATAATTTATATATTTGTGTGTGATATCATCTAAATCCTTTTGTACACTTGATCATTTTGACATATAATCAATAAGGGTTTCATCAAAATGCAAAATCATTTTGACATATAATGAATAAGAGTTCCATCAAAATGCAAAATGTAGTGTTAATTGTTATATACATGGATGGGAAATGAATAAGAATTTCATCAAATGCAATGAGTATGGATTCTATCAAAATGTAATGTTAATTGTTATATATGTTAATGGTTAAGTTAAATGCTTCTCCCATCCCAATATATGGTATATTTTCCACAGTAAATGGATGGTAATGTTATCCATTTACACACTCTTATGAAGTATTGAAATCCTAAGATAAAGTTTGATTGTAATTGTTTGATTATGGTGTTCATCAAATTTCATCTCTTTTATGATCATATATTATGGAATTATCTTACAGATATTAATATAGTTAAAAATACATTTTTAACCAAAAGGAGTTGTTAATGTTTTGAGGTTTGAGGTTCCAACAGTGGTTCAAAGTGGGTGATCATCTTTGTGAGATTTTTTTTTGTGATAACATGGTTCTTGTAGGTTTTCTCTAAGGAGTTTTGCTCTTAACTCCTCACAAACAAACAACACCAAAACATGGTTAATTTGATTATAAAAATTTAATAAACTAAAAAAATTATAACTATATTTTAATAATAGTCACAAAATAACAATATCTGGACTATTGCTAACAACATATGGTCAATATTATTAGTGTTATTGTTTGCTTGAAATCTTGTTTAGTTTTTAATTTTGATAATAACAATGGTGCTTCCTTCTTGAGTAATTTACTCATTAATAGTTTCAATATGCTCACGAAATTTTTATTTACCATAGAGCTTTAAAAAATGGTTCAATAAAAAACCATTGTGTGATTTATGAACTATAATAACAATTTACATGTTTCAAAAATAAGTTATAGACACTGTGACATTGCCACCTCGTGGCTCTTGTTTAAAAAATGTATACCAATATATATAATATAGGCCAAAATATGTAACATAAAGTGTAATGGTATATATAAAAATTCCTTCTTAAGTCATGAATTTTATAAATTTTAAATATTATTTTCACATGATAAAGGGGAAAGATCCACAATTCCATGGACCAAATGAGTGAAGTTTTTGGACATTAAGAAAGTACGACCTTTTTCTTTTTTTCCCCTGAAGTATGGATAAAAGATAGGATGGATAAATATTGTAAATCATAGACTTTATGGAACTTTATTCTCTTTCGAGTAGAATAAATACCATATAATACAATGAAAGGGAAAACTGCCAAGAAGAATGTAGGTCAAATATAAAGGCTATAATTGGTGAAGGGAGCCATGGATATGAGAGTACTAAGCCGAGCCAATATTTCACTTGTAGAATTTGAATTGACTTATGAATGGCCTTATACCATCACATTGAAACACCATTCTGCCACTTGTAACTTGCTATACCCAACCGAATAGTGGATCCTTATATATGTATTATTATCCCAATTATTTAATTAAAAATTATGAAGACTCTATAATGGTGTAAACCTAGAAGACCTCAAGCTAGCTAGAGAGGTAGGCTATATTTTGAAATTAGCAATTAAAATTGGTAAATCAGTAGGCATTGCGTTTTGGAAGAAAAATTTTGTAAGTAGGAGGGCCTGTCAACTCTTTTCCAGCTAAGTATCATTAATGGTGAAAATCATCATCAACAAATTGGTTTTTTGGAATTCCTCAAACAATGCAAATCTCATCATCTCCATAACATGCTTACAATGCTCAACATAAATGCATCTGGATAAGTGTTTCCATAAAACATGCTTTCGATCTGGTATAGCACTAGAATGGTTGTACCAAAACTCTAACACCTTCTCTCTAATGCCTTCATAAAGCCTGTCTCGATAGGGTTTCCTAAAAATAAGATCCCAACCAGTTGCTTATCGTTTTCATCTATTCTGATATTGAATTTAGTATATTTGTGCAAGGATTTTCTTGAAACATGGAGCAATTTTGACATTGTTGCCACCATTCAACTTCTTGAGGATCTTGGTACCACAACAATAGTTGTAATTTCCCTGTCAGAATCTTAGATATCATATTTTCTTGATTTTCAAAATTAGGATAATTCCTTCGTTACCTTTTCTATTACAATGTCATATCACTTCTTACTTTCAGTATCTTGAAAACCCAACATCTTTGTGGCATGATTTAGTTTTTTTATGTTTTATCAATCAATGTAGGATTTGAGCTTGTGTAATCACTTAGTGTTGTTCAAAATATGAATTAATTATGTTGATAATATGTTGTCTAATTATATGAATAGGGCTTGGGTTCCCAAACTCTTCTCGTGTGACAACATCCAAACCTTCTAAACCATTTCAACCCCTTGCAAACCCACTACAAATCTCAATTGTTCTTGAAATATGAGAGGGCACAGGATCTTATGATGGCTGATCAAAATCTATCCCTGCATAGTCCAATTGAAATTTTGAAAGGTTGATTATGGCCAAATAAGGTACTTTTTTTCAAATGAAGGAAAAAAATACAATCGAAGAAAGAATCCTATCGAAGGTAGAATCTCCAAACAAGGAACAAACTTGAAATTAAGTGTCAATACAATTGTTTCCAAATAATTGTCAGTATAATGTGAAAGAAATACTGTTGATCACATAATGTATTCACAACATCAAATGTATATAGATCCCTATGACATAGCGTCCTTCCACTAAAATATGTGTAATTGGGCCTTCCAAGTGCTCCTGGTGACAGTTGTGAACCTTCCAAAGAAAACTCGCAAAGGTAATAAAGGATTAGATATAATGAGGGGCATTGGTAACAATACCAATGACCAATGAAATGCGATCCAAGTAATGTTGACTTCCTAGAATAGTCACCTATATGGTAGATATCCTATGTTTTTGCCACTAAGAACCTTTTCCAAGTGGGGGGCGAGAAGTTGTCCCTCGAATGGTATTATGTTACCTCCTTTAAAAAGTTGGTGTCTAGCCCCCTTGAGAGAACATAAACATATTACCATGGGTTGAGCCTCTTCTTGGCATGGTACCTCTTTCCTAAAGAATTCTGCTACACTTGATGATGAAGGGTTTTTAAAAGCTCCCTATAGAAAACAACCATGTTTCATATGAGAAATTATCAATGGGCATTATTTGGATACGTAACCCAACAATCCTACCTTATACTAAATTTTTTTTTGTGCCCCCATGTGGAGAAATTATGTGGGTTGAATTACGTTGTTGTGGTTGATTTTTTAAGGGATTTATTTACTTAGTGGAGCGAGAAGGGGATATCATTACTAAAAAATAATCCATTTAATAATATATAGTCTACATTAAATAAGAACTAAAATGTTACAAAAGTTTTTAAAACATTTAAAAAGAGTGACTAAGAATATTTCTACTCACATGATAGAGAACATGGTATGAAAGTTTAAAAAATAACTTTCATATCCAAGCATCACTCATAACTCCTTTATATCAAACATTATAAATCCATACCACCTCACTTGTAACTATCATAACATTCAAGGTTAATTATTTTATTTAATATGTACACTTTCAATAAGATTGTGCAATAACATACAATAACATAAGGGGACTTTTAACCTAATTAAATGAACATATGACTATACAAATGCCTACTTTCTACATTCAAATAGTAATACGTTTCATGTAGCAAATATTGATACATGGCTATATACTAGATGAACTTCGAAATTCATTTTCATGCTCATCAAAGAAGACTAAAAAATATTCAACATCGATTATTTTGTATTTTTTGTTCTTTTGATATTATGACCATGTTGAAGCATATATTAAACCTCAAACATTGGAGTTAATATATAGAAATTAAATGTGTTTTCACATTTTGTGTTATAATTCTAAAGAAGGTATATATAAGATTAAATTTTTATGTAATAGAATTAAATGCATATTATAATAAAATGAATATTAAATTTTGATAAAATATTCTTTTTTTTTTTTCCGTCTTCTAGTCCACAACTACCATGTCATTGAATATCCCAAACAATAGAAAAATGATAATTTGACTCCTATGGAAGTGAGTATTTTATAAGATGGCTCTTACTGTGGAAGTTAGTATTTGATGATTGTTTGTTGTGATACCAATGTTATGATCTTAATACTTTAAATAACATAATATATTGGAACACACATAATGTACACCAAATAAAAGTGCCATAAAACTCATACTGAGTGCTAAAATACTCCTAGTTGCACCCATATCATTTATTAGAGGCTAAACATATCCTTGTCATTTGAAGCCTCTTTCATGGTTGTGAATCTATGTAATTAATACACCTATAATGTTGAATCCTCGGGTTTCCCTCCCCTTAGATGATTTGTTTTTATTTAGGTTTGCAGTCCTCCTCCCAACCATGTACAAGGCCCTAATATCTATAAATGGTTCTCAAAATATCCTAATGAAGTATGTATCAACACTTGGGAGCCAAAGAACCCTAAGACATGTCCTATATGGTAGTTTGAAAGCTCCTTTCTTGCTCTTGATTGCTAAGTTTTTGCATTTAGGGAATAAATCCTAAGTTTCCTACATTTACCATGTATTGATTCATGACTTGTATATGGGGCTCGGAAATTCCCAGTGGTTAACCTATTCCTCTTGTATTCCCACATAGAGAAAAAACGCACCTAGTAGAAGCCAAGTATTATGGTCCAAGACCTTGTGCATGGTCATCAAGCCTCGGAATCAACTCTTAGGAGCTATGGGCTACGTTTCTTCCTTTGACCACTAATTAATGCCATATATGATGTCATAAGAATGTGTGCACCTTCATAATGTGTCTATCACGTTTATAATGCATACACATTCTTCTTGTTATAAAAAAAAGGAAACCAACCTTATTTTATGCAAACCAAAACTTACTTGTCTCTTATGCTATGGCTCCATCCTCCACATTAGCATCCTCTTGATTGTTGTTCCAATTCAAAAATGTTCTATCATTCTTGGATGCCTCACAATAATGGGACAACAACCTCAAGTTTTAGTGCATATAAACCAAACTTTTTGCGCGTTCTACATTCAAACTATTTCTATTGACACTGTGGATGAAGTTGTAGGTGCTCCAACACCTCTCTGTAGAAGAACTATTAACAACCTGTGAAATAACCCTCACCGCCAATTTATGCAAATATGAGGTTCGAGAGCCATACATATTCCACCAACGGATAGGATCCAATCTATATCAATATTTGGTTGCATGCAGGGTACCAAAGACTCCATGCTCACTGATGCATTCACTCAATTCAATCCATACTTGAGCACACTCCTCCTCTTTAGGGACCAACTTGTCTAATGCAAGCATATACCCATTTTGCACCTCTGGATCTGTGTGTGTTTTTTTCCTAACTCCACCCCCAGGTGCAGGTTGGGTCAACCAAATTGAAGAATAATATTTTAGGGTAAGGACATATGCAAGGGCATGGAGTGGAACATTTAGATTATCCCACCTTTTGACCACATGTTTATAAATTCTCTGGATGCATTCGGTGGTTGTAAGGATGGGTAGTCCTGCAAAATTTTAGTATGCAAATCATAGAGTATATATCTATATGTATCATAATAGTACTCAAATTTTACATGGTATCTACAACAACATGTGTTGCGATCAATGCAAATTCTAACATAAAAGGGTTTGAATGTTTCAAAGGACCTTTGGCCCAAGTTCAATTGTATGTGCTCATTCTTGAACCTCTCATAGAGTTCTGTTTGTGTCGTGTCAAGGAAGTGCTTGACATGGGGTTCACACCCCTTAACACCTTTTCTCAACTTTAACACATCTCTTTGATTCGATGGAGGTCTAGTGTTATCATGCCAAAAATTTTGTACTAGTTCTTTAACAACATCAATAAGCTTAATGCCTAAACGAGGTAACCTACCAACAAAGTCCCAGCAATCTTTTTGGCTTGGGGTCTCAAGTTTTTCTCTAATAGCAGAATACTTTTGAACAGATTTTCTATCTACTTTAAATATTTTACATGTGTGTGATAATTACAGGCGATGTTGCCTTGTGGATTTATCTACAATCGATCCTGACAGTACACGATAGGATGCGTTAATATATTTTGTACGAGAAGTTTTTTTAATCAAATTAAATGCAGACTGTATATTTCTAACAACATGATTGTTGGCATCTGAACTTCTAACTACCTTTATGCCTAAAATTCTCCTAACTTGAGCTAGACATTGTGATTTTAACAAAGCCATAAACAATTGAAATTTTGTTGCATCGGTTTTGGATTCAAAAAATTCGTTGATGATATTACTACAATGGAAATCAATAGTGTGTTCGGGAAAATTACCTTCAAGTCCTGAAAAGGAATGTTCATCCACATGAATACGTCTGGGATTTCTTCATCGTCCGCTTGATAGTTGAGGCAAGGGAGTCGGAAAGGAAGTATGAATCTCGTCACTAGTTTGTTGTGGCACTTCATTCACAATTTGGTCCTACAAGGGAGTGTGTTCGACATGTGTGTGCTCTTCTTGGGGAGGTTTCCAATTAAAAACTTGTTCAACATCCATCCTTGCATACTTGGTATCAACCAAGATTTGATTGAATTTAGTCACTTCATCATTGCTTGTTGATGGATTATTCATTGGATGATTGCTTGAGGTTGGATTTTGAGAGGGCTCCATTACCTGCATCCGTTTCACTTCTCCCGATGAACCCGAGGTCATCGTGGCATGCATTGCGCTAGGATCTAAGCCCCTAACATTTTGATGTCTATAGTTTTCCATGTACAACCTGGCCTTTTCTCTTATCTCATGGGCCTTTTCAGGGGGAAGCTCCTTCCTTCTAGACTTTCTTTTATTATTACCTCTGTTTCCCATCTTCAATACATTTTTTAACAAAACAAAATATCACCCCTGCAAGAATAAATAACAAGATATTATTTTTCAATTATGAAATGAAGAAAAAAAACTTTTACCACGATTATGACTTGTATAATGTTTAATATTATTAAAACTCGATGTAGCAATTGATTGGGTACTATGCAAACCTATGCGTGTTATCTTTGTAAGTGTACAATGTAAACTATGGTCACAGAAGTATGTTTTGTTTTTTTGACATTGGACATATAGAGAAAACTAATATAGTAGCAAGAAAGAAGGTGGCATGAGGACATTGCAACTATGACAAAAAATGATCAAAGTGGTGCAGCAAAGATCTTTTTTTCTCTCAACATCACATTAGTGTGTACATTCATAGAGCTTGGGTTACTAGTATCGATCATACACTTATTCAATCAAATATTGATGTGGGATTTAATAATGTTTCAGCAAGACACAACCCAACCTAGGTTGGCATCAAGGTCCTCCTATCCATCTTAGTGACATAGGCTTGTAGTGTGGTGATTTCCCTCATTTTGAGTGCAACTCACTTTTGTTTGCATGTGTGGCTGTGGTTTCCCATTTTATGTCTAATACCGTGGTAGGGTCCTCATTTCACATGTGTCCTTAATTGGTCATCATCTTGAAACAATGTACAACAACATCTAGTGAGAATGTTTTCTTATGATCTGAAAAGCTATTGAGAATGCCCTGGATATAACAACAACATCACCTCTAGGACACCAATTTGAGATGTTTTCTTTTCATCTTGAAACAATGTACAATGAGCCTCTTTTTGGTAACTTGGCACTTGTCACATGGTTTTTTGACAATAGTTTGTGTTAGTAGATGGTATTGGATGGTGGTATGGGATGTTAGTAGGAGCACATTTCCTACAAAAGCAGAAGATCCTACTCACTTCATTTTCATGTTTTGGATGAGGGAAAATCGCCCCTAAAGATTAAGAATTTGATTCTTTTGGTGTTTGTGTGAGTTGTTGTGGTGAAATCATGAGGAATTGAACAAATGTTTGTGTATTGGATGGATTTATGTGATTATGAAAGGTTATTGGTGGTGATGCAAGTAAGATTTTTTTATTATCGTTATGAAAGGTTGGAAGCATTGCTTACGGTGCATGTTGTAGTTTTTTCATGGTAAGATGTTTTATTGTCTATGTTGAACATTAAGAAGATTAAAATACATTTATCATACAATTCATGAGGAAAAACTAAAATACATACAATTCAAACAAAGTGAATGAAGACTAAAATACAATTCATAAGGAAAAATTGTCACCATACCTCAAGGATTGCTCTTTGCTTGAAATGCAAAATGATCTTTTGATGTATCCACTATATGTAAGAAGAGTTCAAGTGTGTCCAAGCAGCATGAGAATTCAATCCAAAGAGCCAAATAGAGTCCAACTGTTGTGCATTTAATCCAAAGATCCAAATAGAGTCCAACTGGTGTGTATTCAATCCAAAGAGCCAAATAGAGTCCAACTGATGTGTATTCACTCCAAATTGTCAAACAAACTCCAACAGGTGTGTGAATTCAATCCAAAATGCAAGTGATTGTCGAGTTGTGTGTGAGAAGAGCGAAAAATATGCGATATGAGCGAAAAAATGCAGGGGAAGAGCGCGGGTCATTTGGAAATTTTTTATGTTTAGCAGAGGTGCGAATGTGCTAGCAGCACGTGCGTGGTCCTAGCGCGTGCACACCTATGTTGACCGTTTATTTGTTCGGTGGGTAAAGTTTAGTTCATTTATTTCCCAATGAATCTCTATTTGCTCGTTTATTCCTAGATCCCCTCCCCCATAAAGGCCTTTAGGACCTCTTCTAAACCATAATCCCCAAGTGCATAAGTGCTTCTAGGTGTTTAGGGGTTTTGGGGTTAGGGTTATAAGGATTGTAGGTTAATATTTTTTAAAGTTATGGGGTTAAAGGTTATATATTTTAGTGTTCAAAATTGATATTCTTTAAGGGTTATAGGGGTAATGATTTCTCCCTCTAAACCCCCAACCCCAAATCTCTCTCTCTCCCTTTAAAATCCTAACCTCCAATTTTTCTCCATCTCATATTAAACACCTAACCCTAATTTCTCTCTCTTTTCAAACAAGCTTGATATATTTGTTTCCCTCTAAACCCATAATCCCCAACCTCTCTCTCTCCCTCTATCTAAACCCTTGAGCCCCAATATCTCTGTCTCTCTGAATCCCTTACCACCAATCTCTCTCTCTAAACCCCTTACCACCAATCTCTTTCTCTCTAAACCCATATGCTCCAATCTCTCTCTCTCTCTCTCTAAACCTTTAACACTTAATCTCTCTCTTTCTATATGTCCCTCTAAACACCTAAATTCCAATCCACCTCTCTCTCTCTCTCTCTCTCTCCACCCCTAACCACCAATATCTCTCTCTTTAAACCTCTCTCTCTCTCTCTCTCTCTCTCTCTCTCTCTCTCTCGACACAGAACCATCAATATCTCACTTTCTTAAACTCTAAACCATAACCCCCTCTCTCTCTAACCCATTATCCCCCAATATCTATTTCTTCCTCTGTAAGACCCTAACCACCATTTTCTCTCCCTTTATCTATCTCTCTAAGCCATTAAACCACAATATATCTCTCTCTTTCTATACCCCTCACCACCAATCTCTCTCTGTATCTAAACCCTAAACCCCAATCTCTAATCCCCTAGCCCCCAATCTCTCTCACTCTAGTCCCCTAGCCCCCAATCTCTCTCTCTCTAAACACCTAACCCCCAATATCTCTCTCTATAAACCTGTATCCCCCAATCTATCTCTCCCTCTCTCTCTCTCTCTCTTTGAAACACTAATCTCCAATAATTTTTTCTCTCTAAACCCCTAACCACCAATGTCTCTCTCTCCCTCTCCCTCTGTAATCCCCTAACCTCCAATATCTCTCCTCTCTCTCTCTGTGTAAACCCCTAACAACTGATCTCTCTCTTTCTATATCTCTATCTAAACCCCTAACTTTCAATCTCTCTCTCTCTGTCTCTCTCTCTCTCTCTCTCTCTGTACACCTAACCCCCAATATCTCTCTATACCTATTGTAAACTATTCTATAGGTTAGTTTTGGGAACTTTGTCAAATGTTTTTCTAATGCCCACAAAGAAACGTAAAAGACTAGTTTTATTATTACAACACTCCTAGGGTGGTCATGTGTGTTTCTTTAAGGTATCATTCATGGCCTTGAATGCCTCAAAGATTCCTTTAGGGAATAATGCATAGGATTCCTTCCTTGATCATGCATAGAGCCTCAAAACCCATAATTACTGGGCTAAAGAGACATCTCCTCTCATAGGATAAGGAGCATCAATATCTCTAGTCATAGGTTAAAGAGCATCGTTGACAAGCCATATGTTTTTTTATTCATCCTTATTGGACGTGGATTATTACAAGCATTATTTAGGGAATAAGATCTAAGTTTCCTCTCTCGACCATGTTTAGGGACGCAGGACCCATACCTAGTGCTCAAAAAATTCTAATGTTCCCATATTGTCACTAGAATAACAAAAGAAACCCTCAAAAAGTCATATTTGGTGGTTGGAGACATCATTAATGGACCCTTATTCTTAGAATATGCCTTTATGTCCAAATTCCTCAGCTTCCTCCATTGACCATGTTTAATACCTCAACACCGAAACCTAATGATCAAAAACTCATAATGGTGCCCATATCTCCACTTGGAGGCTAGGGATATCCTTAAGAAATCCTATGTGATGGTTCAAGGTGAAGTTTTTAGCCATAGATTCCCATATCATTACCCATAGGAAAATTACACTCTCAGGGGATCGACTGTGGTGGTTCAAGGTTTTTTTCTTAAAGTAGGTTTCCTAAAATATTGCTTTAGATCATAAGGATTAGGCTCATCTCTTGAACATGTCAAGTTCCCCATGACCCATCCTTAGTGATCATAACCTTCTAATAGTGAGATATCACCAGTCATAGGCCAAATGTCCTACATAGAGGTCATGTGTGGTAGTTCAAGGGATTATTGGTTTCCCTTGAGCTTCAAAAGTTATATTTTAGACCTAATTTCAATGTCTCATTCCTTTACATTGGTTTATGGCTCAATACCTATACATAGTTCTCAAGCAAATATGATCATTTGAAGGTGAAGTATCTGGTTGCAATGTCATATTTTTTTATTGCACAGAGAGTAGCGAGGTGCTTGCAACTTAGTATGGGGTAGATGTGTAATGTAATGTAGCGCAACGTCCTCACGTTATGTACCCAAAAGAAAAAGTAATTAATTTTTTTTTATGTCGGCTCATAAAATAAAAAGTGAAAACCAATTAAAAAATAATTTAAAAAATTCATATCCGCTCATAAAACAGAAATTTAAAACCAAATAAAAACTCATTAAAAAAATAATACCCCAAGAAATTTGATGCCTCTCAGTGCTTGATAGATACACGTTTAGGATGGATCTATGTTGGTTCAAGGAAACAATCATATGCTAATTATACCATAATGGCACACTCATCCTCAATAGGCCAATGATACCCTCAAAATGGTATATGTTCTTGGTGGAGGAAACCTTGTTATCCTTAAATGGATGTAACATTTATTCCAGTCTTGAGCTTCAAGTCTCCTCCCATGACCATGTCCAAACCCCCAATTCAAAATACTTGGATACATAGTGCCATGGAATCATGGATATCCCTACAAAGTCATACATGGTGCTTTGAGACATTTTTCATGGCTTTGGATGCCTCAATGGTTTCTTTAGGGCCAAATGCATGGTCTTTTTCCCTCAAATGTCATTCCCAAGGCCTTGATACACATACATATTTCTCCAAACCACCTAATTGCACCAACATCCCTAATCATAATCCATTGGCACACTCAAGAGGCCATGTGTGGTTGGTTGAGGAAACCTTCTTAGTCTTTGATGGCTAGAAGACTTCTTCAGGGACCAAGGTTTTGGTATCCTCCACTAAGCATGTCCAAGGCCCCAAGGCCCCAAGACATAAATGAATACCATTGAAAAAGTCATTTGTTGTTCTTTGAAGCATTTTTCATGGATCTAGATGGTTTAATGTTTTGTTTAAGTATAAATTCATAGTATTATTCCCTAGAGCATCATCCTAAAGGCCCCGAGACATGTGCATACTACTTAAAAATACTGAATGACACTAATATACTCAATCATAGAGTAATGATACCCTCAAGAGGTCACACGTGGTTGGTGGATGAAATATTCTTATCCTTGGATGGCTAGAAGATTCATTTAGGTCCATAGGATCAACTCTCGTCCCTTGACTATGTCCAAGGTCCGAAGGCCCTAAGACATAGATACATATTTCCACATATATTCCTATGAGTTAATGCATGGTTCCTCGAGGAATTTCTCATGGATTTGGATGCCGCAATGGTTTATTTATGGCCAAATGCATGGTATTCTTCCTTGGAAAACCATTTCCAAGGCCCTAAGACATGTAGATACTACTCAAAACCATATAATGGCACTTCCATCCTCAATCACAGGACAATGATACCTCAAGAGGCCATGTGTATTTGGGGAGATAACCTTCTTAGCCCTAGATGGATATAAAATTCCTTTAAGGCCCAAGTCTTAGGTCTCCACCCTTGACCATGTCCAATGTGCTAAGTCCCCAAGACTTGGATACATAGCACAATGGATACCCCTGTAAAGTCTTGTTTGGTGTTTTTAGACATTGTTCATGGCCTTGGATGTATAAATGGTTTCTTTATGGCCAAAGGCACGATATTCTTCCATAAAACATCATTCCCAAAGCCTTGATCAGGCACATACATATTGCTCAAAACCACTTCATGGTATCGAAATCCTTAATCATAGGCCAATGATACAATTAAGAGGTCATATGTGGTTAGTGGAGGAAATCATCATAGTTCTTTTTCGATAAAACATTCCTTTAGGGCCCAAGGTTCAGGTCTCTCTCTCTCTCTGACTATCTCTCTAAACTAGCTATGGGTTATAGGTTTTAAGGGTTGTGTGTTTGATGATAGAGTTTAGGGTTGATGATAATTAGAGGTTATAAGGGTTAGGGGTTAATTTTTATTTGACTAGACACTTTAGAGTTTAGGATTAGGTGGTTAGGATTATAGGGGTTAAGGGATAAATATCACTATGTGTTAGTATTTAAGAGTTTTAGGGGCTATAGTAGTTTAAGATTATAGTGGGCCAAGAGTTATAATGGTTAGTTGTACAAGGGATTGCAATGGTTAGGTACTAATGGTCAAGGGTTTGGGGATTGAGATATAGAGTCCATGGATTTATGGTTATAAGGATGAAGATTTATATGTACATGAGGATAATGCGAGTTAGTGATTTTGTGTAATAATATATCTCCTAACCCTTGTGGTGAAGGAGATAAGAGAGGGGTGAGGGAGGGAGGAGGGATTGGGAAGAGTGGAAGAGAGGGGTGAGGGAGGGAGGAGGGATTGAGAAGAGTGGAAGAGAGGGGGGGGGATTGGGTGGATATGAAGAGAGGAGGGATGGGGTTATAGAGAGGGAGGGAGGGTTTAGGGAGAGATAAAAAAAGTGAAGGTGTCAAAACGAACGCTTGCGCACATCTACAAATGTGAACATAGAAACGTGTGTGTGCCTCTACGTGTGCGCATTTGCGTGCACGCGTCTTTGGATTTAATTTTTTTTTGGTGCCCTTGCAGGTTTGGTACTAGCTTCGGATTTCCAAACCTTGAGGCTCGGTCTAAGTTATGGTAGAACACACCAATTTCTGTAACTTCATGTTTTTCACACTTAGTTACGCATATGCTTCACTTGTGCACTACTGATGAAATTGCACACACTTGTCGAGCTCTATGTGCACATTCTAACTATATATTCTTTTAATAGGTCTATTATTGTTTTCTATTTTTAATTCATTTTTAACGCACTCATGTCAAATTTGTAAAAACATAGGTCGTTTATTTGGGCTATAACTTTTGATTGGCTTACATATTTTGAAAACGAAAAAAAGAACCTGCACAAGAGTACAAGAATACCTACAAGATAAAAAAAAATTGATTGATTATGTTCAGACCATGATATGGTGGACCAACATTCGACCATGTCATTTTAAGGATTCACTTACTTTCGTAATTTCAAAAATATATAAAATTAACTTTTAAAATTTTGGAAAAATAGCCCTGCACAAGATCTGTTTGTTTCCTACGCCTCTACATATTTTTTTCCTCATAATTTGACAATTTACATAACAAACCGGTGGAACAACACGAACATATGCATTATGTTTTAGAGAAAAAATAACATACCAATCTTAAAATAATGACATTTCCATCCCTCCCTCTAAAATGAATTATTAGAGGTACCTACAAAAAAATTACCTCTAAAAAATAACATACCTCTAATCATCATCGTCGTCGTTGTCATTTCCATCATCATCATCATGGTCATTTCCATCGTCATCATCCTCATCCTCGTCCTCATCCTCGTCCTCGTCCTCGTCCTCATCCTCGTCCTCGTCCTCGTCCTCATCCTCATCGTCCTCGTCCTCATTGGCATCGTCCTCATCGACATCGTATTCATCTTCATCGTCATTGTCATCGTCATCGTCATCATCATCTTCATCATCATCATCATCATCATCATCGTCATTGTCATTGTCATCCTCATCATCATCATCATTATCATCATCCTATGAACGCTTATTTCTCAACTTTTCCATCATAGGAATCAAATTTTACAGAAATCCAAATAATTCCTTTTACTTTTCTTAAGTTCCGATAGACCAATGGGTCTCAAGGGACCATCATCATCGTCACCAATGTCCTCATTGTCATCCTCCTCCTCCTCCTCATCCTCATCGTCATCATCATCATCATCCTTGTCATCATCATCATCATCATCATCATCATCATCATCATCATCATCATCATCATCCTCGTCATCATCATCCTCGTCATTGTCATCATCATCACCACCACCATCATCGTCGTCATCATCATCATCATCATTATCATCGTCGTCGTCGTCGTCGTCATCCTCATCATCATCATAATCATCATCATCCTCATCATCATCGTCGTCATCCTAGGAATGCTTCTTTCTCAACCTTTCCATCATAGGAATCAAATTTTACAGAAATCCAAATAATTCATTTTTATTTTCTTAAGGTCCGATAGACCAATGGGTCTCATCATCGTCGTCATCATCATCATCATCATCATCATCATCCTCGCCATCCTTGTCATCATCGTCATCATCATCATTGTCTTCATCGTCGTCGTCTCATCATCATTGTCATCGTCATCATCATCCTCATCCTCATCCTCATCGTCATCATCCTCATCCTCGTTGTCATCATCCTCATCATCGTCCTTGTCCTCGTCCGCACGGTGACAACATCATCATCATCATCATCAAAGTTTTTTTAAAATAATATAAACAAATTATTTATTCATTATTTGGAAATATTGAGTTTTCAAGTTTATTACATTTCATCAAAATATGTATTACTGATTATGATGATGATGATTAACGTCCACTGAGACCAACTTTGGTCTACCGGATCGTAAGAAGGTTATTACTTGGTTTTCTTTAAAATTTTGTTCCTATGCTAAAAAAGCTTAGAAAGAAGATTTCCAAGATCACTATAGTTTTGGCAAGTCGGGAGGTTAGAAAGGTTTGTATTGTAGCAAATACTATGAAACTCATATCTAATGTGGGTGTAAGCAGGACACTAAAAGAGAAAGTGATTTTCATCCTCAATGCTCATAGACTCACAAAGATGACAACCCTTTCCTCCCACGGAGTTTTGGGAATAAACCAATGCCCTGTTTTGCTATGGAGCTCATGAGAGTTCGTTCTAATCTTATCTATGTTCATTTTCTTCTTTGAACTAGTTACTATCGAGAGATCATTCTGATCTTCCAAATTAGGGTTAATGACCTTATAGTATCTTAGTTTTCTCTTAATCACTAAATTTTCCTTGCACCACAATTTCTCTTTAAACTTAGAATAAATAATATTTTTGACATTATCGATATTCTGCAAAGTGTCATTTTCATCAATGACCCAATGGTCTAACCAAGCCATTGTATCTTTACACCAACTCTGCTTGAGGCATAATTGGTTTTGACTTGAATTTAAAGCAATTTTAGGAAGTCTCTCGTTTTCCATGTAATTTATATTGTGCTTATACATGAGGTACCTAGTCATAGCCATGCTCTCGATGAGGGAAGACCCACTTCTAAGAGGAGAATAAAATAAGGTGTGTTTCTTTGAATTTTGAGGTTATAAGTTATAAACCGCTTCTGGATTTGCTCAATCTTTCTCAAAATTCTCTAGAAATACTACACCCCCGTACTTCACAACCGTATAAGATAACGAGGATGACAAGAGTTTCAAAGAGGAACTTCGTTTTATCCCACATGACCAAGTTGGGTGAACTTCTTTTTTTCCTCTAAACTTCTTAAACTATATATCATGTTAACAAATTATACTATTTATTTTTATTATAAAATATATTTTATAGTTTTAATAGTTTAAATCATAAAATAGTTTAATTAGTTGAATATATAAATGTTTGTATCTATATATATAATTTATTTTATGGTATAAATAGTTTTATTTAGAATAGGGATATGGTCATAAATAGAATTTACCAAATATAAGTCTATTAACTATATCGAACACATTATTATATGTATTAATATTTCAATTCTAATTTTTACATAAATATTTAACACACTTACATGTAGAAATCAAGTAAATTAATAACAAGAATGAAAGAGCCACCAAAACCATATGTAATTCCAAGTCCAAGCTTTTGCCCAATGACTGTGGGGAGGGGACCATTAATCCGGTCACTCAGGTTTTTAACCCCATTAAAAAGAAAACCGTCTTATATCTCGTGAAAATTATGCAACATGTGAAGGGGATTGGATAATAAATTTTCTTAGGTGACAATCAAGAAGGAAAATATGATCTGGTTGTGGGCTCTGGTCATTGGAAGGCCCAGCCACAAAGTCACAACTTAGACTTTGCTGCTCGGCCCTTCCAGGTAAAAATGGTCGATAACGAAGTGTCCAATAAATAATTGCTGCTCGGCCCTTCCCTTCGAGGTAAAAATGGTCGATAACAAAGTGACCAATAAATAATTATGCAAACTTGTGATGAGTATCAATAAACCGTCCGATCACCCTAGACAAAACATGGTCGATGACAAAACCGAACAAAAAAAATATGCAAGTTTTCTGCACGCAGTTTGTCCATAACGAAAATATGCGAAGTTGTGAAGCGGATTGAAAATTACATCTGCCGTCACAAAGTAAAACAATGCAAGTGGCCAATAATATTGATAATTTAGTCTACTCAACAACTTAGTGAACGAGAAAACATGATTTGATAATTAAATCCTCCACGAATATACGCAAGTCGTGAAGGGGATTGATAATTACATCAACCTAACAACGCGGTCAATAAGGAAAATAAGCAACCTAACAACGTCGTGAATAAGGAAGATTTGAAAGTTTCCAAGGGGGTGAAATGAAAAGATAATATCCAAGTCAATAGTTATATCTATGTTTCCACTAAAAGAATCATGCAAGATGTCAATAGTTGTATAGGTGAAGCCTATTTAATTCAATATAAATAGGATAGAGGAACAGATCGACCTCACAGCAGCTCTGGATTGCGCCTTTGTTTGTTTTGTTTCGAGCGTATCTTTAAAGCCTTTATAAGCTTCCGCCAATACAACTGACTGTGCTTCATCTAAATATTATTTCATTTCTATACCACTAGTTAGTCATCTCCAATGGGAAACAATCCAACAACACAACATAACATGGACAATGGTTCTGGTGCTTCCTCTTCCTCGTCTACGTCTCCCTCGACTCCTTATTCCCGCTACGATGTTTTTATTAACCATCGTGGCACCGATGTAAAGGCCACCTTAGCCACCAGACTTTACCATCGCCTTATTTCCAATGGATATCAAGTCTTTCTGGACAAGCCGGAATTGGAGGAGGGGTACACGATTACTTCTCAAATAGAAGCCGCAATTCAAGTCGCATCTGTCCATATCGCAATTTTTTCTCCGAGATATGCAGAATCCAGTTGGTGCCTGGATGAGCTCGTGCTCATGATCGAGTCCAAGGCTACAATTCTTCCAGTGTTTTACGAAGTAGAGCCTTATGTTGTCCGGTTTGCGGGCCAAAAAGGAGCATACGCTGAAGCCCTCATGAAGCTCCGACAGAAGACAACATACGACTCGGAAAGTGGTAAATCGAAGCCACGCTATGCCTCCGCGACTATTGATAATTGGATCAGAGCATTATCTTTTGCTTCGCACATAAGCGGTTTCGAGCTGGAAGGGTGAGTTCGATCTCCCACTCTCCCTGTCAATGCTTGTTTGTTTTCATTTTGTTGGAGGTAGGTATTTACAATATAATCTTTTTTATATTTAAGTTCACAGGAGATGTATGGGTTTGTATTTTGAACAATTAAAAATAAATGTAATTTTTTATTTAATTTAATTAGTATAGTTTGGTGGGGGTATCTAGAGGGTTGAATCTGTGAGCTGTAAGTGGAGGTTTATTGGTTAAGTTAGTGTGCTGTATGTGTATGTTTATTTGAATGTTGAGGCCATAACTTTATGTTCTTATGTGAATGTTGAGAGCCTAATTCAATGTTTCTAGAATAAATTTATGATTAGGAATTAAGGTAGATTTAGGAATTAAGATAGATTTATACTGTTTTTCTATAGTATTTAACATTTATGTATATTGTTCTGTTATTCATATTAAATCAAAAAATACATAAACAATCCCTTCAATCTATTAAAACTAAATATAGTCACAACCAAAACTTAAATCCAGCAAACAAACCTTTCTCCCAAAGCATTCATACCACAGACCAAAGCTATAAACAAAAGAACTATTAATATTTAGCACATACCACATACCAAAGCTGTAACAGAAAATCTGCTAATATTTAGCATTTACTTACGTAACAACAATGTTAGTATTGTTTATATTGTTTATAAAGTACTGAATATAAAGTATTGCGCATGGCTTCCTTAAGAGGAAACATTCTGCCTTCTGTTTAGAAAAAACAAAGATAGGAAGAGAGAGTGCATGGCTTCCTTAAAGAGGAAAACGGCAACAGTTTTCTAAAAATAGGTAAACAAATTTCTAATTATAGCTGGAGACTCGAATTGTCTCCTAACATTGCTGAGCCGATGAGCTTAGTCATCAATCGAACCAGTAACTCCTTCAGTTCGAAGCCGGGAACGCACTTAAGTGGGGTTACAACATAAGTAATATTTGTCAGAAACGAGTCTAGGCCAAGTACACCTAACTAGAAAGCTCAAATTTGAATCCGTGGGCCAGTTAAATTTGCCCACCAGTTACACCTAACTAAAAAGTTCAAAATCAAACAGGTAGAAGAGGGTGTTTGTAGGTGGGTTATATCTCAGAAAAAGTCGTGGTAGAAAAGAAGGTTTGTAGGTGGGTTATACTGGCTACATGGAACCATTGCCATAAAATCAATCTGGATAGTACACTTCTCTCATCCTAGTGCAATCTAAGAAAAACATAGGTTATAATCTACCTCAAATTCTAAAATATAAACACATATATAGATGTAAAAATTAGAATGAAACTAAAAAATATTGTGGAGATTAAGTTAAGACATGGGTGCTTCTAGACCATCTAAATTTATCCATAATCAAATTTGTTTAATTAAATTTTTATTGCTTAATAAAAAATGTAAAATTTTGTAATTAAAATTGTTTAACTCAAATTTAATTAATTTCATTACTTAATAAAAAAATTGTAATTGAATGTGTTTAACTCAAATCTCTTTACTTAATAATAAAACTTAAAAAAAAAAAAATTAAAAATATATTTATATTTAATTATATAGTAAAACATATAAATGAAATAAAGTAATAAAATTATTTAAATAATATAATTTATTTAAATTAATATTTATAACTAAAATTAAATGTTTAAAGCTGTCGATGCTCTAACAAACTTATTAGAATTGTCTGAGTATTTCAAATTAAGCAATTTCTCAAATAAGCTTTTATTATTGGAATTTTAGGTACAAATAGGATTGAGTATTATAAATCAGGAACTTCTCATCTCATAAATGATATATTTACCACTCCAATTTATTGAATTTTTTACTTTTAGCAAACTGTTCATTTGTTTATTCAACATCTTTTTCAAATTCTGAGAATTGAACAATTATTTAAATAGAATATGGAATAGAGATTCTATGTTTATTATAGTTTTATATTAAAAATGATAAAAACATCTATTAATACCATAAACTATAAGCATATAATGTAAATAAAGTTATTTATACTTTGTAGTTTGTAATTTGAAAAAAAAAAATTACGAATTTACTTGTTACCGTATTATTATTGTGTAAAATTTTTACTAATCAAATTTTAATTTTATAAAATCAAATTAATAAAAAAATATCATTTAATTTTATATTTTTTTATTAAAATAATTATTAATAATTAATTGCTTTATGTTATACATATTTAATGTTATTAAGATTTTGTATTTTTATTTATTAAATATATATTTAATTTTATTATATAAATATATATACATTAATGATATATTTTTCATAATATTTTATTTTATGAGTAGATATAGATTTTTTTAATTATTTTGTTAATAACAAACATTACATCACAAACATTACAACATCTCCCCATACTAAATTGTAAAACACCTCATTTCTCTTGATACAATAAATATTTAATTAAAACCAACATAGATCCATCTTAAACCCGTATCTATCAAGCACCCAGAGGGATCCAATTTCTTGAGGTGTATTTTTTTTTTAATTTAAACTCAAGAAATTTAATCTTTCTTGATTGATCCGCGTTTAAGTTTTAATTTTTTATTTTATAAACAAACATCTATTTTTTAATTACTTTTCATAATATTTTATTTTATGAGCCGACATGGATTTTTTTTAAATACTTTCCACAATTTTACTTTTTTTTACATTTTAATTAATGGCCGACAATACATTTTACTTTTTTACTTTTCATTACATTTTACTTTTTTACTTTTCATTAAATACTTTCGATTACATTTTACTTTGTTTACATTTTAATTAATGTCCGACAATAATAAAGACAAAGACAAACGTTTATAGCCTAGGATTTAATTCAAACTTTATTATTATTATGTTAAAGACAAACTTTATTTATTATGGCCGACTATAAAAACAAACATGGACAAAACTCTCCAGTTGTAAAGCACCTCATTTCACTCATACAATAAATAATATAAATTTTGGTATTTTCTTAATCATAATAGTATCCTTGTACTATAATTATGCTATTATAGTTTAAGCCAATTATCTAAATTATTCACATCATCATCTCCATGATCGAATTGTTTCTATGATTCGATTTGATACTGAATTAAATGCTCCTGTCATTCATGATCATATACAGACAGTAGCATCGCGACCATCTTATTATCAATTTCGCATGGTCTAACTTTACAAAATACACAGAAATGTTCTCTATTCATATTTGTATGGTTTTTTCTGGAGTTGAAGCATTCCTCACTAGTTACATTCAATGAATATTATTCAATTCAGGGACGAGGATAAGCTCTTGGCCAATATCGTGCAAGGTGTTCTGAAAAAGCTTCCAAAACAACCGCTGGATGTGGCAAGATATCCCACTGGTTTGGAAGAGAAATTAAATGAGTTTGAAACAACGGTACTGTCGTGCGTGGGCGTGAACAAGGTTGTGGGCATTGTGGGTGCCGGTGGAGTCGGGAAAACGACGCTGGCCAAACATTTCTTCAACCTTAAAAGATCAAATTACAGTGAATCTTCCTTCTTATTTGATGTGAGACAAAAAACAGGTACATCAGTATCTCTAAATGCTTTGCAGAGGAAGCTCCTCATGGACTTGAAACATAAAGATTTCGAAGTTGAAAATCGTGACAGAGGTATAAAGATACTTCAAAATCAGCTCGAATCTTGTCGTGTTCTTAAAGTGTTAGATGACGTAGATGATGCCACACAACTTGAATCTTTTTTGCCAGTTAGGGATAGCCTTAGTTTTGATAGTTTGATTTTAATTACTTCTCGTGACAAGCATGTCCATATCCTCAGGAGTGTTAGAGTCCTCAATTTATAATTTGAATGGCCTGAGTAAACCATTTTCCAAGGAGCTCTGCTGCTCTTCTGCCTTCTTTCGGCGAGATCCACCAAAAGAATTTGCAGATCTGGTAGATCAGTTTATAATTGCCTGCGATGGATTGCCATTGTCATTGAAGGTGTTCGGGGCGCTTGTTTGTGGAAAAAATAACACAGATTACTGGGAAGAGCAATTGGCTGGACTTAACCAGACTCTACCTAGTGACATTGAGAAAAGACTTCGAATTAGTTATGAGACACTCACCAAAGAGGATAAGCCAATATTCTTGGATATTGCTTGCTTTTTCATAGGAGAAGATAGAGATACTCTAATAAAAATATCGGGTATGGCTGCGCTACAAAATCTAGAGGACAAGTCTATGTTAGAGGTGGACAGTAAAAGAAAGATAAAAATGCATGATCACATTAGGGATATGGGAAGAAACATTAGCAAGGAAGGATCAATGCCGCGTCGTCTTTATCCCATGACCAATAGCATTGATGATTTGTCGGAGCAATGGTCAAGTGTAAGTGCTTCCATCATTTGTGCTCCATTTAAATTTGAACGTAATTGTAAGTGTAAGTGCTGTAAACATTCAATCCTTTGTGTTCGGTTTTAATTTGAGTAATTAAATTTGTTTATTTAAGGGAATGATCGATTGGTGTGTACTGTATATTTTTCATCTAAGAACAGGTCGCGGAATTAGAACGGTCAGTTCCATTGACGACTTCTTCCGGTCTCCAGACCGTTTCTCCCAAGTGAGCATGACGACCACTGTGAGAGACACATGGTACAACAGATGGAGTTATGAGATGTCGAGGCATCCAATCAATAACTTGCATTTTCATGGTATGGGGAAGCTGCAACAAATTGCAGCTCAAGGTCATTATTTAGAAGGCATGCTAAGGGGGGAACAGTCACCACATCTCAGATGGCTCCGCTGGTATAGGTGTCCCCACTCTTTCCTGGATTCCAATGAAGAATCTAAGAGTTTTAGATGTGGAGGGGAGTGGATTGAACACGCTGTGGCTAGATGAATCTCCGGTAGGTAAATAATGCTAATTGTGTTTATTCTTCTTTCATTTCATTTCATAACTATGTTGTAAAAGAGAATGATGTGAAATGAAACCTGAAAATTGCAGCCGCCTGTCCAGTTGCGAGAGTTAAATTATGGGCTCCCCTTTCAAACTTTCCACGCTCCATAGGGCAACTGGAGAAGCTCGAAAAGTTTATCATATATAACGATCCAGAAATCCAAAGTCAAAGCGAATGGGCCAGCTTCCAAACTTTGCCAGATGAATTTTGTGATCTGCAGTCCTTGAAATACTTGGAATTAAAGTTCTGTGTACATATAAGAAAGCTGCCTGATTCCTTCGGAAAGCTATCAAATCTCCAGTCCATGGTTTTGCAAGGTGCAAGGAGTTTGAATACACTTCCAATTTCGTTTGGGGAATTACCTAGACTCAAACATTTTTGTTTGAGTTATTGCCCTAGTTTGACAATCCCCAACGGTACACTTCAAAATCTCAGCACACTGGAAACCTTAGATGTTTCAGCTTGTCGCAATGTGAAAGAATTGCCAACCCGCATTGGAGACCTACGCAAATTGGAAGCTCTTAAACTGGAAAGAGACTCGTTGGAACTGCTGCCACCTTCCTTCGTTGAACTCTGCAGGTTGAAATATTTGTCAATCCGGTATTCACCAAAATTGAAATGCTTACCCGAGTCATTTGCACTGTTGAGTCAGTTGACAGAATTGATCTTATGGGAGTGTGGCATAGAATACTTACCACAAGATCTTCCAAAGATGAACAATCTCCAAATTCTAAAAGCATCAGGTTGTCCGTTGCGCGAACTTCCATTTCCAAAGGTTGAAGGAGGTAGAGAAACTCAGGGAAGATTGTTAAATGAATTGGACCAGTCCAATGACAAATTTATGTTTGGCCTCCAGCAGTTACAGCTGGACCGCACGGATATATCAGAGATAGCCTTTCTTCCAGGTTTTTGCCCCGACCTTACAACACTAGAGATTCGTGGCTGTTTGAAGCTCAAGAGCCTAAAAGGGTTGGGGCAGCTCTCAAAGCTTCTAAGACTAGATATTGTATTTTGCCCTGAGATAAAAGAGCTAGAGCTGGGAGGTATGGAGTATTTGCAGTTACCCTCGGAGGAGTTGAGGATTTGTAGATGTGAGAAGCTTAAGAGCATAAAAGGGTTGGGGCAGCACACAAAGCTTTTAAAACTAGCTATTAATGAATGCCATGAGATAGAAGAGTTGATATATGTAAAACATTTGATATCTTTGGAGGAGTTCAATGCCCGTGCATGTAAGAAGCTCATAAGCATACAAGGGTTAGAGCACCTTACGAAACTTCAAATATTAGATGTTCATCAATGTCGTGGGATTCAAAAGCTGCCAAATATGGAACATTTGACATCTTTGAAAAAGTTGGATGTTTACGGATGTTGCAAGCTCAAGAGCATAGAAGGGCTAGGGCAGCTCCCAAAGTTTCCAATTGTAAATGTTGCTTTCTGCTATGAAATACGACAGCTTCCAGGTGTGGAACATTCGAAGTCGTTGGAGGAGCTTGATGCCCGCACTACTACACAGAGGGGGGTATTAAGACAATATTTGTGTAAATTGTCTCAACTTAAGACAAAAAAAAATGTGTATTGTCTTAAATATTGTCTTTAAGCGAGTGTCTTAAATTATTGTCTTAAACTATTGTCTTAAATTTAAGACAATAGTTTAAGACAATAATTTAAGACACTCGCTTAAAGACAATATTTAAGACAATACACTTTTTTTTTTTTTGTCTTAAGTTGAGACAATTTACACAAATATTGTCTTAATACCTCCTCTATGTAGTAGTGATAGAATGCAAATATTTATGATAGGGCATGGTGGAATCGAACCACCAATCTTCTGCATTATAATGCAGATGCTCTACCATTGAGCTAGTACCCTGCAACTTCATATGTATTTTTACACCTCATTATGTAATAAACATCATTGATAAAAAAATAAAAAATGTGTTAACTAAATTGTACAAATTGATGTTTTTCTTGTTTCAAGTTGACAAGTATGAAATCAAATTTCAGCATCTTAATACATTATACACTCATATCTATTTGAATATATTACCATTTAATTCTCAAGATCGTCCCAAATTTCAGCATCTTAATACATTATACACTCATATCTATTTGAATATATTACCATTTAATTCTCAAGATCGTCCCATCTTTCTGTTCTGTTCTTCATAATTCTCTCACAATATATGTGAATGGAAAATCTAAATACTAGATCAAATCCAATTTTAAATGGTTGTGAACCAAAAAATATTGCTTCCAAAATATAGCTTATCCCAAGTAGTAGTATTCCCATCCTTATCAAATCAGCTGCAACATCTTGGCCATAACAACAGTAGTATCATATAGCTTCTTCCTTGTTATCCTCCATGATATTTTTATTTGAGAAGGGAAACACATATAAAGGTTTTACACTCTGTTCTACATTTGAAGATTTTACAAAGCCACCTCCAAGGAAACAACTAATTTCGATCGCCTCGTAATTACAGGTGCAAGGAAGACAGGCTTGTGAGCTGCCCAAAAAGGACCCACAAATGCATAAAATATCAGAACGCATTCAATTTTGGTATTTTCAATCAAATATTAAACCCAAAGGGACTTAATGCCAAACAATAATGAAACAATCAACACTTAGACCCCTGATGGAAAGTGATCATAATGGAATGAGAAGATAAGGAAACATGTGTCCTCAAGGAGCCTTTCAAAGCCAAGCAATTAAGTTTTATTTCAATATTTAAGTATAAAAATACAAACTCAAGATAGATAAGATCCAGCTAAACTTCAAATACATAAATTAACTGTTGTGGAAGTTTTACACAAGCAACAACTATAGTGCTACGTGAATCATCTAATGCCATCCTGTGAGAAATAAAACTATCATATCGACATTATCTGTGGTTGGTAAACCAGATAGGCCACAATTAAGTGGTAGTGAATCCCTCCATTTAAATTTAAATTTAGTTATTTTCCTGGGCATAGTTGCAGAACCATACCCCCTATCTCAATGACATTTCCATTAAGCAGTCTGTAGGGAGGCCCGCTGACTCCCTCTGATTGAAAGCACCTCTGCATTTGCAGAGGCTTCCACTATATGAATGTAACAATTCTCGGCACAAAATATCTTAAGCTGCAAAACAAAGTGGCCCATACCCAGAACAACCACTCCAATGATATAATTGTTAAAATATTGTCTGTTGTTTGCATAATATTTCCATATCTAATATTCAAGTTCATATAGAGTGATTGTTAATTACTTACATCCGTAAACTTGTATAATAAAAAGTGTATAAACAAATGGAAATTTGGTTTAAAAAATTACAAAGGGAATTAACCACTCTACATAATTTTTATTTGGATTTCATATAATATATGTTATTAACAAGTCTTCTTAAAAGTTCGTTTCATCAAATGTAAAGACAATGAATCTAAAAGTGTTTAAAGTTATTAAAATATATATTCTTTTTTCTAGAAGCTTCCTATACGCATTATTATATTATAGAAAAAACAATTTACAATATAATATATTATAGAAAAAAATATTTTCAAAATTTATTTACAAAATAGATCATATAAAAAATGTAGATCAAGAATGTGTGGGAGTAGGCACAGCGGATGCACTCCATTCCTGCAAACATACAGTTCGTATTTTGACATTCAACGGAAAAACACAGCGGCTCACAACAGAATGCACGACAGGGCCAAAGTGCCCAGGAACCCCATATCCATTGTATTAACCGATAAAAAGATTTATACATCGTGAACCCTCTAGAAGGATCGAGAGCTAAAGAGAACATCTGTCAATAGCCTTCACCGAGAAGCTCCATGAGCATTAACTGCTCATTTACACTGCGAACTACTGCCAGGTACATGCATCGAACACATCAAATGACCACACGCTTCAGGTGGACTCTCAAAATCATAGTTCGAGGTGAATGATCACGCTGAGGAGAGGTGGCTGTTGGCAATTAATTCCAACAATCTCCCCCTTAATTTCAACAGCCACATTACAACACACAATTTACAAAAGTCATGGCCTGCTGGTCTAAAGTCTCAGCTAGGATTCTTACAAGTAGACACGAAACACTTCAAAAAGAAAATTTCTTCAATGTTGCTGCTGGAAACTTCATCATCAGAATGCTCTCAAATCTTGGAGAGGCTTAAGGCGGATCTGCAAATCTGCTGCTGCAGATGCTTTCTCAATTGCGTACTGAATACTGAAGGCGGAGGCACACTCTACGCTCTTCCTTCTCCGCAGGTGGTAGACTTCAGCAAACCACGCATCAATGGCGGAGGATCAGACAACTAGTACAAGGCAACAGCCTTTCAACAAACACATACATTCTTCAACAGCAAGCAACATGAAATTTCATCTATTAACTCATCTATCATCTCACAGTGGCTTCAGCCAGCATCATTACTTCCAAAAAAAAACTTCAAATTACAAAGGCAAACATCATTGCTACAACAAATTCGAAACAACAAAAACTGCTAAATTTCTTTGAACATTTTCTTTATCGAAACGCCAGGCCATTGTCTTTTTCATTTTCCAGCGGTGCACAACTTTGAACCAATGATGTGCAAGAGTCTTCATGGATTTCATCTTGACTTTCTTCTTCTTGTTAACGCTGCATGGCAGCTTCAATACCTTAGCTCTTGCAGCTTTAGGACTGCAATCAACACCTGCACAGATAGACAGAGTTAAGACAGTAAATAAATCAGCATTTTCTTCATTTTTCATTTTTGTTGACGGAGGTTTCAATTTTGTCTCCTTTTTAACAGCTTTCTTCAAGTTGGAACTGTTAACAATTAGCCCAGTCTTCTTCCCAGTATCCAAAGACTCCTCATCTAAAAAGAAATCGCCAGACTGATTATCCCTTTCTCCATCATCGGCGTACTCTCCATCAGAATTACTGGTTTCATCTTCAGATGATCTCTCTGCAAGTTTTTCCTTTGCTTTTTTCTTTTCACTTCTTTTTCGCAAATAAACCTCCCAAACCGTTTCCTCTGAATTATTTTTCTTGCTCTTTTCAAGAATACGCTTACTTAGGTCCTCTAATCCGTCCTCTCCATTTTCTTGACTGCCGTCATCATCATCACGGTTATCATCACCATCAGATACTTCATCATCTGATGCCAAATATACCTTAAAATCCATTTCATTTAGCTGATCTGGATCAAATTTGCGATGCAGAGTCTTAACACGAAGAGGCTCGTCATCATCCCAGGCTATATTGACTTTACTATGCTGCAATGCACGGGTGTGATAATCTGGAGCTAGATAATTGGTTGGATTCTCTGTTGCAACATCTCGAGGAGGATGATCAAATTCCATATCATCTGGAATGAAACGCAAGTCTAGAACATTTGAAGTCCTCTCAAAATCCACTCCATCACATGCTTTGTAAAGGTAACTTGAGGTTGCAGAACTTTCACACTCAATAACAGCAAAGTAATACCTGAGCCTGTCCTTCTCATAGTCGAATGCAGCCCTTCCCCGTTGAAGCTCTTGCCTTAAGCCATCAATTTCTGCATGCATGGCAGGAATCTGCTGAGATTCTGCATGGACTCGCTGCAATTCTTGGGTTAGCTGTTGCACTTGCACAGTTAAATCTTGTCTAACTGATATAAAACTCTCGGCATCAGAACGAGCTTGTTGCAAGTCGGCCTTGATAGATTCACTAGCCCGGAGATCTGCCTCAATATTTGCAATTTGGTCCAATAAACTTCTAGTTTGCTGCTCCCTATCATTCTGTAAAGCTGCAATATGTGCACGCAATCGCTCCAGTTCATGTTGGGACATAGCAAGATCTTGTCTCAAATCTCCATGCGTTGCAGCTAACCTTTGATTTTCTGATGCAAGCCTTTGCATCTCTGCAGTTTGGGTTGCAAGCTTATGTTCCGACACTTCTGGAGGTGGTAACATATCCAAAGGATGGCGACCCACAGGAGGTCCCCTGAGCCTGTCCTTCTCATATTGACGTTGCTTTTCATTCTCAAACTCATCTTCATCATCTTTACTAGATTCATCGTCACTTCCAAAGATAGCAGGACCGCGCACTGCTGCTTCTGCCATTCGTTTCCATCCAAATTCTGATGGATAAAATGCTACTGTCAAGATCTGACCACCTTCAGGAAGAAAAGAATTCATACAAACTAGCAAATCACCAGCCTTAATGTGATTCCAGTCCATGTTGACAACTGCTAGTCTTCGAGTCTCAGAATCCAGTGTTGGTACTTCTTCCTGCTGTGGAAGTTCGAGCTCTATCTGATCACCGTAGTCATCATCGTTATCAGAGGATGAAGATGTTTCATTTTCTTCACTTTTCTGCTCTCTAACAGCTTGGACAACTGCACTTGCAACCCCCACAGTTGCATTTTCTTCAACTGCTGCAACAAAGGCACAGGCATAGTCAGCAAGACACTCCACAACTTCAACTTGCCTTGGCTTTTCAAGCCAGTCTGCAATCCTTTTTAAATCTGCCTCATAGGCGTTACATTTTTCAGTGTCATCATGGATGCCTACAACGGGTATCAGTTTTTCTTCTGATGCAACATCTGTGCAGTTTGCAATCACCTTATCAAGTTCTTCAACAAATCTCAACTCAGATTCTTCATCAATTGCAACAGCAATTGGAATTTCATCCACCCAGTCTTCATGTCCCAGCAAATTAACATTGCCACTAAGCAAACTATTTATCAACCTTATTTCCAACTCGAGTAAAATTACCTCTTCTGGCGTGAAGTTCTCCTCATCGTACTTTGGCTTGGTTATGGCCATGGCTGCAGCTTTCCAACTGGGCTTAGCTATGCCCCGACACCAGCTACAGCAGAAAAAGGTAACTCCCCCGTACTCTTGTATATGGAGTTCGCCCTTCACAAACAAAGGTCAGATTGCAAGCGACAGCTAGGAGTTTGCTCCAGCAAACTCAAACAAAGTCTTCATGTATCATTATCTTCCCCTTTTTTAAACTTTCAATGTCCTCCAGGACAATCTCTTAAGGTTTTGTCTCGACCACTTCAGCGCTGTTCTCTTTTCACAACTTTTCCCCTTTTTCAGCAGACTTTCTACAACGTACTTCTCAACTAAGCAGCTGGAGTAATTGCTGTCAAATATACTGAGCTTCTGCTCGTATTCAGGCTTCGCCCTTCATAAGATTCATCCGCAAGTGTAAGCGGGATTCACAAGGTTGCTCCACCACTAAACCATGGGAGCACTGACGTTCACTCTGCTCTGCTCGACCATTAAACCATGGGAGCGCAGCAAACACATCTCTGAATTGATGACTTCAGAAGTGACGACTTTGGCAACTCAGCCGCAGCAACATGCCTCTTCAATTTTGAGAATCTTCTTCTTTCTCAAAATATACACAGCCCCCATACTTCCGCATTACAACCTGGGAATATTGGCTTCTGCTCGTTAATAATTATTCTCCCCCTCAAATACACACAGGATTCTATGGGGTGCTTTAAAGGCCTTAACAGAGTCAGTTTGTATAAATATTCATTCACATCCAGTTAAGAAGGCGAAGATGAGCTAAATCCCAACACGTCACAGGTTCGAATTCCGTTCGGTCGATTTTAAGCGCAAAGAACTCAACATCACAATTTTACAAAACTGTTTTTTGGTTCATTGGATCCCCCAGTAATCCCCGTGCTTATCCATTCACATCCGACCGTCGGCCGGTCGGCCAGGTTCAACGGCGTAGGGGAGCCTAGCTCCACATTCGGCAGCAAAAACTAGAACAAAAAAAAATCTTTCGTCTCCCTTTGTAGGATCGTTCTTCTACTAGGGCTAAGCGATTTGACGAACAAGCCGCAGGAGCACTTACTCAACCAGCTGGGGGTCACTCGTTCTGCAAGGGCAGTTCCTTCCGCATCAGAATGAAATTTTAATCTGTGGGCTATCCAACATACAGTGAGCCCACACACAACGTTGGCTCAGCTCTCTCTCGCACCAATTGCAACTTACATGACCTCCACGAGCTCTAAAATCTTGATGACAGTGGAGGGGAGAGGATATACATGCAGCTACAGCTGTAAACCCATTCTTAGCTCAACCACACTTACACAAAAAAAAAACCACTGCTACAGCAGTCTGAAACAAAGAAATTTCATCTCTTCACACAGCGGGAGCCCACAGGCAGCAAACAATCAACTACTCTGATCCCTTGAAAACACAGGTAGCGATTCAAACTTCAACGCAGTCATGAGAAGACTGGAACAACCTCTACACTCTGCTTGACGGCTGAGAACTGAGGCTAGGCGGCTCTCATCTTGGCAGCCCTACACAATGATGGCCGATTCAACATGCCCAGAGATTCTATGCGGGAGTCAACGCCTCCGGAGTCGGTCTCTGTCGTTAAGAGCACCCCTCTGAAATTCACACAAACAGCCTTCTGGCTCAAACTCTTCAACAATTCGCCCTCTTCTTCAAGCATAAGCGACGGCCCTCTTCACTGAATAATGGGCTCCAACTTCCAAAATCGGAGCAGGCTAAGAACAACAAAAACCACAAACCACGAAATCTCAGTGAAGGCGTGAGCAGCAGCAGCGGACACAACATTCAAAACGCTTCAGATGAGAAACAGACAGAGAGGAGGCTTCTGTGACGCCTAACCCTCACGGTTAGGGCAGTCTCGGGCGAAGTGACCAAAGTCACCACACTGATAACAGCTGCCACTGCCTGCATCGCCGCCACTAGTGCAGTCTCTAGCAAAATTGGCCAGATTCACCCCACTTGACAAATAACCACTGCTACAACAGCTGACCCAGGAAATACAGTTCCTTTCGGAGAAAAACGATATACTCCATAGGTGGAGTGATAGCTTTCTCAACATGGGCGCGGGAAACCTCTTTCCCACAGGTGGGAGTCTCTTAGCTCAAAAGGTGGCAACGAATTCTGCTTCTTTTCGTTGTTACATTCAACGACATGGGCCATTACAACTGGTTCAATTGGCAGCCAACTTTAGAGGCCAGAAGTAAACCCAAAACGTGCAGGTGGATATGAGCTTACATGCTCTGATACCAATTGTGGGAGTAGGCACAGCGGATGCACTCCATTCCTGCAAACATACAGTTCGTATTTTGACATTCAACGGAAAAACACAGCGGCTCACAACAGAATGCACGACAGGGCCAAAGTGCCCAAGAACCCCATATCCATTGTATTAACCGATAAAAAGATTTATACATCGTGAACCCTCTAGAAGGATCGAGAGCTAAAGAGAACATCTGTCAATAGCCTTCACCGAGAAGCTCCATGAGCATTAACTGCTCATTTACACTGCGAACTACTGCCAGGTACATGCATCGAACACATCAAATGACCACACGCTTCAGGTGGACTCTCAAAATCATAGTTCGAGGTGAATGATCACGCTGAGGAGAGGTGGCGGTTGGAAATTAATTCCAACAGAATGTACCTTAACTTGTTGATTGATTGTTCCTTGAATCGACCTCAACTTGATGTCACCTTCGATCTGATCTGATGTTGAAGCATAAGTTGAATAGAGACACAATTAATCGAGCTACCAAGTATAATACAATTTTGAACTATCTAATTTGAAGCTATAGAAACATTAAAAATAAAATAAAAAAATAGTAAAAAGTAGGATGGGATATAATTGTTTTATTTTTCTAAAAAATCTGTTTTATAAATACATAAAGTAAAAAACCATCACTATTTCTCAAATATCATAACACCAAAACTATGGATGTCAACATTCACTCATAATTATCCGTGCATTGCATAACACCAAAACTATGGATGTCAACTTTCACTCATAATCATCCGTGCATTGCATACTTTTCTGCCTTGGAACAACTACATACAATAAGAATTTTTTTAAATAAGTATGGTGTATGGAGAACTTTAAACACCCAAGGATGTCTTCGTAAAACAATAATTCCAAAACATCTTCTAAGGTGGGAATAATTTGCTCATGCTTCAATAGTATCGATTCTGGGTTGTTTAAGAAAAAAAATAAGAATCAAATTTCACTGGGTCATGCTAAACAGAGACAAAAAAATCCATATCCTACCTTCTTTTTCTTTTTGTGCAAAGGGGTCATTGTTCTCCCTAAAATGCTAGATTTAAGTTTGCTCCACAGGGAAAACAAACAAACAATTAAATTTATAACCACACCTTTGACAACACCCAATGTTACAGTTAACGTTTTTTACGAGGATTCTAGAGTACACACTCAGTTACAGTTTATTGAATTTTCCAAAATAAAACACATTTATATTAAAGAAATTCTTGAGCAAAGTATCATCCCGCAATTTTTTCAACCTTTTTTATTCCACCCATGACTAGAGCGTTAGTAGATTTATATATGATGACCTTACCGCAAAGGGCAGCGGGTTTCTTCAAGAGAACCCACTCGTGATCTGTTGCAATACCAAGGGTCTCACATGTATAGGTAGCACGAATGATTGAGCCCATCGTCTCGACCCTAGTCGCTTTCACTGTCGGGGGATCAAAGAAAGGAGCCTGTCCTCTTCAGGTAAGCTGCATCACTCGTGAAACGGTGGGCAGGTAACAGCTCGAGCGAGCTGAAGCAAAGCACGCGAGATATGTTTAAAAAGAAATATCAAAATTGTACATCGTGCAGTAGCCTGTGGTAGGACGCGAACTTGGGGAGAACAGAACCTAGATGGACATATAGATAGAGCAGCCAGAATTTATAAAAATTATTACCAATGAATCATAATTATGTATGTAGGGATTATGGCCCGAGTACTACGAATATAGATTTATTTTAGTTGCCCTTTTCGAAAAAAAGGGTAATTTTAATTTTATTATACTTTTGAATTCTTAATTTTAATCTATCTTATGATTAGGAATTAAGCAAATCATGATTATGTTATACTATAGACAGAGATACAGGGATTATAAGAACATTACTTGAATTCGTAGTTGAAGTCTGAAGATCCGCTGGTGTGAGGAGTCCACTCAGATATCATGGGAGGGTTTTCTCCAGGCGAATCCGAGTAAAAGGATAATATTTTAAATCGGGTTGTGCAGCTTGCTTACAATGCTTGATCTTCATAACAACATTCATAGACCTCCTTCTTCCTTAGACTGATATCGATATATTGATTGAACTAATCAACTGACTACATGGAAATGATTTCCCCTATTTACCATCACGACCCGGACCATCTCAATCACAGCAACCATCTCAATCACAATGGCTATGGCTGAGCAAAGGCTTCATGCAAAACACCAAACCCCTTTGGCTCTGTCATAAAATCAGAAAATCAGTTTTTGTGATCAGAAAAATAGTAACTTCCCAATCTAAAAAAATAAAAGCAACTTTATCGCTACTTTGGTCTTAAACAATATAAAAATTTTACAACCAATTCAAAATAAATATTTAAAACAATATTAATATATTGTCTTTAAAATTTGTCTTAAACAACCCCATCTTGTAGTAGTGCCGTAAATGTCCAAAACTGCATTGGGGCAGGGGAGCAGTCGAGCTCCAGCACCAACAGTTGAAGGAACGCCTCATCCTATAGCTGTCTGGAGTTTCTGCAATGACCGCCCTTGATGTTCATTATAATTCTGGTAATAGTGTTTGATAACAATTGCACATGGTGCCAGGCTTTCACTCCTTCAGAATTTCTGTTAATCCATCAGAAGTGAGAAGGTGAATAAGGTTTTCTGGTCACTTTTTCATATCATGTTTTGAAATTCAAATCATATTATTTTAATTAGTTATAGTCTAAACCTTATCTTCAAGTGGAGGTAGCTGGTCCACACAAATATGAAAATATTATGAGATTATTACTTTTTGTAATCGAGAAATAATAAAAATTATTATGTGGGAGATCTGAAAATGGCAGCATATTTGGTGATGAATCCCATTTCAATTTCATGTAAATATTATTTTTTTCAATATAAGACTAATAATGATTTATAATGTGATAAATCTTATCTATTTTACATCCATTTAAATTTATCAAATTGTAGTGATTAAGCAAATTCTATCAGTTAGCAATGATACACATATTTAAATGTTAAATTCTTAATTTTAATTTTTTTACTAGAAAATAAAAATAAAATAATCGTATAATGTGAATTTGCATATGAAAATATTTTATTTTTCTATAATTTTAGTTTAGTAACGAATATATATAAGTTGAGTTTTATTATTCATATTTTATTTTTTAAAAGTTTAGATTAGAGTTTATTTTTATTTTTATAGTTAATAAAAATAAAAATAAATAATATTATTATTCTAATTTATATTTTATTTTTATCACTTAAAATTATGATAATAACTCAATAATAAAATTATGCCAATCTATAATAACTCAATAATATCACATTATAATATATAATAACTCAATAATATCACATTATAATAGACACAATATTAATGTTATTAAATAACTTTATAATTCAATAATATCATATTATAATAGACACAATATTAATGTTATTAAATAACTTTATAGGTCAATATCATATGGACTATAACACAAGTCAAATATCATGCGATAGCTTTATATATCATTCTAAAATGGTGTCAACCTCTAATTCAACACAAACATAGTAGTTATTATAATATCAAATTAGAATTAAAATGATTAATAATAGTATTATATATAATATAAATGTTGTTAAATAATTTTATAGGTGAAAAATTCTACTGTTATTCATAAGTAATTTTTTTTTTCAAGCAGAAAAAGAATAGTATTTTTGTTATTTTTATCTAAAATCAAAAAATACAAATGATTTTAAGTATATACTAGAGAAACCCTCAAACATCCTTCAAAAGTATCTTATGTAATTAAAAAGTACACATGATTCTAAGTACATACTAGAGAAATGCCCAGACATCCTTCAAAAGTATCTTATGTATCAATACAGTCACAAAAAACTGAACAAAAAAGACCACATCTATATCCAAAATCAATATACAGCCGCAACCAGTACCAAAAAGTTAAGAAATATTATCAAAAAACCACAGAGTGCTTCCCCATCAAGTGCCAACTTAGATCATGAATCTACGTCATTGTTTAACTTTTAATAAAAGATATAAATAATAATGATAAAAATAAATTATGTTTCTATTCTAATTTATAATTGGTTTTGATAGTTAGACATTAAAATATTAATGTCATTAAAATAAAAATAAAAAAATCTCTAAAACAATTGAATATTTATGACTTGTAAACTTTTATCAACTTTGATTTTGATATAAACTATAAATAATAATAATAGAAATAATGTAAAGAAACATATGGTTCAAAATGGATTTGGTGGGGGGTGAAAAATGGTCGGAAAACCTGGAAAGGAGGTTAATGTCGACTCGATTTTAGGAATGGGAGTCATATTGATCCCTCGGATCAGCCCAGTACCAACCAAGAGAAAAAAGTGGGAAGTTTTTTTACTCTTATTTTCTTGGCTTTTGGTTTCCTTTGTCTTCTTTTCTTCGAGTGCTAGGTTTTTCTCTAAACTCTATTTTTTTGTGGCATTCTTTTTTAGTTCCTGTTTGGCTCTTCCTTTGGTAAATCTAGCACATTTAGAAGAATCGATATTTTCTTTGCTACTTTTGGCTACATTGGTTTTGGCGTATACAATCTGTTTGTTTTGGTTGGGTTCTAGTTAATTATCTCAATCTTATCCTTTACTTTGAATTTTTTACACAGGTTGAGGGTCTATTTTTTCCTTTTATCAGACATGTGTTGTCTTTACGATGGCTCTTTCTTCGGCACATGCTTTGGAGGCAGGGGACCGCACTTGTCCCCCTTTACGAAAGGGGGTCTGTCATATCGGCCTCGAGTCAGGTTCTGAGACATTTTGTAAACCCTCACCCACTGTTTCTCCGGCTTTTCATTCTACTCCAGCCAGATGTTCGGGAGATTCTACGCGTAGAAGGTGCAAACTGAAAACTGTGAAGGCCAGAGATGGGTTACATAGCTATGTGCTTGGCACTGATGTAAATCTAGAGATGTTGCCCTTGCATGCTCTTGTGGGTCATGTGGAATTTTCTCGGCTAAACAAAATAGAGCTTTTGGAAAGGGTAAACCGTCATTGGACTCCCCTATCGGAACCTGCCCCTCGCATTAACATCTTGATGAAGGGTTGGATCATATTCATATTCCTTGCAAACACTTATTTGGATTTGATTTTTAAGGGAGCTTGGACTTATCAGGAAGGGTCCATCATCGTGAATAAATGGCATGCTTCTTTCAATCCTGAGAAGGAATTACAGTCCTGGAGACATCTCTAGATGTTGGTACCACGCTTACCCTTTGAGCTGTGGATAGAGGAGATTTTAAAAGGCATGGTGAACACTGTGGGAAAATTTATCAGAATTGACAAGAATGCATAATTTGTATGGTGTGGAAAAAAAGGTAGCTAGGGTTATGGTGGAGTTTGAAATGGTGAAAGGTCTCCCTGCAAAAATTGAACTTGTTTGGGGGAAGAGGATTATTTTGCAAAATTTGGATTATTTCAAGATACCGTTTTCATGTTTCTTATGTCGCCAGATAGGTCATGTGAAGGCAAACTATCCATCTTCTCTCCAACTGGATGCTACCTATTTTGAAGACTCACCTGATGTGGATTCCATGATTTTGATTCCTCGAACCTCGTAGGTTGAACATATCAATGGTCAGATGGCGATGGGTAAGTCCTTTTCTAGTTCTCCTAAAAATTATGATAATGTTTCCAAAGGGGAACTTGCTTTCTATCTCTCGGTTGAAGATTCTTTGAACCATAGGTTATCTTCTTTGAAAAAATTTCCAGGGGTTTTAGGTTTGGTTAGCAATTTGCTTTGGGGCTTCGTGAGTCACGAAAAAGATTTTGGCTTGGATCACTCATCTAAATTGATAAATGATGGGTCATCTATTTCTTCTAATACTCCTAAAAAACCTAGGTTAGTTAGTAATGGTGGTTGTCCTACAATTTCAACTTCTAATGGGACCTGTGAATGCCCTTTATCTTCAGAGTTTCCCCCCCTGAAGACTAATGTTAATCATATGCACTTAAATGCGTCCCCTAATCCTATGGAAAATGAGGCACTCTCGATGAAGGACAGGGAAATTCTGGTTGAGAGTGGCTATTCTCCAAAATCCTCATTTGATTTTATACTCCATTACAAGTTTATTCAAAGAATCCCTCTATTCATAACGATGTTAAACTTGCTCAAAGTCTTCGATTCCAGAATGTGACTATTGGTAAAAACAGAAAAGGTTCTCATAATACTACGGGGGTTGAAGAAGTTTCGGGATATAAATTTGTTTCTGATAGGTTGAATGATTTAGAGAAGGAAAATATTGATTGTGGGTCATCTGGGGAACTTAGAGCGAAGAATCCCATCGTGATTAGTGACTAATGTCCATTTTGTCTTTGAATACTAGGGGGTTGGGGAAGGTTGTCTGAATTAAGGCCTTATCTAACCTCATCCAAATTACTAATCCAGTTATCATTCTACTTCAGGAGAACATTTGCGTGGATTCCACTGCCATTTTAAAAGTGGCTAATCTTCTCCCTAGTTGGGAATTTTCAGCCATTGGCTCTATTGGCCTTTCTGGAGGACTTCTTGTGTGCTGGAATCCAAAAAAAATTAGCTTCAACGCATATAGAACTAATTGGGGCATACTCCAATTTTCAATATTCTCAACAGCTATGGTCGTTACAAGGAGAGAGTTAAATTTTGGGACTCACTCAAATTTTCTGGGATTCTAAATTTGGAAAATTTAATCATTGCAGGAGACTTGAACTTTACCAGTTCGGCCTCCGACATCTGGGGTGCTTTGGAAAATGTGGACGTTTTGGCAGAGTATTTTAAAGATTTAATGGTTTCCTTTGACCTAGTGGATGTTGCTCCTATTGTTCCTTCTCCTACTTGGACAAATAGGAGAAGGAGTGCGGATGGAATACATAAACACCTTGACAAATTTCTGATTAAGTCCAATCTGCTCCAATCCTTCCCGCATTATATATCATGGGTAAAAGACTCTATCTTCTCTGACCATTGGCCAATATTTTTACGGTTTGATGATTCTCTACAACAACAAAAGTTCACCTTCAAATTTAACTGTGCTTGGTTACAAAATGAAGTGCTCTGTGCAGAAGTAAGACCATTTTGGGTAAAGTTAAGAGTGGAGTCTAATTTGAATATTATGGAGTCATTCCTTTTAAAGTTAAGACATCTTAAAGATTTTGTCAATAAATGGGTCAAAGCTCAGAACATGAATGATATTGAGGAGCTAAAAAAATTGGAGTGGCAGATTCAAGAACTTTATAAGAAGAGTTTTAAAGATCGTTTGGATAATGAGGAATCTGATAGACTCAAATCTTTTGAGCAGAAAAAGGAGAGCTATCTGTTACAAGAAGAAAATGAATGGCGGCTCAAGAGCAAAGCGATGTGGATCAATTCAGGTGATAGAAATACTAGTTTCTTCCATGCATACGCTTCTCATAGAAGAAATTGCAATTCCATCTCGGATATTAGAGATGATTCTGGAAACATTGTGTCCGGAATGCACAATATTCAATCTGCTGCAAAAAAATTCTTTGGTAATATATACACTGATCCAGGTCAAAGTGATCTTAGTTCTCAATTAAAGATTGCTAAATTGTTTTCGAGGTTTGTTGATGATCAAGAGGAAAAATAATTGGGTAAGGAGGTAACATTAAAATAAGTGGAAGAGACTTTAAAAATTTTCTCAAGGGAGAAGAGCTAGGGCCCTGATGGTTGGACAATAGAACTCTTCCTGCATTTCTTTGATATCATGGGGAATGAGCTTCTCGAGTTGGTGGAGTATTCTAGAATTAATGGGTATATTTCTGGTGCGATGAATGTCACTTTTTTAACTCTCATCCCCAAGTGTGGGAATCCCAATACATTCAGAGAGTATCACCCCATTTCTTTATGTAATCTAATCTACTAATTGATCTCAAAAATCATTGTAGAAAGCTTAAATCCCACTTTGTCCAAGTATATCTCACATGAACAATTTGGCTTCCTCCAGGATCGTCAGATTTTGGACTCTATCAGTATTACACAAGAAATCTCTCATTCTATCAAAAAAAGAAAGTTAAAGGCCTTTATCCTAAAGATGGATCTTGAGAAAGCGTATGACAGAGTTGACTGGGTTTTTCTTCGAATCATTTTGGTTCAGATTGGTATACCTCCACTGGTTTTAAACTGGGTGATGGCATGTATAGCTATTGCTAACATAGCGGTTCTTATCAATGGCATTCCTTCAAGCTTCTTCAAGTGCAGCAGAGGTATCAGACAGGGTTGCCCCTTGTCTCCTCTTATTTTTTTACTTATTATAGAAGGTCTCAGTAGGCTCACCAATAATGCAAAATCTGAAAAAAGAATCCAGGGTATTAAAATTTCCAAGGATCTTTCTCTTTCTCATCTATTGTTTGTAGATGATGTTCTCCTTGCAGGTAATAATTTTGTTGAAGAATGGGGGCAGTATAAAGAAATAATTCAAACTTTTTGCAAAGCTTCAGGAATGAAAGTAAGCTCAGCCAAATCTTGTTTCTATTAGTTCGGATCGAAGGGGTCTAAGATTAATGAGATTGTAAAAATTCTTCCTTATAAATGCTACAACTTGGAAGATGGATTCAAATATTTAGGTTATTACATAAAACCTAATGATTACAGGGTAAAGGTTTGGATGTGGTTAGTGAAAAAAGCTGAAGGGAGAATAAATCATTAGACCTATAGAATTCTCTCTATAGCTGGAAGACTAACTTTGGTTAAAGCGGTCTTAACTAGAATTCCACTTTACTGGTTTTCACTTGCTCGAGTGCCTAAATCGGTTTAATCAATTCCTTGATTAAAATTTTCTCAAACTTTTTGTGGACTGGTGGTAAAGAGCGAAGCACTTTGATTATGGCAAGTTGGGATAAGCTATCTTTACCTTTGAAATTTGGAGGATGGGGAATTAAAAATCTTGAAATCTTTATTGTGGATCTTAGGTTGAAGAGCTTCTAGCATGGATTAACAGGTTCTACACTCTAGTCAAAAGTGTTGAAGGCGAAATACATCAAAGACGATCTGGTGAATTGGGTTAGAAATCCAAATAAAAAATTTAAAGGTTCTTCCCCTTTTTGGTTGGGTTTTCTGAAAATTTACAACTGGTTGGCGGTTGATCCTCACTGGCAGGTGGGTGACTGAAAGGATGTCACAATTGGCATTGATCCAATTTTAGGATTGGATAAAAATGATCAATTATTAGAATTAATTATGTCTACCTTGAAATACTATGATATCTGTACTTTAAATCAGATAAAAAAATCCAGATCTGAGAAGCATCAAGATAGTTATTGGTCCAGTTCAAAAGATTTGGGTTTTCTGGGTCCGACAGCTTTTGAGTGGGATTAGTACACTAAAAGGGTTAATTTTCCAGGTTGCAGAATTACTAAAGACAAAGATAGACTGATTTGGGGAGGCAATTCCACAACAGGTATGGTGACCGCAAAAAGTGCATATGAGGCTGTGATTAAACACTTGTGTTTATTCCCACAACACTGGTGGTACAAAAGCTTGTGGAAATGGAAGATTCCACCTAAAATTAAATGCTTTCTTTGGTTTACATTGCAAGGATTACTGAAAACATGGGACAACCTACAAAAAATTGGATGGTATGGGACAAACATATGTATGTTATGAAGAACTAATGTCGAATCTACTTCTCATATTTTAATTGAATGTCCATTCACGAGATAGGTTTGGAATAGATGTTGCTTGGTTTTACAACTGGATCATACCTGGGGTCATGATCATCTCAATGTTTGCTTAAAACATTGGATGAGCAATTGTAAATCATATCCGACCCTCCCAGCCTGGATATCATGGATTATTTGGCGTGCCAGAAACAAGTTTATTTTTTAGGATATAGTTCCTAGTGTGCAGTCGACATATGCCCAGATTATTCATTATATTGAAGATGGTGAGCAACATAATTTGGATTATAAGGTAAATAAAATAGGCATCTCCTCAGTTCATTACTCTTATTTCTTTTTTTATGGTGCTGCAAATAGTGGATTGTGTGCGGCTGGAGGCGTTATCTATCTCTCTCAATATCACTATTTCTCGCTCAGATTAAATTGTGGCTCCGGGTCAAATATGAATGCAGATTTAATGGCTCTCTAGTGTGTTCTTACGGTGGAAAAATACTTTGGACTGGGGGAATTAAAGGTATATGGAGATTCTAGGGTAACAATAAAATGGGCAGCAGGGGAATCCAATAACAAAGTCATCTCTATGGCTCATTGGTGCAAAAGAATCAAGGAAGTACTAAAATATTTTTATTCTATATCATTGGAACATTTTATCGACAAAAAAACTCCATGGTTGATAAATTATCTAAGCAAGCTCTGGCTTGTGAAGAAGGTGTCATATTGTGGGAAGAATCTTTCGGGCTTCAATCTTGGGATCATGGAGCTATTTGGATCTTTGATCTATAATCGGATGGATATTTTAGTTTTTTGATGATGATGTGACTGTGCTCTTATGTATTCACAGATCTGTATTTTGATGTATTTTTGGGATAAAGTGTGATGTATATGCTCAATTTAGAAGCCGGGCGGAACTATGGTCTTTCAAAGACAGTTTTCTACATGTACTATTTGATTCAATAGAATATCAATAGTATGTTTTTTTTCTCTGAAAAAAAAAGGTTTCAATTTTATATATTTTTATAATGATATTTTGTGAAGTAAAAAAAGAATATATACATTTAAGTAGTGAATTAAACAATTTTTAAATTTCTTATTATAAACTTACTAAAATTCTAAATTCTAAATTCTAAATTATGTAGTATATGATTTCAAATTTAATAAAATATACATATTAATATCATAAATACTCATAATGTATTAATATATACATCATGGATATGTAAATATTAAATAGTATTTGTTTTTATGTTTATATTAATTAATTTAATATAAACATAAAAACTTCGTGAACGAGAAAACATGATTTGATAATTAAATCTTAAATGCATCTTGATTAAGATTTAAATAAGTTTCAGTTAAGTGGTGGTTAAAAAAAGGGTATGTTTATTAAATAGTATTTGTTTTATGTTTATATTAATTAGTTTAATGTGTATGTTAGTTTAATGTTTATATTGATTAGTTTAATCCTTAGTCTTTGTTGAAGAGCTACCCATCTCCAGAAAATTAAATGGTTGACTATGCCTGTCGGTGTTCACCGACCACTTTACTTGTGGCTGTGATAGTATTAATTAGTTTAAATTGATAGGTGTTTATATATTATCTGAGATTTTGGACTTCCTTGAGTGGATCAGGGCGAGCGCACAAAGTTGATCCCCAAAACCGTTGCAACAGGGACGCGCTAGTGGGATTAAAACAACTACGTGCACACACCTAAGGCAGCGCACACTGTTGCTAGGTTCGGTACCAAACCGAGGTGCATACGTGTGCGCGCTTAGGGGCGCGCACGTGCTCCTATTAAAAATTATAAAAAAAAAGAGCCGAATTTTCCCATTCTTCTCATTGCAGCCAAGCGTGACTTCCCCTCCACGTGCGCATGACTACATCCACCAAAAGAGGCCATTTCCACTCCAAAACCCAGCAAATCGATCCACCAACTCAACAACACGTCAATTGGATAGGTAAATTCGATTTTTTTTGTCATTTTATTCTTTCTTTGTGTCAATTTTTTGTTTATTAAATTGTTAATAGTTCCCAAATTTTTAAAACAACGGACCAATTTTCAACTGCAGATTGTAAACCGAGATAATGAGTGAACAAATTATTAACCCGGAGTCTAGTGGAACACAAGGAAACCCAAACCTTGGACCCAATGCCGAAGAAAACCAAAACCCCCAACCAAATGTTGAACAAGATGACCTTAACCATTATGTAAATGAAATGAGAGTGCACACTCGAGAACTAAGAAACACGGGGGAACCATCTCGAGTGTCTCTTGCCACGTCAATTGAGAGCTCAATTGACTCCCTCATCCATGCACATCGCCAATTGACCGACATGACTAAATATAAAGCTAGGATGCGGGAGTATTACTCCACGGGCATTTCCAAGGAAGCAATAAAAGATTTGAATATTACAAAGGCCCAATTATACAGTGTGTTCACTGATCCAAGAACAAAACAACCACCCAACACTAGAAATCCACTTATCTGCATGGATTGGTGTCATTACCAACCATGGAGGGACAATTGGATGTAGAGGTGGTTCATGGTGTACGATAAACCTCCTTGCAATAATAGGGAGGTTCCACAGTACTTCCTTCGGCAACTGTGGGATGAGTTTATGCTCGGTTTACATGTCAACTATTTTGACATAACCGAGTTCTAGGGTGTTGGGCGTGGCTCTGCCCAAGATCGACCTGCTGCCAGGAGGAACCCACTACGAGGGCCACCAGATCCTAGGAGCGACCCCAGCCCCTGTCCCTAGCCACCTCAGTTACCCCACAAACTTGATTAGATCGAGGAGGAAATGAGGAATGTTGCACATAGACTCCTCAGACACACCTCCTTTGTAGCAACGACTACAGTGAAGAGGTCGGTTGACCTTGATAGAGATCCAGGTGCAAGGCCTTCACGACAGGGCCATGATAGACCTATGACCGGTGGTAGCCATGTTGGGCATTCCAGTTTGACGAGGACAATGCCACATATTTGTCCCCATTGCGGGCACACTTTCCCTGGCTTGATCGAGGGTTGTTATATGGATCAGGTCAACAAATTTTTTAATGTGTTTTCAATCATCACTTGATAACTTGTAAAGTATTTTTAAAGTATTTTTGTTTGACTTAAACTATTATTTCAATGTACAATTATTCAGATCTGAGACACTAACATGGGAGAACATAGGATCTCCCAACCTGGATGCAGCAATGGCAGCTACAACTGAAATTGCAGCACCTCACACGGAGGTATTTTCAGTACCTCACACAATATTGTTATTACTTATGGAATTTATATTACTTAAGTATTTATATTTATGACATACACGTTGATAGTTCGTACAATGTTTTTGAATATCTTGATTGCCTAAATAATGACTTGTTTAAGATGTTCATAACATGCATGCATTTTGGTGTCCATAGGTGTTCCCTAACTACAGTGATCAACCATCCCCGCCAAGTATTGGCAAATCACCATATACACAGGTACAATGTGTAGTTAAAAGCATGCTTTTAATTTGAAATGTTATGACTTACTATGGTTTAATTTATTGTTTGTTTACTAAATTGTGATATTACAAATGTATATGTAGGTGCCACCAATAGTTGCAGATCCCCATTTTAGTCCTATGTTTCCACCCTCTCCCATGAGTCCTCCCCCCTCGCTTCCATCTAGACCCCTCGCTCCGTCCACCCCCTCCCTTCCATCCAACCTCCCCTCTCCGTCCATACTCCCCCCTCCATCCATCCTCCCCCACTTGTCCATGCCCCCCTGTCTATACATCCTCCGCAATTTATCCACGCCCCCCTGTCTATCCATTCTCCCCCATTCGTCCACTCCCCCCCTTCCTTCCAACTTCCCCTCTTCGTCCACAAGCTCCCTTCCGTCTATCCTCCTCCCTCTATGCCGGACTTCCCTCCCATGCACCATCCCTCAACATGCCCCCTAGCCCTTTTTGTTTGATACCCTCTATCATACAAGCGGCAGGGGTTCATTGTCCACGACATCCTCCTCCACCCTATACCACCATGTCTTCTCCCACCATATCTTCCCCACTTCCCGCCACTATTGTGGCATCTACTCTTCCAGTATCCTCATCTGTATCTCCAGTGGTTTCCCTTGTAGTGGCTGCAACTACGCTCCCCCCCCCCCCATAACTGCATCAGAGCTGGTTGTCCAACCATCTGCTCCACCTACTAGCCTAGAAGCCCAACCATATCCATCGTCGGAGGTGTTCACGGTGAGAATCAAGCTAATTTATGATAATATTTTGATGCATTAACAAAAATTAATTTAAGCAATTATTACTTTTCAATGAAATGATTGTTGTAAATGTTGTAGGCTAGAATTGCTGAGAGGATCCACAAATACAGGACACCTGCCTCACGTTTCCCACTCGCATCAGAGTTGATTTATTTAAGATTCGAATTCTACATTTGTTTTATAAATGTGGTAAATGTTGCAAATGCTTGAAAATGACGGTATCTTATATCATTTGTTCCAGAGCCCAGAGAGACGGGCTACTCCTAGATGGAACAAGACCCGAGGTACCAGTAGATCAAAGAGTAGGAAGATCGACTTTGGAGATGCGCTTGGGAGTGAGGGGGGTGGTCAGAATGCTTGACACACCATGTTATGTACATTAGCCATGATGTGGCACTTTTGTGCACCAGTTTTCATGTACTTTGTATCTACGGGACGAGTTGCCATGTATTTTGGATCTACGGCATGAGTTGTCGTATTTTCTATAGGGCACGAGTTGCCATTATATGTACATTGGGAACCATGTTCCACTATTTGCTAGAAATTGTATATGTTTGGATGAATTTTGTAGCCTTGATGTACATGGATTTTTAGTTATGTGATTTATATCGATTTTGTTTATATTAGTATCTTGTTGTCTAATGTTGTTGTCTCATGTTGTGTGTATCATGATGTGATGTTGTCTAACTTTGGTTTTTACTTCTATCTGTCCATGGCATACGGTCTTAAGTTTTGGTACCAATGATGTGGATGCATTAGTTGATAATGTGAATCAACCTGAAGCTTACCTAGATCTTATAAGAGAAGTTGGATATCATAGTTCATCTTGGTTTATCTTTCCACATGTAAAATCTTGTAATGGTATCTATGTTAAGAAAACATTATAAGCATAGGCTAACTCAAACAAAATCATGTGTGAGAATTAATTTAAAAACAAACGGAATAAATGGATGGACAAATCGCACCTCATGGCACATAAGATATATATTGGGAACTTGAGTAGTAGGAAAAGAATACTTAAAAATAAAAAATGTCCATTGTTGTCAAAAGGTTAAAATGAGATCCAACATGATTTTTAATAGCTCTACATAATGAGATCCAAAATGTCCATACTCTACATAATGAAATGTCATCACTAGTATTTATATTGACAATTTTGTCTACTTAAGATCATGCAACAAATTAATAACCAACTTATGGATTCATTTCTTAATCAATTGCCACCATACAAATAGGAAAACCTTGAGCACAATGTATAGCTAGCTCATTAATTCTCACTCACGGATATAGCTACCTTCGATTTGATGACCATCACATCCACTACCATTTACAATTAGGACTTCCTTAATTTATCATTATGTGATAGCGATCTAATATTATGTAGACACATTGACTTAAACACATATAGTTGACATTACAATAAATGACTAGTACTATGAGGTGTATTTTTTAGGCTATATCCACCTCAACACACCAACTTGTTACCCCAATACCCCAAATGCTTTCGAATTCTGTCTGGAAGGGATTGAGGGGTATTAGGACATTATAATTCATCTATTGGACACTCAGACACTTGTTAAAGACATTTAGGACTTGCATTACATCAATGGAGTCACAAATACACCCTCATCAAGTTGCACGCATCCATTAGTGCACCATCAACACTAGAACATGTAAGCATTACTACATGTTGGACTAAGCTTTACTTATGTTATGATAATATTAGGTTTGCCATCCATTGAGAAGGTTTCCATAGGTGTGCATATCCACCATATAAAAATCTTCATGGTACAACCAATTTCAAACCATTATATTTCTAAATTAGGTACCTGGTGCTAGGCACAACGTTTTCTAGTTGTATGCACCCTTGCTATATAGATGAGAAACTATGCATATATGTGTATAGTGATTTGGATTCAAATGTTTGCACATGAATATATATGTACAATAAAAATGATTTAATTTTTATATGTATTATAATTTAGGGCTAGATATTAAGCTACATAATAGGGTTTCATTGTGATTAGAATACAAATTAGGGTTTACACTACCAACTAGGGTTTTTAGGCTAGGCTCTCGTGTTTCTAGGCTAGGATCCAAGCTCTAGGGTCACCATCTAGAGAGCTTGTGTAGTTACATATAAAAGAGAATTGTTAATGTAGTTACACATGGATCGTTCTTTGTGTGTTAGGGAAATTCCCGTCTAGAGAGCTTGTGTAGTGATTCAAGGACCTGTTCATGGCTCATGAGCATGCAAATATTCATTTAGGTCCTAATAACCTTTATTGTTTTTAATCACCATTTATGTGTATGAATATGTAGATATATCTTGGATAATGCATTCAACACTATTCAGGGGAGAGGGGTTGGGATCGCGCCTAGGCGCTGGTGGCCCTTTCAGTGAGTTCCTCCTGGCAGCAGGTCGATCTTGGGCAGAGCCACGCCCAACACCCTGGAACTCGGTTATGTCAAAATAGTTGACATGTAGATCGAGCATAAACTCAGCCCACAATTGTTGAAGGAAGTACTGTAGAACCTTCCTATTATTGCAGGGAGGTTTATCATACACCATGAACCACCTATCATCCAATTGTCCCTCCATGGTTAGTAATGACACCAATCCATGCAGACACGTGGCTTTATAGTGTTGGGTGGTTGTTGTGTTCTTGGATCGGTGAACACATTGTATAATTGGGCCTTTGTAATATTCAAATCTTTTATTGCTTCCTTGGAAATGCCTGTGGAGTAATACTCCCACATCCTAGCTCTATATTGAGTCATGTCGGTCAATTGGCGATGTGCATGGATGAGGGAGTCAATTGAGATCTCAATTGGCATGGAAAGAGACACTCGAGATGGTTCCCCCATGTTTCTTAGTTCTCGAGTGTGCACTCTCATTTCATTTACATAATGGTTAAGGTCATCTTGTTCAAAATTTGGTTGGGGGTTTTGGTTTTCTTCGGCATTTGGATTTTGTTGACGGTATTCTTCGGCATTGGGTCCAAGGTTTGGGTTTTCTTGTGTTCCACCGGACTCCGGGTTAATATTTTGTTCACTCATTATCTTGGTTTACAATCTGCAATTGAAAATTGGTCCATGTTTTAAAAATTTGGGAATTATTAACAATTCAATAAACAAAAAAAAAAAAAAAATTGACCCAAAGAATCAATAAAACGACAAAAAAATTTGAATTTACCTATCCAATTGATGTGTTGATGACTTGGTGGATCGATTTGGTGGGTTTTGGAGTGGAAATGGCCTTTTTTGGTGGCTGTAGTCATGCGCACACGGAGGGGAAGTCGCGCTCGGCTGCAATGAGAAGAATGGGAAAATTCGGCTCATTTTTTTTTAAAAAGGAGCACGTGCGCGCCCCTAAGCTTGCACGCGCCTCAGTTCGGTATTGAACCTAGTAGTGTGTGCGCACTGCCTTAGGTGTGTGTGTGTAGTTTTAATCCCGATAGTGAGTCCCTATTGCAATGGTTTTGGGGAGCAACTTTGTGCGCCCGCCCATATTTTATTCTTGGTCATTTCTATTTTGGCTAAGAGTCTTCGACTGAGAGCTTTATCATAGAAAGCACAAGAAGTATCAATAAACTTGACATCATACTTGTTCTGAATCAATTGACCCACACTGATCAGATTGACTTTCAAATTAGGAACATAGAATACATCATGTATAAATTTCTTCTCATTTTGTCTACTTAAGAACATGAACAATGCCTTTTCCTTGAGCATGAACAAGATAATGATCACCAAGATTGATTTTTGTATTGACAGACAAATCTAGATCACAAAATAGCATTTTGTTACTTGTCATGTGATTGTTGGAGCCACTGTCTAGAAACCATACATCTGAATGATATTCTTCTTTAGCCACTTGACATGAGAGAAACATGACTTCTGATGAGCTTTCTTCAACATTGGAGACATTAGCTCTGCCACTTTTCTGATCTACTTGCTTCTTTCTGTAGTCTCTTTCATAGTGGCCATACTTCTTGCAGTATTTGCACTATGTGTTGGATCTATTAGTCCATCTCTTGCCTTTCCCCCTCTGGTTCTGAGAGTTGTGAGAGTGACCACAGTGATCTGAATGTTCATGGGTGGTTCTATCCTCTGCAGAATGAGAACCTCTTCCTCTTCTGCCTCATCCTCTACCTCCTCTACCTCGACCTCTGCTGAGGGAAGCTTGAGTGTTGAATGCTTTGTGGGATAGAAGGGACCCTGTTAACTCTTCTAGGGTAAAATTGGACAGATCCTTAGATTCTTCTGTAGCAGTAACAACCATAGAAAATTTCTTAGTGAGACACCTAAGAATCTTTTGGACAATGACTTTATGTTCCAAAGCTTCGCCATAAGTTTAGAATTGAGTCACAATGCCAGAGACCCGAGTCATGAACTGATCTACATTATCTGTTTCCTTCATCTTAAGACTTTCAAACTGAAGTCGAAGGGTCTGGAGTCTTACTGTTTTTACTCTGTTTGTACCTTTGTATGCAGATGCAAGGAGATTCTAGGCTTGATACGTGGTGGTGGCTTTTGAGATCCGCGAGAAGATGGAATCCTCAATGCAGCAATAAGATTTCTTTCTCGGCATGAATTCGTTTTCAACCATATCCCAACATTTGTTGAGTTGGAGAAATGTCTGCATCTTGATTGACCAAAATTCATAGTTGTTGTTGGTAAACATTGGTCCAGAGATTTGCTTCATACTGGTATTAACCACCTGTTATGACTATCTTTTAAACACAGTGTCGCAACTCGCAGAGCTAGCACAGTGTGTCACAAGGTGTGTCGGGCAAAAATTGTGTAAGTGAACTGTGATTGCCGCACTTTCCCTTAACATTAGGTGTGTCAGAGGCGCGCTTAGTCTGTGCAGTGAGTGTGCCAGCGATGCGCTTTTCCTTAGCAGTAGGTGCGTCAATGGAAGGGTGACGCAGTTCTCAATAGGGACAAGGTGCGTCAACGCTTCCAAAGGGGAAAAAATAGATATGGCACGACCCCAATGCTGTGAAGGATCGTCACGCCTCAACGTCGATGTGTTCTGGTCTTGATCTACAACCTCCAGAAGATGTGAGATCGGATCATGTGCGTGTGTGTGCTGTCCACTTTGTGAAAAGGCTTACCCCAAATGGACCAAACCATATGTCTCTGATAAAATGTTAAAGTTTATAAAACAGAAACAAATAAAAGACAAAATACAAGTGGGCATATGGATTGCCTTCTCATTATTAACCATAAGTTTATATAGGATTACATCACAGCAATACTAAGTACCAATACCATGGAACATAAAATACTATGGGACATAAAAGTGTCTCAATCAAACTAACCAACTAACTAATTAATGTACTTATGACCATTAAGATTACAATTCTTATAGGACCTTGCGGCCGTATATCCCATTAAGATGGCAAACCTAGCTAAATTAGCTAAATTTCAGATAAACAATAACATTACAGTTTTGAGGATGAGCCTTCAATCCAAACAAACATGCACAGTACATTCAAATACATCACATTTAGAACATGGCATGGTCGACAGAGTTGACGTACGCGTGCCGTCCTTGTACTGCCACAAAAATCCTTGCTCGAAATAATTTAATTTTAAAAAACAATAATAAAAAATAAATTGAATCAACACCAAAGTGGAACTTTATCAAGGGGCCGGCGAAAATAAGAAGGTCAACGCAAGATATTTAAGTCGAGTTACAGCCACAGGGTTCAATCTTGACGCCATCTATAAGAAGCCCACCCTTCCATTGATTTGACTTCGTCTCTCTCATGCTAAATCCGATGTGAGAATCATCATCAATACCTTCTGCTGCTCTCACTGTGAATTTCCCTGCAACCACTTCCATCCATCCACCACTAATTAGAAACGGTCTTTCCATATGACCAAGAAGATGCTCGAATTCTATCTCTCCTTCCCCTGGCGTTTGAACCGAAAACTTAATTGGCCGGCCATCCCACCCGAACGATCCCTCTATAAATTTAAGCACAAACACCACCCTGTACTGCGTATCAGGAGACAAAAGCCTACACTCTATTCTTCCCCGAACATCCAACCAGCAAACCGATAATAATCCCGCAAGCTCCCCGAATCTGAACCTACAATTTATAACGATAAATTATCATCTGTTTGAGGATTCCCTCAAGTTGGTCCTTCCAATGGTTTTTACAGGGTTAAAAGTACAATTTGAAAAATAATAATAAGAAAATTGATAAGCAAACCTAGAGTTGTCTTGAGAAATCCAGCGCCAATAGCGTTGGTCGTGACCCCAGAGGATGTTTAATTCTCGTGCAGATAATATGTACCCTATCTTCCCTGTGGATCGCTCCAGAAAAAATCTCTGTTGATGTTGATTTTCGGGCAGAATATGAATATGATCGAATGAAACAATATTAAGAGAGTACTAATTATGCATAATGTATACCTTTCTTTCCTCCTTTATGAGAATTGAATCGCAGAGGCGGAAGTAGAGTTCTCTCTTTGAAGACAACAGGTCGAAGGTGACGGCACTGGGTTGGATCTGGTAGCATTGCGGGGGAATGAATTTGTTCCAGACAGAGTCCGAATTTGCGGCAGATCTTGCAAGTCTAGACACGACTGCGAATCTGCAAACGTCTCGTGGAGTAGTGAAAGAGAGAATGGCTTTTATACATTCCTTTGGCAACTTCGGCAGATTTTTCAGATGCTTCTCCTCTTGTGCATTCCCTAGTGGTCGTGAAATGAAATTCCTTAACTCTTCTCTGCTCTTATCTGCACTGGAGGCTTCAAAATTCCGAGACAACAGTAACAAGAAAAGTCCAAAATCTTATTAACCAATTACCAAAATTTTATTTTAAAACCAAAACCTTAATTAACAAAATCAGAAATATCATTTCCAACTTCCAAATGACCACAAAAAACACCAAGCAAAGAGAGAAACGAAACTAATAGCATCCACGCAACACCAACACTCTGATATAGTAAAGTAATCGCATAAGTGGACTTACAGGGTTCAATCTTCACTCCATCTATAAGAAGCCCGCCTTTCCACCAACTCGTCACATCAGACATACGAAATCTATAAGAAGCAGAATTATTTTGAATATCTTTTGCTGCTCTTACTGTGAATTCGCCTGCAACCACTTCTATCCATCCATTACTTGCAACTCCTTCCCTTTTCCCCAAAAGATGCTCCGAGTTGATCTCTTCTCCGTCTGGCGTTGTAACTACAAAATTCAGTGGCTGCCCTGTCCATCCATAGGAGTCCTCTGTACATCTAAGCCTAAACACCACACTGTACTCGGTCTCCGGAGACAAAAGCCTGCAGTCCAATCCACCCCGGATGTCCAACCAACAAACATTTTCTAACTTCGCAACGCCTGTATCGAATCTGAACCCACAATCAATGACGGCAACATATAATTTGTTTGAGGATTTGAAGTCTCGATTGCAGATTCCGTCCATCCAACAGGCACCCATGCCCGTTGGATGTGCAGAATCTGCAATCGAGATAATCATAATAATAATGGCATGGGAAGATTGATAACTAAACCAAACTAAACCTGGAATCGTCTCGAGAAACCCAACTCCAGTATCGTCGATCATCGATAAAACAGATCCATATTGCCCTCGCAGATAACATGTAACCTATTTTCCCTGTGGATCGCTCCAGCCAAAATCTCTGTTGTTGTTCCAGCGAATGTGAATACGAATATGAATGGATGAAACGATAATGGAGAGAACAATAATAAGGGATTTGTGTATACCTTTGTTCCCCCGTCTATGAGAATCGAATCGCAGAGGCGAAAGTAGAGTTCTCTCTTTGAAGAGCACAGGCTGAAGGTAACGCCACTGGATAGGATCTGGTAGAATTGAGGAGGAATGAATTTGTTCCAGACAGAGTCGGAATTTGCCGCAGATCTGAAGAGTCTACACACGGCTGCCAATCTGCAAACGTCGCGTGGAGTAGTGAAGGAGAGAATGGATTTTATACATTTCATTGGCAACTCCGACAGATGTCTCAAATGCTCATCCCCAGGTCGTAGTTGTCCTGGAATTGCGCTTTTCATGCCTAAACTATACCATATAAAGGCGAAAACGGCCGATATACAGCTCTGCTCATGCCGTTGTAATGCACTTGAATTCTCCATGGTTGCGTTGGCTAGGCTCTCAACAGGGCAGCGCTTATCACGCCAAATCTGATGGGCTGCCGTGAAGCAGAAGCTATACAATACAATGGGCATATACTACCTAATCAACGCGGGGAAGGGCGTATTCTAATTAACGCGTTCAAGTCACAAGGAAGGTTCGATAGATATGATTATATATCAATATCGTCTTAGTTTCCAAAATTTTAATTTGACACGTATGTTGGCAAATAATTATGAATAGACATTCAATGGAACTGCTTGATATTTTCCACGACTGTATGGATAGGTTTGAAACTTTAAACGAAAAAACCGCAAATGTATCGGCCAAATTTTGGAACTTCCAACGAAGTGTGAAACAATTTGGAAAACCCTTAGCGTTTGTGAATGTCTTGATAGGAATATGGTGGTTGGAAGCTCAGGGTTTGGGCGAGGAACAGAGTTTTTCTGAGTTTTTTGGTCGACCATGGCCGCCTTCCATGTTAAGCGCTTCACTGTTATGTCTTTTGGGGAATGTTCATGTAATGGGTTGTTTTTAACTGGGCTGAGGAGTCTTTGAGTTGTGTTTTTGGTGGAGGTTTGGGGTTACACACCAAATCCAAAAAAGACGGGATGGGTTATTATATATGGCGTTGGTAATGCTGTCCGTGGGTATGAGCGGGATTTTGGGTTGATTCTTGTTGTATGTGGACGTTTTCTCAGGCGTGTGTGTTGGTGTGTGGTTTTGGTATCTGAGGGGTATTGGTTCGTAATCACTGGCCATCTGTATCTGTCTTTGGGTTTTGCTGCCGTGGACTTACTTTGCTTTCTCCTTTTTGGCAAGGCAAGTTGTGGGTATTGGCGTGTCAGCTCCAACTGGTAAGAACTCGTGTCAATTCCAACTGATAAGAACTCGTGCCGGGAGTTTTGGTGGGTTCTTTGTGCCGGTGTTGGGGCAGGAGGCGATTATTTATTATTTTTTTTGGAATCTTTGGAACTGGCCAACTTTTGGGTCTTTGTGTTGCCGTTTTCAGAGGGTTTTTGCCGCCCTCTTTTGGTACGGGTTGTTGTTTTGGTGGTAGTTTTTTCGCTTGCTGGAACGGGGACGACAGTTTTACCATGCGCTAACACCTGGTGTTGTCAGTTTCTGTGGTGGACTTCTGGGTTGTAAAAGGCGAAGGTTTTTTCTCTTTTTAGGGGGTTGTTGTCCGGTTTTTCCCTGTATCGGTTTTGGGGGTTTGGAGTCCGGTTTTCCTGTAACGGATTTGGGTGATTTTCTGCCGCCGTTCGGGGTGCAATGTGGCTTGACATGGTGTGGCGATTTAACCGGCTTTTCCGTTCGGGTCTTTCCGTCTTAGCAGTTGTTGTCGTCGGGTGGGGTGATTCCTACTCGGTAAACCATCCACGGGTCTCTTGCGGGTTTCTCTTTGGGTCCACGTAGGTATACGAGGCGGTAAGATGGGGGATCTTGCTAACCCCGCACAGATGATTCCTTCCCAGTCATCAACGGACTTCTTGATTGAAGAGAACGGGCTAATGAAACTTAATGATTTATACAAGGAAATGTTAAAAGGAAAGCGTCCCTTGGTGAGCAGGCAGCTCGCGGTAGTTGCCACGTTCCTCAGAAGGGGCAGTTGTACATCTCTCTGTGAAGGAAGACTACGGGGTTCCCATCCTCCTTTGGATGGTAATGGGGGGATTAATTCCTCCAAGGGTTCTGGTCGCGCCCATTTTTCCTCCTGAAGAACAAAACAAAGGCTTGAGAAGTGGAGGAGTCGTCTGGGTTAGCATTGGTTCACGATGGGTAGAGATGTGGGTTTGGAACAGCTCGTGGAGTACAATATGACTGCATTGGTCGGTAGATTTTCATACATGGCTATGAACAGAAAAGATATTGTTCATTGGGTTGTCGATACCCGGGGTCCTGTGTTAAACTATGTGCCTAAGGTTTCCATCCTGGCTCGTGGATGGTATGGCTTTAAGTTCCAGGAGGAAGACCATGCTTCACACATCCTGGAGAAACTGTGGTTGAAGGGGGCGGGCAACCTCATGCTGCCGCGGTGGCAAACAGACTTCGATCCAAATTGGGCCTCAATCAAATTTCGGGATCTATGGGTTCTTCTACCCAGCTTTCCTTTAGCAATGTGGAATCGAGGAGCTTTTGAGGGGGTTGGTAGCAGTCTTGGTCGGTTCTTACACCTAGAAGAGGATGCCCTGAAAGGGGTGGATAAACGTATGGGGCTAATGCTGGTGGAGGTGGATATCTCATTGGGCCTGATTGATACCCTCCACATCGATTAGCGTGGCCGAAATTACTCCCAAGTTATTGATTATTGGGGTATTCCTTTTCGTTGCTCACATTGCGAGGAGGTTGACCATCTTTGGCGACAGTGCAAGAATGTGGCTCGTCCCACTCGATCCTTGGCTGCGGATCCCTTGTGGTCTTTGGAGGACGGAAGCGAACTGAAACTTGATGAGGCGGGAAATTTGGACGGCTACTCCAACACATTCCCTCCTCCGGGTGTTGTTGATCTAGATATTATGGGTAAGCTTGAACACTACGATCCTTTGTTTTATCATTCACTAAATGAAATGGAAAAATATTATATCAGAGATTTGGATTTGAAAAAGAGATCTGAAAATGGGAACTCGTCCTCTCACATCTCCCTTGACTCCTCACAAGATGATCTCTGGGGTGATACCACTCTCTCGCCTTTTCGCCATGATGATAATGTCTCCATCCCCTCCCGGAATGATTCTGACTCTCTCTTATTTGTCCCTTCTACATCAGACACTATACTTGTTTCTTTGGACCACTCTCCACAGCTTGTGCCGAAATCTTCCCCTCCCTTGTTTGTTTCTCCACCATTGGTGGTGCCTCCTGAACTGGAACAAGTGACGCCTGAGACTTTGCGGATTTCAAAAGATAACCCTCGCCTCCTGGTGATCCCCTCTTATTGTGATATGGTAAAAAAGGTGCCATTACCTACCTTTTACAAGAATTGTAAGGTGGTCTCGGAATCAGCTGTTGTGACATCGGATCCCCAGGCGGGCCTTCAGGTGGATCTGAACAAACTGTCAAAGGAGGCTCGTTTTGGTGGCCTTGCTACTGAATATTCTCCGTTAAAAACCCATAGTGCGAGGAAGGCGAAGGGTTGTATTAAAAAGGATTGCTCAGTGGAGGATCCTCCCATCTCTGAGACTCACGATATCTCCTCTCCTAATTCCAAGGTGCTTAGAGGCATTAAAGCCCTTGCTCGGGGTCACAAATGATTTGTTTTTCCCTTAATACCCGGGGAGTTGGGGGCCTCCCAAAGCTACTTTCCCTCAAGCGAGCATTACATATTATCAATCTAGATGTTGTTCTTCTACAGGAAACCATGGTTTGTGAGGAGAAGGCTAGATCTTACTTCATCAAAATTAAACCAAACTGGATGGTGTGTGCTATTGGTGCGAACGGTTTGTCGGGTGGCCTTTTGGCCGCTTAGAACCCACAGGTCCTAGAGCTCAATTCTTACTTTGTATCTGTGGGGATTCTTTTATATGGTAAGATGAGGGGTTTTGAAGGTGGTATTAACATTATGAACTGTTATGGCCCATACAGAGGCAGGGAACGTTTTTGGGAAAATGGGTGCGCAGATAACCTTTTCGACTTAGAAAATTTTGGCGGGGGACCTCAACTTCACTTGGGGGGCCTCTGAAGTGTGGGGGCAACATGCCCAACTAGACCCTTTAGGAGATTTTTTTAGGGATCTCTTTGATTCAAAACATCTGGTGGATGTTGAACCTTTTTCATTAACTCCTATGTGGTCAAATGGCAGATGTAATGAGGCTCTAATCTCCAAGCGTTTGGATCGGTTCCTTATCTCTGAAAATTTAATGGATAAATTTTTCAAATTCAGATCCTGGGTGTTGCAAATTCGTATTAGTGACCATATCACTATTATTCTCCAAGTTGATATTGAAGTGGCTCATCAAAGTTATCCATTTAAATTCAACTCAACTTGGCTATCGGATCAACCTTTAGACAAGCTGTGGTTGCTCATTGGGGGATTCTAGATGTTTCAAGTGAGCTCTCGGCGATGGACAAGCTGGTCGCAAAACTGAGAAGTTTAAAATTATTCATGACGAAGTGGATAAAATAGAAAAAAAAAGGAAATGGCTCTGGACATTGAAAAATTTGAACATGACTTGAGTGTCCTGCTTGATCAGTCGGTAAAGGGCAGGCTTAATGGAGGTGAACATGCTTCTTTATTGGAAATCGAAGGGAGGAAGTTAAAACATCTCAAGTTCCAAGAGGAATCTTGGCGTCTGAAGAGTAGGGCGATATGGATCAAAGCGAGGGACCAAAAATCTAAATTTTTTCACAAATATGCAAATGCTCGCAGAATCCAAAACACTATATGGGATCTAAATGATCGAAATGGCAGGCGGATATCTGGACTGGGTGACCTACAGGATGAGGCCAGGAACTATTTTCAAGAAATATATCAGGATCCGAAATCTACCTCTATGATAGAGCAATTCAAGGTGATTAGAGAATATCTGAGATTATTCTCTGATGAGGAGGGGGATGAGATCTGTAAGGAGATATCTCTACAGGAGATTGAAAAGGTCTTAAAGGGGTTTTCTAAGGATAAGATCCCAGGTCTAGACGGGTGGACTGTTGAGCTTTTCATCAACTTTTTTGACATTATGGGCCCTGACATTTGGAAAGCGGTGGAAGAGTCTCGTACCTGTGGTGTGGTTTCGAGTGCTATAAATTCAACCTTTTTAGCTCTCATTCCAAAAAACTCACATCCAGAGGATTTTGGTGATTTTAGACTGATCTCGCTATGTAATTTAATCTACAAAGTTATTTCCAAAATCATTGCTATTAGAATCAAGTCAGATTATCAAAGTATATTTCAATGGAACAGTTTGGTTTTCTTGAGGATAGGCATATTTGTTAAAATTCAAGATGCTAAGACAGAAAATAGCAGCATTACATTCCATTTCACAATAATAGCATATACAGGATCACTGAAGAAACAACAAGCACAGCATAAACACAAGAGACAGATATTTATCCTGGGAAACCCTCATGGGGTAGAAAACCCAGCAAAGCTTCCTCAATATAGATGACCAGCAATATACAAAGATGAAACCCTGAGACATGATCTCCTCCTCCACAATAGCAGACCTCTCCTCCACAAGTGCGTTATCCTCAAGTGAGTGAATGTGTATAATGAGGAACACACCTCCTCTATTTATACACTACTCTGATATGTATTTTACACAAGTACATGTAGGCTCGTATTTAACCATTAGGTTAAATACCCCATTATAACTGACTGGGCCGACCCCTCTAGGGTGGTCTAATAACCCTTTGACCCACATAACACATACAGGGCCGACCCCCACTAGGGAAGTCTAATAACCCAAGTTACCACATTCCGACGGAGGAATAAACATCTCCGGATATACAATAAGATCTTCACGGAGGAATGAATCATCTCCGGAATAATAAAGTACAAATATAATATTCTTTGAAGTTACAATATCTCAACAATATTTTGGATGTTGTGGGGGTGACTCAGGAGGTCTTTCATAGTGTAAAGACTAAGCAACTAAGTTCTCTTTGTCTTAAGCTGGATTTGGTCAAGGCTTATGATCATGTGGACTGGACCTTTCTTCGCCTTATCTTGGTTCAGGTTGGCTTTCCTTGGGCCATGGTAAAGTGGATTATGGCCTGTATTTCTTCTATGAACTTTGTTGTGAACATTAATGGGTTGCCATCGGTTTTTTTCAAAGGTTCAAGGGGGCTACGGCATGGTTTCCCTCTTTCTCCATTACTCTTTCTACTGACCGTTGAGGGTCTGATCAGACTTATACATTAGACAAAAATGGAAGGAAGGATCCTCGGTCTCAAGATTACAGAGCAGGTTTTTGTGATCCGTACATTATTTGTAGATGATGTCATGTTGTTTGGTCCTGGTTCTGTCTCGGAATGGAATTGCTATAAAAATATCTTGGACCTTTTTTGTCATTCCTCTGGGATGTTGGTCATTGTTGCAAAATCTTGGTTTCTGGAAAATAATGTGGGCATTTCCATCAAAGCGCAAGTAAGTCTGTTTTTCCCATTTAATTTCAAGGATGTGTCTAGGGGTACCACTTACCTTGGATATTTTCCGAAGGCAACTAAATATCTTATTTGTGACTAGATGTGGCTTCTTAAACGTTTTGATAAATGTATTAACCATTGGCGTTGGCGTTGGCTCACTCTGGGTGGTAGACTTACCTTAGCAAAGTCCGTTCTTCAAAATTTGGCGGTATATTGGCTATCACTTAGCGAAATTTCCCGGACAATTCTGAAAGGTATTCGTAAACATATTTTCTTTTTTATCTGGGCTGGCGGTGGGGAAAAACACAAGTTCCATATCGTCAATTAACAATTACTGGCTCGTCCTTGGAAAATGGGTGGATGGGCTTTAAAAAATATGTATAAATTTGATTTGGCCTTAAAATCCAAAAGTATGTGGAGAGCACTTTTCACAGACTCAGCATGGAGCATTCTCATAAAAGGTAAATACTTGAAGTTTCGTTCAGTGGCTGATTGGTTCAGAAGCAGTCCTCCCAACATAAGGGGTGTTTCAAATATTTGGTGTGGTTTGATGGGCTCCTTCTCTTTAATTCCTGACTAGTTGGCTTGGATACTGGGGAACGGTCGTGATGTCTGTCTGGGTGTGGATCCCATTTTGGGTGGTCCACCAGAATATAGACTTTCATCGGATCTTCTCCAGGTTTTGAGATCCAAGAGATATTTTTCACTTTGTCATTCTATGACTCAATCCCTCTTCGTTGATTTGGGTCGTCCATCCTGGATTTCGGCTCAACAGCTTGGGCTATTTGGTGTTTTGGCATTGGAATGGGATTGCTATGTTAAGGGGCTAAGTAGTTTAAACATTACCTTTCAGGATACTTCTAATAAGTTGGTTTGGTCATGGAACTTAAATAGTGGGGTTGCAACGGCTAAACTTGCATATGACTCATTGGTCTCTTCTAGGAACCTGCAGCCGAAGTTGTGGTTCTCCAAATTATGGAAATTTCAAATGCCACCCAAACTAAAATTTTTCAATTGGCTGGTTCTAAACAACAACATCCTTACTTGGGATAATCTCTACCGGAGGGGGTTTTGTGGACCGGGTTGGTGCCAATTATGTTGTTCTTAGGGGGAGACAGTTGAACATCTCTTCATATGTTTCCCGTTGGTCAAGAATTTTTGGTTGTTGATCAACAACATCAGTGGTCGGCAACTCTAGTGGGGATCTAGTCATCTGGAGGAGGGTTTATACGAATGGGGACGACATTACAAGGACTGGAAAGCTCTCCCATGCTTTGTTTTTTGGGAGGTTTGGCGTGCTAGAAAATCTGGTATTTTTGAAGGATTGCGGGCCAATGTGACAATCCTGGGTGGTAAGTTTCTTGCTGCTTTTTTGGATTACAATGGTGTGGGTCCTTCCAAGTTGGGTCCTCGGTGCGGTCAACTTTCACTTTGATGGGGCCTTGCAGAGAGGTGGTACTGCGAGCGGGATTGGTGTTGTCCTTTTCCTCAGTGCCAATCGACTCAAATTAAGTTGTGGATGAAATCAGGGGTGGGTACAAACGAGTTCGCAGTGAACTTTTGGCCTTATGGATGCTCCTCTGTTTTGCCTGTTCTAAGGAGGTTCCCCGATTGCAGGTTTGGGGTGACTTACGGGTTACTATTACATGGGAAAGCGGATCTGGTTCATTAAATGTGTTGTTGCTCACTCACTGGCTTCTTGAGACGCGCTCATTGATTGAGCATTTTGGTCGTATCTCATTTCATCATGTGCCCCGCGCCTCCAATCAGCTGGCAGATGATCTATCCAAGTGTGCACTTACTGCTCCACTAGGCATCATCCTTTGGGAGGACTGGGTTGCAGATCTTTTGGTTGCTGATGGGTCTTTAGATCATTTTTTACTCTAGAATTTTTTTTATTTATCTCTGCTATTTACATATTCGGCCTATATCCTCTGCAGGTTCCTAGATCCATTGCGTGGCCAACTGCTTGTTGGTAACTTTGCTGATATCCTTGCTGGTATCCTGGCTTATCAGATCCTAGCTTTTTATCATTTTTCCTATGGATTATATTACAAAGCACCAATTTTGGTTTGTTTTGGGTGTTATACTATTACTGGGCATGTATTGTGGACACTGTTCTATTTCCTCAGCATATATTCGGTTATGTTTTTTTTGGATTCGAATAGTGTTATATCCTCATATGTTTTGATGGATATCTGATTTGATAATTTGTTGTTATGTTGGGACTTTGTGGGATCTTCTGGGTGCTTTCTATTTTGGTCTACTCATGGGGGACTTTATTACTTTGTCATGATTATACTTGGAGGCTGGTTGTAGCCTTGGTTTGGGTACGCAGTTGATACTATTTACCTTTTATTAATAGAATGCTATTTTTTCTTTCCGCTGAAAAAAAGGTTTGAAACTTTAAACACGCAAAGAGACAGTATACCAATGAATGTCATGAACAAAAATATAAGAATAAATGTCTTATAGGCGTCATAATGGTCAATGAGAGTGCGAACACCTCACTATTGAAATTAAGCCGCATGAATTAGAAATACAAATTCGGCCTCCTTTCCTATATTGTTTTCTGGCAAAAGATTTAAATATGCACTAGGATATTTGAGGGTGCATTATATAGTTAAATCGTAAAACTAAAATATTTTATAATTGGTATAACTATTGGGTGAAAGGATAATGGTTCTTTTGAATTGATAGAATTATATGTATTGAGGAATAGTTTTGAAAAATGTAAACAAATCACAGAAATAATAGTTGGATAATAGAAGTGGACGAAAGACACATATATGCCCTAATAAATTTTTTATTAATAAAATGAAGTTCAACCTGTGACAACATGATTACGTGAGACCCTAGGCACCTCTCAACATTCTACGCTCACCTGGTGAAACCAAAACAATGGGAGTACTCCCCACTATGATTGTGCTAACAGTAACCTGCTCTGGAAGGACACTCTGCTTTCACAAAGGCTACGTGCAAGTTAGGTGAAGTGTTTCCGCTGTTGTGAGAAGCTCAAAGGTCGCTGCGTCGTTTGGTATTTTACATGCGTCTAAATGAGTATATATGGTGGACTGCACAAGTAACTGACGTCCACCTTCTCGTAAAACGAAAAATGAATTGTCAAAGTTTTCATAATGGGACTTAGTTCAAACTTTATGGGTGTGAACAAAACAAATGGTATGTCCATGGCCTTATTCAATATATATGTTCTGTAACATGCTTCAGCTAAAGCTTGTTCCACTTGTCTTTAAATAATCGTTGTCATTTGCGCCATGTTTATTCCTCCACTTCTTCTCGAGTTCTTACCTCCAAAAGTTTTATATATTTGCTTAGGTAACCAAAATACTGAGCCACTTCCGTTCTATGATTCCTCACTGGGTTTTTATTGAAAGAATCACAGGGTAGCTACACCCTCCATGTTCGATGTTGACATATATATATATATCAAAGCAACCTCTACACAATATTTCTATCAAGTGAATACTAATAATGGCGTCCCATCGAAAATCTTTGGCCTAGTTTAATGTTGGCCTAAACATCTTCCAATTGTGGATATACGATAGAACCATACTAGTCAGCTTGCACAACAAACATTGCTTGGTCAACTTGGTAAAAGCGTCTACTCGTTACGACATGTGTTTCGTTTTGACGGCCAAGCGGTGATCGGTATTTACCATTTGAAAAGTATGGATTGATTCTGGAGCTTCTTACAACTCTCTAGTGTTTCCTTGACCTTCATTTCTACCATTGGGCCATTCTCTGCCAAATTCCAACAACAACTCTCGTCTTATGATCTCTGCGTGGATTTATCTATGATGTGGTGTTCCCATAACGGTGTCGACATCCTACTTCATGTGCAGTGTATCATGGCTGGCACTTTCCTTTTGATTGCCTATTTTGTAATATCTGCCAGGGTATCAAAAACATGCCTTCTATGTTCCACATTATGTGCAGTGTATCATGGCTGGCATTTTCCTTTTGATTGCCTATTTTGTAATATCTGCCAGGGTATCAAAAACATGCCTTCTATGTTCCACATTATTATTTCTTCCATCTTTTTTAAATGGATCCCTCCTCCATAGTGGTCTCTCATATGGTGTGGCATGTTTTCTCTATTTGCACAGTGCCTCCAGCTATCTAACACCTCACTTTTGCTTCGTTGGTGCACATTTTCCAGCATAATGATTCCCCTAGCTACGGATACCTCCAGCGTGCCACGTTGGATTCCTGGCATCCTCCATTTTCTTCTATTGTTCCCATCCACATACCCTTCCTATGCCTGCCACCTAGCCGCAACATGATGTTTGCATTGAACTTTCTCTACCGGCTCCATGCGTTGGATCTGATATTGTTCATTATAAATTCAATCTCCCTTGATAGGCATCAATATGCCATGCAACTTCCTTTTATGTTTTTTATGGAACTTTAGGGCATTGGGTGAATTAACCTAATTAAAGCAATTCCTCCCTTTTACTTTTGCTCTCTTTGTTGAACGTAGGAAGGTTTTTAACCACTTAGTAAAAAGGAGGAAAGCAAAAGGGTATTTAAAATAATGAAATGAGAAAAGGATATGGGTAATTTAAATGGGTTATTCAGTATTGTTTTTATGGGGATGAACAAGGAGCTAAAGAAATAGAATGCAACAAAAATTCCATTTCCAATTTTTTTGTTTTGTTTTTTTAATTTTCTTTTAAATCACAAACAAAGATGGGAATGCTTAAAAGGAAAAGGGAAATTTTCTTAACTCTCATGATGAAGGTTACTGGATTATTTTTTTTTGCAAGGAAATTCTAGGGGGTGGGGTAATTTTGACATTATGAGCTTGGATGTGACCATGCCACTAGCAATGAATGAAACTGGTGAATTAATGGAGGACTCAAAGATGGAAAATTTTAGCTGACTTAACACAACACACACACACACACACACAGTTGTTGAAACTCAATTGAGTACCGAAAGGGTCAAATAGATACAATTTTTGCCAAATGAAACATGGACGTGACGAGTGCTGCAAGATGGATGCAATGATGGTAACTCCATGACATGAAGACATATAATCAGAATGACTAAATGCCATGACACGACTTGGTTGCACTACAACAACACACGTGAGGATGCTTCTCACGATGCATGGAGACCAAACGATTATGCAAATGACAAAAGAAGGCATGGACATGACAAGAACATCGTACTGGACATCATGATGAAGATGGAGTAATAAGGTTACAAAGTTCAATATGTTCGCCTCTGGCGTCATATTCAAATACTTCAAAATCATGTTGATGTTTAGCATCAACATCTAGCCCAACAAAGAAAACAAACGGCACATGAAGAACTTGAGAAGATTGACAACAGGACAAAGACGTAGCCATGAAGCAAGTACATGCACTCGTTTTCATCCCCGAAAAGGGAAAGGATTGAAATGAATGAGACTAATATTCCACAACGAGCGAAGCAAAGGATGAAATAAGTGTTGGTAAACCATAACAATAAGCAAATAATAGTTCAACATACCTCGGGATGATCACTAGGAACCACCCAATATTTTCTCTCTCTCCACATCACATCCTCTCCTGTATAACAAAACCTATTGTCATCATGTCAAAGTTTAACGGCAACAAAAATCTAGTGAAAGAACATAGTGGCGAATTGCAGTTAAAGACGTCAAATTCCATGAAAATTTATTTGGGCAACTACAAAAGTAAATAACAAAAGGAAACTAGCTAAGAAAAAGAAACTGCTAAGCTACGAAAATAAAGAGTACTAAACTAATGTGACAAAACAAAATTGATGTGAAAAGCTAAGTGCAATTATGATGAAGTAAAATGATCTATGAATAAATCCAACCTATTCATACCAAAGGAATACCCTTCTTTACTCGTTTTGTGTATGATATGTATAGTTCACAAGTAGAAGGATTTTGTCCCTTGTCAAAAAATTGCACCAACAATGTGCAAAAGGATCAACAAATTGTGTCATCTCGAGTTGGATTAGAAATCAAAGTGGCTAAGTAAAAGATGATCGAGACTCATTCATGCGCTTATGCTCTAATGACAGAAATTGATTTTGTAGTTCTTGCATCATTTGGAGCATGGAAGACATGTAGGTCTTAATACTGGATTGATCAACAGGAAACCCTATCCTTTGTCTCTGCTCTTCAAATTTGAGGCATGCTTATAGAGAAGAATCAGTAGAATTAACATTCATATCTTCTAATTGGTGTCAATAAGGAAGAGGAATACAATCATAATACTAGACAAGGGAAGGTTGTTGAGAAGGTTAGATAACTTCGGGAATTTTTGTATACAACTTTGTAAACTTGAGGTTTATGGAATCATTCTCTTTGAAAGATGTGTTGTTAAAACTCCTTAGATACTTGAATGGGTTCACGACACTCTCAAAAGTTGATTTAAACCAATATATGAGCTCAGCCCATGTAGTAAATATCTTATCAGGTAAGTAATATAATTGAGAAACATCCTTCCCTTCTAATAATTTGACAAATAGGTGCATGCAAGTATCACTATCATGTGCATTGATATTTTCATAGGCATTGGAAAGGGAAAGTAAATGCTTGTTCATGCACGTCATGCCGTTTCCCAAGACCTGACGAATATAATCATTGATTTTGGCAAAGGATTGATGGTTGGGGTTATATTCAAAGGCGAAGGTACGCACCAAGGTGTGGGATCAACATCGAATTCATATTGAAAAATAACCACTTTATTCATGAATTTCTAAGGATTAACGCGATTAATCATGGGATTATGATGACTAAACACACCTCCTAATATTGAGGATAAAGAAATATCCACGGCGAAAGAAGGATGAAATGAACACATATCAAAGATTCAGACAACATATTTATGATTGAAAAAAATTCACAAATCGATCGTGATTGGATAATAATGACAAAAATATTTGGAAGGATTAAAGAGATTGGATTAGGAAGAATTAAAAGATTGAAAGGAACATGCTCCCCAGTATGGTCGCCATTATGTTGATACGCAAAACAACATGGTTTATGAAACAACATTGTAAACACCCTTGGAGGGATTTTCAAGGGGAAGATGGGGATGGAAGCCCAGGTTGCGTTGAGAGCCCTCGGATAAAAATGATTCACATGATATATTAATGGACTAATGTGTAGAAGTGAATAATTGTGTTATAAAAGGATCATGCATAAATGAACAATTAATCACAATTGAAATGTATTAGTACATTAGATCAATGAGTGCAATCTACCTAAGCGTGCCTGCATTAATTTCTGAAGATGAACTCAATTAAATAATTAAATGAAAAAAAGAAATTAATGCAAAATATTTAAAAAATGAAAATGCATTATGCAATAAAAGTTATGAACAAAAGAAAGCTTAAATAGTGGTTAACTGTAAAATGCAACAATAATTTATTCATTTCTAATTCCAAAGTAAACAAATAGTTGTTTTTAATGTCCAAAAGGAAATATGCAATTGCATTTAATTCTGAAATTTTTAATGGAATATAAAAACATAGTTCCATTAATGGAATAAATTCATCTTAATAAAATAAAAACTTTGCGTTTGGACATATATTGATATTAATTCAATTAGCATAATATTTGATTGATATTAAAGACTATTATGAACTGTGCATAGTAGCTTTAATACGAAAAATAAGACAACAGAAAAGCCAACGACTAGAGATTGAAAATCAGATCTTCATGTACAATTAGTTAAAAAGATGAAATATATACAGGTTACTAGACATAAATAAAACAAAATAATATTTATAGTCCAAATGTACATATGCTACAGTTTTGAAAAATGTAAAAAATGCATAAAAAGTAATAGAAAAGCTTAATAATAGAAGTGGAGGAAACACACATCTATGACCAAATAAGATTTTATTAATGGAAAGAAATTTGGCAGTCATCTAGTACAATAGGCCGCAGACGATTCAACCTGTAAGAATAGGAGGTTTACGTGACCCTACGCATCTCTCAACATTCCAATTTCATCTAGGGTAAACCATGACAATGGGAGTACTCCCTCCTAGGATTGCGCTTACGATAATCGATGGTGAAAGGACACTCCGCTTTCACCCTAATGGATGGAACTAAAACGCAGTCTTTCCTATGGTGCAAGATGATGGTTTTGGTAGCTTCATTTCATTTTTAAAGATTGCATGTAGGTTATGCAAGGTGTTTCATATTCCATGAGAGCCTCAAAGTTTGTTGTGTTGTTTGGTCTTTCAGATGCGTTCGAATGAGGAAGGTGGACCACAAGTAACTAACATCCACCTTCTCGCAAAATGAATTGTCAATTTTTTCATAATGCATCTTATCATTATCTTATTTCAAATTTTATGCATGTGAACAAAAAATGGTCTGGCCATGGCCTTGTTTGATCTGTTCTGCAACATGCTTCAACCAAGGCTTGTCCCACTTGTCATCGAATGATCATTGCCATGTGCGCCATGTTTATTCCTCCACTTCTTCTCAAGTTCTTACCTCCAAAATTTTTATATATTTTCTTGGGAAACCCAAAGACTAAGCCACTTCCTATATATGACTCCTTTTTGGGTTTTTATTGAAACTATTGCACTCAGTAGTTGCGTCCTCCAGGTACATTTTTGATATATACCCTAAGGTATACTCCCTTTTTTATAAGGATCTACCTAGGGTTTCCTATCCTTCAAACAATTCTATTTATGGGGATCTTAGAGTAGATCCGGCCCTCGATGGGGTTATCCAATGAACCAAGTTTCCTTTAAAATTTGAGGGCTTGGAAGTGTCCATAAAAGAGTTTCCCTTAAGCATTTTGTAGAGAAGGTACATCCCAGTGTTGTGTTATTGCAGGAGACTATGACTTCTTATGTCGTAGCCTATAATTATTTTCTTAAAATTAAACCTATGTGGAGAGTATGTGTTGTGGATTCTTATGGGTTATCGAGTGGAATCCTTGTTGCATGGAATATGATTGAATTTGATTTGAAGGCTTATCAAAATATTGTAGGTATTATAATTGAAGGAAAGCTGAAGGGATATCATAATGTGTTTAGGATATTAAACATCTATGGACCATATCACCATAGAAAATATTTTTGGGATCGGGTTTCGGTACATGGCATTCTTGAGGACAATTTACTCATTCTTGCGGTCAATCTAAATTTCATTGTGTCTACTGAAGAGACATGGGGTGCATGGAATGCAAAATATATGTTATCTTATTTCTTTGTGTCCTTATTTGAATATGCTAAAATGGTGTATATTAGTTGAAATGTTATGGTACTCGCTTAGTCTAATGTGTTATTTTTTATAGCATCATAACTAGGATCACTAAAAGAATGGAAAAGCATAGAAACAAAATGAATGTGGATCTATTTTAACCATGATGATACGAACAATCATCTCCAAACCATAGATAAAGATATTTGTCTCCCACAAGCTCACACCTTCCAATAGAGAATTATGTACATCCAGATAATTGTAGCGCAAACCTAAGAAAAATAATAGAGAAACTTCTCCAATAGTGAAGAACCCCAAAAATCACTTCTCTAGCTGTAGATGCGAACTTTTTTCTCACTAGTGCGAACTTGCGTTTGTGAATGTCCAAATGAGAGGTTCGACCTCTCTATTTATACACATCAAAAGTGACTTTTTCCCTTACTGGTCCAACCTTAATTTCCCTAACTAGGCCGACCTGACTGGGGCAGTTTTGTCCATTATCTAGGGCAGACTACCCACTGATTTGGGTAGTTTACCCACTGGGCCGACCTGTCTAACTAATAGGCCTGACTTGTCCTGGGGGAAGATAAAATAACATTTAAAGATACTTTTCTTTGTGTGATTTCACCCTAAGGTTTACATTGATTCTTTCAAGGGTTTACATGATCAAATACATCAATATATTCTCTCGTAGGAGGTACAACAATAATATAATAAGAATAGCTTCCGAAGTTGCACTATTTCCAACACTCCCTCTCAATAAGGAAGGTATTCTAATTTTATTCTTTTTTGGGTCGCCCTATGAGGTGATGCCTCATGCAACTACTACTCCAACACTCCCTCTTATCTAGGGAGGCATCGTCAATATCTAGATATCATATGTACATCACATTTATCTCTAACCTTTCTATATCATAAGGAAGGTATTTCAACACATTCTCAGTCCGTTGAGAAGTGTCAACAAATCATTCTTTTTGGATCATCTCAATCCATTCCATCGGATAACATGCACTAGCTCCACGAATCTCCCCTATCCATAGGGGATTCACTCATGCCTCAACTCAACAAATCTGCATAGTCCATGGGAGAGTCCATCATGCATCAGCTTAACCTAGTCTATCGGGGATCATGCATCAATACAATGTGCCTTATCTCGACCTAGTCCATCGGGGCACATGCACAAGGACAGTGTGCCTCAACTCGACCCAGTCCATCGGGGAACATGCACCGACTAAAATAGTGCTTCAGTTATCAAAACAATGTGCCTTAGCTAAACCTAGTCTATTAGGGAACATGCACAAGGACAACATGCCTCAACTCAACCCAGTCCTTCGGGGAACATGCACCAACTTAAGAAGTCCTTCCTTAATCAATACAATATTCCTCAGCTCAACCCAGTCCATTGAGGAACATTCCCAAGGACAACATGCCCCAGCTGAACCCAATCCTTCAAGGAAAATGCACCAACTCAACCAATCCTTTGGTGAGTCCAAGAGTACCAGTGTGCACCAGCCTCTCCATCCCATCTTAGGATGTCTGCAAGATATCCTCACCCTTTTCAGAGTGATATGGAGAATGCACTAAATCTCTCCATCATTTCCCATGATGTCCGAGAGATCTCCCACTCTACAGAGTGTCCGGGAGTGTGCGTTGGCCTCTCCATCCCTTCTTAGGATGTCCGAGAGATCTCCTTCCTCTATCCCAGAGTGATCTAGAGAATGCAGTGGCATTTCCATCCTATCAGGATGTTCGAGAGATCTACTCACTCTATCCCAAAGTTATCTGGAGAATGTAGTGGCCTCTCCATCCAATTAGGATGTCTAAGAGATATCCTCACTCTATCCTAGAGTGATCCGAAGAATGAAGTGGCCTCTCCATCCAATTAGGATGTCTAAGAGATATCCTCACTCTATCCCAGAGTGATCCGAAGAATGCAGTGGCCTTTACATCCAATCCGGATGTCCAAGAGATCTCCTTACCCTATCCCAGAGTGACCCAAAGAATATACCTACACACATATCAGCTAACATAGTCATCAAATATATTGGGGAAGAAATTTATGTCATACCCTACTCTAGTCATGCAATGCAAATAAATGAGATAATGAAAAATCACATGACATAATTCATGCACCTGTATGTGAGAGTATCAAAATCCTGGTCTTCCCACCCCATCACAGGGTGTCTAGGAGAAATATGGTACTACCATCGGACCACTCACCCCTAGCCAATACACATGGCTAATAGTTTTCCGATATTGCAATCATGTTCATCATATCTCCCTATGTGTTGGAGCATCCTGCTGTGATCCTGCTCTCTCTACATCTGAGCATCCTACTCCCTCTACATCTGAGCATCCTTCTCATATGAGAATACTGCTCCTTATGCATCTGAGCATCCTTCTCCCTCTACATCTGAGCATCCTTCCTTCCTCTGTATCTGAGCATCCTTCTCATTTTATCATCCTGTTCCTTCTGCATCTGAGCATCCTTATCCCTCTGCATCTGAGCATCCCGCACCCACTCTGGTGCTATCCACAGAGTGTTCTACTCCCTCTCACTTCAGGATCCAATTTGAGCACCAGCTTCTATAGAGTAGAAGAGAACAATTTCTTACTACAATGTAAGTATCCATCCTCATGATGACCAGTTACATCAAGGATCCTCTCAACTGTCAGTCTGAATCTTCTAGCAACGCTATCAGTGTAGGAAGGTACTCACTGTCATAATGTTGGATCTACTCAGGATCTCAACTGTATTCTTCCTTATCCTAGGAATATCTCAACACATCATTAATAGGCCAAGATCCTCAAGTCAAGGGCTCAATCCCTCTAAACTGCTGGAGGGGGGAGATGGTCTCATCTCCTTAGGACCTATCATCTCCTCATCCTCGATCTTCAGATTAGATCCTCTTGGCCTGTGAGTTATGTATCAAATATAGATGGATGTGTTAGGTCCTCGTTTGTTTGCATGACTTCCATATAATTGCTTTGTCTAGGATATATCCTTCTAGGCTGAGAGCCATGCTCCTAGAATCTTCCTGATTGATTAATCTGAACATCAACGAGATTCATGTGTCCATCACTTGTTCATTAGAACAAGTCTCATCATCCTTCTCTTTTAGGCCATATCATATGGTATTTTCCCTACAAGTCAAATCTCGTCAGATGATTAGTGACATTGCATAATCAAGTTTAACCAATTTCTATTTCTATGCAATGGCAATAGTTTACACTAGGCATCTAGGCTAATGCTTCATCACAACAATCATAAACATGTCTCCCAAACATATATGGTAAATATCTAGATGTATGCTATCTCCACTAGAACATGCCATCAGGAGTGTGCACTACTCTAAGCATTTAATAAGGAGATATCATGTAAGCTAGCTTCATCAGGTGTTCATGGAATGTTGTACATCTCATATGCATAACAAATACAACAAGATCCTATGGTACATCAATAAGTAAACTATATCAAATGCTCAACACAGTTCCTAATAGATTTGCATAAAATTTGATATGTATAAGACAAAACATATCTCTGTGAGAAATAAAATAAAATACTTATCTTTTATTGCTTTTGTGGGTGGGCTCCCACTTCCTTCTTGTGGGAACAACCATGACAGACCTATGTTCTTCATTTTCTTGTTGGGATCCTACCACAGTCTATATCTTCATATCATCACCTCAAAATAGGGAGCACTAGAAGAAGAACTCATAATTCATTGAATTCTTTTCAGGATTTTCTTCATCAACATCAACAGTTGAGGCTTCATGCTTCATTTTGTTTGGACTTCGATAATTACTAGTGTAATGGCCATATGTCTTGCACTTGAAGCATTGAATATGTGAGAGATCCTTCTTTTTCTTCTTCTAATCTGGAGAAGGACTTGGTATCCTCTCTTGACTCTTATGGTTATGAAACTTTATTCCTTTTCCTCTGTCTTTCTTGACATGAGTTGTAAATGCTTGATTTTCTTCAGATTGAGGGCCATCAAGTTTCTTCCTTGCTGCAATCCTCATCTCTTCCTGAGTATAATCTTCCCATAACCTGTCAAATTTGGGAAACTTAATTCGTCCACTTATACTTTGGATAAATGATTCCCAAGAGGGTGGGAGACCATTTAATGTGGTTATGAAAATCTCCTTATCGTCAAGGGATTCTCCACTAGAACTTAGCTTGTCCCTTAGTTCTGATATCCTCATGAAGTGCTCAACAATTGATTCTGACTTTGACATCTTCATATTCGATAGTTGATTCCTCAATGTGAGAGTAACATTGATGCTACTATGTTCAAATAAATTCTTTGAGGTTTTGAACATCTTCCTAGCTGTCTTCTTTTGTGAGATCTGAGGAACTAAATGATCTTTGCCTAAGTCTACCAAGATTCTTCTTGTGCTTGCATCATTCTTTCTCCACTAAGACCTGTCATCTTTTGCTTATGGTTGTGGAACCTTCTCGTTGACGAACTTCAAAATATCATTTTATTCTAATATGAGAAGAACCATAGACTTCCAATAAATGAAGTTGGAAGCCCCATCAATTCGATCTTCAACCTTCATTCCAATCATCTTGACTGCAGATATGGACCAGAAACCCTAGTAGGAGCTATGTCAAAAATGAAGTTTGGATTCTTGCAAAACTGACTCCGTAGATAGATGCGCCTTATCAAGGTGAGTTGAGAGAAGGTAAGATTGAGCCAAAACTGTGGACCAGACAGTCCAAAAATTGAAACCTTAATTTCTACAGTAATTATCGTTGTTGCGGAATTAGGTCAAAAATGAAACTTCCAGAATTGAATTTTTCCTTTACCAAAAGATGCGCCTTCCCTAGGGAAAAGTTTCCAATTCTCTTTTCAATCCAAATGATAAGGGAAGGCCCCAGAAAGTGAAACCCTAGTTTTCAACAATGGCTTCTTCTAGTACTGCTCTGATACCATGTTATTTTTTATAACAGCATAACCAAGATCACTAAAAGAATGGAAAAGCACAGAAAAAATGAATGTGGATCTCATTAAACCACGATGATAAGAACAATCATCTCCCAGCCATCGACAAAGCTATTTGTCTTCCCCAAGATCACACCTTCCAATAGAGAACGATGTACATCCAGATAATAGTAGCGCAAACCCAAGAAAAATAATAGAGAAACTTGTCTAATAGTGAAGAACCCCAAAAATCACTTCTCTAGCTGCAGATGTGAACTTCTCTCTCACTAGTGCGAATTTACTTTTGTGAATGTCCAAATGAGAGGTTTGACCTCTCTATTTATACATATCAAAAGTGAATTTTTCCCTTACTGGGGCAGCTCTGCCCATTTTCTGGGGTAGACTTCTCAATGATTTGGGGCACTTTACACACCAGGTCGACCTGAGGGACGACTTCTATTGGGGGAAGACAAAATAACATTTAAAGATACTTTTCTTTGTGTGTTTTCACCCCAAGGTTTACATTGATTCTTTGAAGGGTTTACATGATCAAATACATCAATATCTTCTCCCATAGGAGGTACAAGGATAATGTAATAAGAATAGCTTTTGAAGTTATACTATTTCCAACATAATGGATGGTGCGGGGGTGATGGTATTGCAAAAAGGATTGACATATATTTTATGTTTGAAGCCTTATGTGACTCTATTGGATGTTATCGTTCATGGTCATACTCTGTGGGTATATCTGATCACAAGGAGGTCATTCTGCAACCGGGATTTTGATATAAATCACATGCAATACTCTTTTAACTTCAATCCCCGTTGGATGGAGGAAAAAAAATTGTGATTTGGTTTGCAAAATATGGATTGTTTTTTCTCATATGGTACAACTTTCCCCTATGAATCGTATGATTAAAAAATTATCTATGTTAAGAGTAAGAAAGTGAGAACGTGAGAAAAAGGCAAAAAATGAAAAATTCCTTACTGAGACTGGGGCACAAATCTAGACATTAACAGACTGTGTTGATGAAGGTTACTTTTCCATGGATAGAAAAGAAAAACTTCTTTATTTAGAGGCAAAGAAGTTAAAAATCCTTATACAAATTGAGGAAACCTGGAGACAAAAATATAGGGTGGTGTGGCATCTAGCTGGGGATAACAACACGAAGTTTTTTCACCATTTTTCTAATCAACATCGGTTAACAAATGACATTTGGGATATTAGAGGTGATTAGGACGTTGCTATAAGTGACAACTCTTCCCTTAAGCATGCTACTATGAGACATTTCCAGGATATTTATCCTAAAAGGAATAACAAAAATTTGGAAAATCAGTTGTAGACTATCAAAAAATTTCCACGTTTCTTTAGCAAGGAAGACTGCTAGAATATGGGTAAATAGATTACTGAAGATGAGGTCAAGGATGTTTTAAATATATTTGCAAGAGATAAAAGTCTTGGCCCAGACGGGTGGACTATTGAATTCTACCTATGTTTTTTTATATGTTGGGCAAAGAAATAATTGAGGCAATTGATGATACCAGAAGAAGAGAAAAGGTTCCTAGCGGTTTGAATTCTACATTTATCACTCTCGTTCCAAAGAAGGACATGCCTATTGATTTTAATGATTATAGACCTATCTCTTTGTATAATATTTTTTACAAGATTATTACAAAAATGATTTCTGAGAGAGCGAAACCTATTTTAGGAAGGTGTATTTCTAAAGAGCAGTTTGGTTTCTTACCAAATTGACAAATCTCAGATGTTGTTGGGGTCACTCAGGAATGTTTACATTCAGTCAAATAGAAGAAATTATCTTCCTGCATTCTTAATATGGATCTCATGAAATCTTACGATAGGGTGGATTGGACCTTCCTGAGGTTCATACTCATTCAGATTGGTCTGACAGTGGAGATTACAAATTGGATAATGGCAAGTAGAAAATGAGGTTCATACTCATTTAGATGTTGTTTGTGACTATCTGTAGACATGAATTATGTTAGAAATATGTAATAGGGATGTGGTACTCTATGACTACTAGTATTTATTTGTATTTTTTAACATGTGGCAAATAGGAAACCTCTTTGACTTCTGATTTTTTGCTAGGGGTTTTTTTATCATGATTGTTTTGGGAAATAGAGAAGATCTCAATTCTCTATGAGATGATGTAATTTTGGCACAACTTTGTTTTTCTAATATAAAGTTGTTTTTTTCCAGTGTGAAAAAAAAATGCTAAATTAAGATTTATATCAAGTGCTTCTCATACTTATTGGGTAATTTTTTAGTAGCAAGTAGGTGCTTGTTGTATGGATTGGGTAATTGTTTCTTTAAAGGCACATTCACACTAAAAAGTATTTCTTTAGAGTGATAAGAACCTTTGTAAAAAAATATTTATTTTTACTTTTCCATTGTATATTATTATTTACTCTGAAATTTAAATGGCAATTACAAAAAGATAGAAAAATATGGATAAAATAAAAAAATAAACATTAAAATAAATTAAAAGAGTAATTAAATTGATGTCACTTTAAATTTAAGAATATATACAAAACTTTTACACCATTTCAAAAGTAATATTGAGTGCCTAGAAGTACTTTAATAGTATGAACACAAATATTTAAAGAAAAGTTTAATTGTTCAATGTCTTAGTAATAATTCTCATTTATTTCTTAAGTTAATCTTAGTCATTTAGAAAAAGGTTTTTATATACTCTTAAGTTGCTAAATTAATATTTATAGCAAGTGCTTCTAGTAGGGATTGGGTAATTGTTTCTTTAAATACACATTCTCACCAAAAAGATTTCTTTAACGTGATATTAACCTTTGTAAAAATTATTTATTTTGACTTTACTTTGTATATTATTCTTAACTCAATCTAAATGACAATTACAACAAGTCATAAAAATATAGATAAGATGGCAATATAGTTATACTATAATGTTTTTTAGACAGATTGGAGGGTTGAATCATTTCATTTCTTTTGGAATTGAGATACAACAAAATTTATTAACATTATGAATGTTTATAGGAATGAGTTAAGAATGAAAAAAAATTATTTAGTTATGGATTGTAGTAGGAGTGAGTTAAGCATGTATTTAGTTATGCATTGTAATAGGAATGAGTTAAGAATGAGTTAATAATGTATTTAGTTATGGATTATAATATGAGTGATTTAAGAATGTATTTAGATATGGACTATAATAGGAGTGAATTAAAAGGTTAATAATATTAGGGTTAAATTGTTAAATATATATAATATTAAGGTTAATAATATTAGTTAGTTAGGGTTAATCATATTAAGGTTATAGGGTCAATAATATTAATTTATTAGTCGGAAATATTACAGTTAATAACATTGGTCCACAATAATATTATGTCTATTGATTAAGTATAGTGCACTAATTAAATTTACTATGGTTCTTGATTGAGTACAGTGCATTGATTTTAGTGTTATCCAATTCATTTCAATTCACTATGGTTATTGATTGAGCACAGTGCATTGATTTCAGTGTTATCTGATTCAATTCAATTGACTATGTCTCTTGATTGAGTACAATGCATCGATTTCAATGTTATCCAATTCAATTCAATTGACTTTGGTTCTTGATTAAGTACAGTGAATTGGTAAAATCCGTTTCTTACCGGAATAACCAACATAAATACGATAAAAGAGAATAATCCATGAAAGGATAAAAAATAGATTTGATAATTGATAAAATATAGGATGGTCATTACAATGCACCTTTGGCCTTTAAATAAGCCTTTTGTGCCTTTTTAATGGAAAGACATTCTCTTTAGTTTTTAATTAATTAATTGATTATTGTATTATTCATTAATATTAATATTCATATTTAATGTTATTATTATTCATTGTTATGTTAATTATTTTATATAACATTTCCTTCCCCTTAAAGGGAGCTTTGTTCTCAAAGCTTATTGAAGACAAGGTTTGCGTCTAATTTCTTGCTTGAGACATCATCTCTAGACCCTTTCTATTAGTACTTGCGACTCTTGATGAAATGAGACGATACGAGTTATGGATTACAAAGAAGAAATGTCACATCGTCTCTGATGTGGTCCATCCGCGATCTACTTTCATCAGAGCTATTTGATGGCTTTGTGGGGTGGGTCTTCTCGTTTGTTGCTTAGTATGTTGATCTGATGTTCTTGCTTGCTTGACAACATAACTCCTTTGTGTATGTTTATTTTGACCCTGTTGTTGGTCAAAATGACGCTTATAATTGGGGTGTAGATAAAGAGTTCTCGTTGTTTGTTTTTCTGCATGATTAACTTCTCTTTGAACTATGACGATGATAGAATTTGTATTTATTTCTTCTTTCTCAACTCGAATTTATTTTTTGAAGAGTCTTGATGCTTGGATTTGCACTAATTTGTTCTCTAATAGATTGTTATTACTCTCACTCTTCTCGAACCTTTCGCCTTGCGAATTTTTGTGCTCTTTGAACTTCTTGATTTGTCCTCTAGTTCTTGATTAAAATTTCTCAGGCGTTGGTTTTCTTCTTGCTTTTCTAGTATTCTTCCTTTTAGGTCTTCATTGGAATGTTCCATCTTTTGACTATGTTTCAGCTTCTTGATTTTTGTAAGTAATGTCTTGTTATGAATTCTTAGTCAAAATAGTTCTTCGGTATTGCTTGCTAATTTTTCATTGATTTTCTTAATTTCCATCTTGTGCCCCTTTTTAGTGTCGTCATACTTTTTTGGAGCTCTTCCTTTTGTTGCTGATGTCGACACATTTTTTATTCTCGCTTTTCTAACTTGCTCTGGACTTGTGCTAATTCATTATCTTTTTTCTATGATGAGTTTGTTTAAACGTTTTATGTCTTCTTTGAAATCGTTATCGCTTCTATAAGGTGATTCTTCGATATCTTCTAAATTTTTGGTTTTGTCTTCAATATCTTGATTGTGAATTTTTAATCGAGATATTTCTTCATTCTTAGTTGATAACATTTTTTGATATCTTCATTAGCTTTTCCAGTTTTTGATTTTGATATTTTAAGCGACGATTCTCTTGTTCTGTCAAATGATCAAGAATGCTCTGCTTACTTATCTCAAATTGTAGATTTTTATTGCTTTCCTTGTAGTATCTAATTGGCCTTCCAATTTCTGTATTTGCGATTGCAATTGTGATTGACCTTAATTGTTCTTTATAAAAAAGTATTTACCACACATTGGACAGGAGAGATTGCAATTCTTAAAAATTGTCGCATATTGGAATTCCATTTCCCAATAAGGACACTTAGTCCAAAATTTGGATTTATGTATGGAATCCATACTTTCTTTAATATCTTTTGAGACTTGATTTCTATTCTTTTTAATATCTTCTTTGATTTTTTTCTTCCTTCCTTTGAAAATAATTGGTCTTCTTTTCCTTTTTTATAAAATAATAATTGTAAAAAAAATTTCAATTATTAAATAATAATAATAATAATAAATATGATTTTAGACCTTTTTTTAAAATAATAATAAGTAGTATTATAATAATACTATTATTGTATTAGCCCCAAGAGTTAGCTCAATCGGTCGAGCACCTGTAGTTAGGCCTCCCAGCATGTGAGGTCGCGGGATCCATTCTCCTCGACACTCTTGGGGTTATGTACGCAAAATGTGTCGAAGGTGTGAGGCCCCTTCGGGTGGGCCAGCCAGCTATTATTCCATGGACGTAGCGATGCCGGTCGGTGGGACCGGTACGTGAACCACATTGAAAAAAAATACTATTATTGTATTCGTTTGGAAGTGGCCAAATTATAGTTTTTTAAAAAATTTATTATAAGAATTATTACTTCTAATAATATATTATTATAAATTTGTTTGAAATGGCTTAGGAATCGGGATTCTAAACCCTATCACATGAAAATGGGGCTCCGTGATGGGGATTTGATGAGCTGAGGAGGGCACCAGAGTAGCGTGCGAGGGTGAGAGGAATGAAGGATGGATGGGAGCTGGGCGTTGATGGGTAGCACGCACAGGTTGAAGGTGAAGAGCGCATTTTGTGTAGCACGAAGGGAGGAGGATCGAGCCAATGGTGAGGGCATATCAGTGGCGATAGGGAGAAGGAGTGTTGTTGGCGTAAAGGGAGATGGCGTGTGAATGGATTGGAGTAATGAAGAGGATCAACGAGGGGAGCACGGGTGATGGAATGGGGGGTGAGATGGGATAGCAATGAAAGGGAGGCGCATGGCGATGGGAGTGGGAGAACTGGCATAGTGCATTGCAGTGGTAAGGAATGCGGGCGCGGTATGGATATGTGGAGGGTGTGTGGAAGGAAATGGTGCAGGGGGCGAGGGAAATATGTGACAGATACAATGCGAGTGGGAGACGATATGATGGATTGGAAGTGCTTGGGAAGGAGTGCAGCAGATTTGTGGGTGATGAGGGAGGACAGTGAAGTGAGAAGGAAGTGAGGGTGCGTGGAGGTGTTGGAATGGTGTGTAGAGTGGGAAGTGAGGGAAGCGCACAGGTCTGAGCGCGTAGGTATATGGTTAGGTAATTGAAGGAAAGATGAAGGGATATCATAATGTGGTTATGATATTAAACATCTATGGACCATATCACCATAGAAAATATTTTTGGGATTAGGTTTCAGTACATGGCATTCTTGAGGACAATTCACTCATTCTTGCGATCGAATTAAATTTCATTATGTCTATTAAAGAGACATGGGGTGTATGGAATACAAACTATATGTTATCTTATTACTTTGTGTCCTTATTTGAATATGCTAAACTGGTGTATTTTAGTCCAAATGTAATGGTGTTGACCTGGTATAATGTGTTATTTTTTATAGCATCATAACTAGGATCACTAAAAGAATGGAAAAGCACAAAAACAAAATGAATGTGGAGCTCGTTTAACCACGATGATAAGAATAATCATCTCCCAACCATAGAGAAAGATATTTGTCTCCCCTGAGCTCACACCTTCCAATAGAGAACGATGTACATCCAGATAATTGTAGCGCAAACCCCAAAAAAATAATAGAGAAACTTCTCCAATAGTGAAGAACCCAAAAATTTACTTCTCTAGCTGCAGATGCGAACTTCTTTCTCACTAGTGCGAACTTGTGTTTGTGAATGTCCAAATGAGAGGTTCAACCTCTCTATTTATACACATCAAAAGTGATTTTTTCCATTACTGGTCCGACCTAAATTTCCCCAACTAGGCCGACCTGACTGGGGCAGTTCTGCCCATTATCTAGGGTAGAATACCCCTGATTTGGGTAAGTTTACCCACTAGGCCGACCTATCTAATTGATAGGTCCAACTTATCTTGGGGGAAGATACAATAACATTTAAAGATACTTTTATTTGTGTGTTTTCACCTCAAGGTTTACATTGATTCTTTCAAGGGTTTACATGATCAAGTACATTAATATATTCTCCTGTAGGAGGTACAACAATAATATAATAAGAATAGATTCCTAATTCGAACTATTTCCAACACTCCATCTCAATAAGGAAGGTATTCTAATTTTATTCTTTCTTGGGTCAAACTATGAGGTGATGCCTCATGCAGCTACTACTCCAATACTCCCTCTAATCCAGGGAGGCATCATCGGTATCTGGATATCATATGTACATCACGTTTATCTCTAACCTCTCTATATCATAAGGAAGGTATTTCAACACATTCTTAGTCCATTGAGAAGTGTCAACAAATCATTCTTTGTGGATTACCTCAATCCATTACTTCGAAGAACATGCACTATCTCCATGACTCTGCCCTATCCATAGGGGATTCACTCATGCCTCAACTCAACAACTTTGCATAGTCCCTCAGGGAGTCCATCATGCATCAACTTAACCTAGTCTATCGGGGATCATGCATCAATACAATGTGCTTGATCTCGACCAAGTCCATCGGGGCACATGCACAAGGACAGTGTGCCTCAACTCAACCCAGTCCATCGAGGAACATGCACCAACTAAAACAATCCTTTGGTTTTCAATAAAATGTGCCTTAGCTAAACCTAGTCCATCAGGAAACATGCACAAGGACAACATGCCTCAACTCAACCCAGTCCTTCGGGGAAAATGCACCAACTCAACCAGTACTTCCTTGATCAATACAATGTTCCTCAGCTCAACCCAGTCCATCGAGGAACATGCCCAAGGACAACATGCCTCAGCTCAACCCATCCCTTCGAGGAACATGCACCAACTCAACAAGTCCTTTGGTGAGTCCAATAGTACCAGTGTGCTCTAGTGTGCACCGGCCTTTCTATCCCATCTTAGGATGTCTGAAAGATCTCCTCACTCTTTTCAGAGTGATATGGAGAATGCACTAAATATCTCCATCATTTCCCATGATGTGCGAGAGATATCCCACTCTATAGAGTGTCCGGGAGTGTGAGTTGGCCTCTCCATCCCTTCTTAGGATGTCTGAGAGATCTCCTCCCTCTATCCTAGAGTGATCCAGAGAATGCAGTGGCCTTTCCATCCTATAAGGATGTCCTAGATATCTCCTCATTCTATCCCAGAGTTATTTAAAGAATGCAGTGGCCTCTCCATCCAATCAGGATGTCTTAGAGATCTGCTCACTCTATCCCAGAGTGATCCGAAGAATGCAGTGGCCTCTCCATCCAATCAGGATGTCCAAGAGATCTCCTCACTCTATCCCAGAGTGACCCAGAGAATATACCTTCACACAATTCATCTAACATAGGAATCAAATATATTGAGGAAGAAATTTATGTCCTACCGTACTCTAGTCATGAAATGCAAATAAATGAGGTAATAAAAAATCACATGACAAAATTTATGCACCTGTATGGGAGAGTATCAAAAACATGGTATCCCCACCCCATCACAGGGTGTCTAGGAGAAAATATGGTACTACGATCGGACCATTCACCCTTATCCAATACACATGGCTAATATTTGTTTGATATTGAAATCATGTTCATCACATATCCCTCTGTATTGGAGCATCCTCCTCTCTCTGCATATGAGCATCCTGCTCCCTCTACATCTGAGTGTCCTGCTCATTTGAGCATCCCGCTCCATCTGCATCTAAGCATCCTGCTCTCTCTGCATCTGAGCATCCTGATCCCTCTGCATCTAAGCGTCCTACTCATTTGATCATCCTACTCCCTCTGCATCTGAGCATCCTTCTCCCTGTGCATCTAAGCATCCTATGCTGTCTCTGGTGCTATACACAGAGTGTTCTATCCCTCTCACTTCGGGAGCCAATCTGAGCACCATCTTCTATGCAGTAGAAGAGCACAGTTTCTTACTACAATGTAACTATCCATCCTGGTGATGACCAATTACATCAAGGATCCTCTCAAATGTCAGTCTAAATATGCTAGAAACACTATCAGTGTAGGCAGGTACTTGCAGTCATCATGTTGTATCTACTCAGGATATCAAGTGTATTCTTCCTTATACTAGGAATATATCAGCACATCATCAATAGGCCAATATCCTCAACTCAAGGGCTAACTCCCTCTGAACTGTTGGAGGGGGGAGATGGTCTCATCTCCTTAGGACCTATCATCTCCTCATCCTCGATCTTCAAATCAGATCCTCTAGTCCTGTGAGTTATGTATCAAATATAGATGGATGTGTTAGGTCCTCGTCTGTTTGCATGACTTCCATGTAACTTCTTTGTCTAGGAGATATCCTTCTAGGCTGAGAGTCATGATCCTAGAATCTTCCCGATTGATTAATCTGAACATCAACGAGATTCATGTGTCCATCACACCAAGTCTCATCATATTTCTCTTGTAGGCCATATCATATGGTATTTTCCCTACAAGTCAAATCTCGTCAGATGATTAGTGACATTGCATTATCAAATTTAACCAATTTCTATTTGTATGTGTTGTAGGCACAACAGATCCCATGTTTTCAATAAAACATGCGAGCCCCCAATTTTTTTATGAAAAGATAATGATTAAATTCCTTAGTCATTTTGGGGTTTTTCATCCTACTTATCATGCTTTGATGTCCTTGTCATGATTTGATTCAGTTAGTAATTTTCTTTTTGAAAATTTATGCTTTTTGTGTGTTTTTTGTGAGTTGCGGGAAGAACTTATTTTTCCAAAATTATGTCTTTCCTGCAACCCGCAACCCACAAATGTGGATTGCGGGAGTTTGGTTTTTGAGTTTGAAAATTTTCCGTTCCGCAACCCGCAACCCACATTTGCGGATTGCGGGTGCGGAATTGTTTACCTAATAATCACAGTTGTTTGCACCCACAACCCGCAATGCGGATTGCGGGAACACCTTTTAAATTAGTTTTGTGCTTTGTGATCTTGCAACCCGCAACCCACATTTGCGGATTGCGGATTGCGGGAACTTCTTGTTTGATAATTTTTAGAGTTGCGATCCCGCAACCCGCAACCCACAAATTGTGGGATTGCGGATTGCGGGAAGGATGTATATATTTTCAAAATAAAACTTCTGCAACTCTCTTTCGCATGTTTAATCTTGACCGTTAATTTGTCTTGATCCTGTGGATGAGATTACACTGCGTGATTTGAATTTGGATTGTTTCCATTCTTACCGATTTCTAGCTTGTATTTGATTTATTTTTTACCCATTTGAGTTGGTTCCATGATCTTGGTGGTTGACCTACCATGTTGTCTTTTACATTCCCCACCTAGATTTGGTCTTCACTGCATAAGCTGATTATTCGAGATCATGGCTGGTTATTACCTTCATTTTGGGATTTTAATTGATCTTATGGTTTCTTCTCTCATGATTTTAGATATTGCATTAGTTTACTATTTGACCTTGATGGGGTTTTATTTTCACTTTTGCATGCCTAGAATCATAATGTAAATATTGTAAATAATCTTAGCCTTTGGGTTTGTTTTCTCATATTAGTTTAACATTTTTAGTGTTTAAATTAAGCTTGTTGAAATCTTTTAAATATTCATGGTCATTCTTTGACTTTCATTAACTTAATTTGTATATTTCATTATCCATATATTAAATTTATACACATTTGATGTTATGAAAATTAAAAAAACACATGTTTTAGTTTGTTTGAGTTCTAATTTCCCTAATTTCTATGAGATTTGGGTTTATGATTATTTGGAAATTAGTGAGATTAAAGTTCAACATTCAAATTTAGTTTGATCATGGATAAGTCTTTTATTTTTAATAAGCTAATTTGATTTTTGTTTTTCCATTTTGAAATTAAAAGGATTCTCTATTATTATTTTGCAAAATGAATTATTATTATTCTTTCTTAGTTCTCTATTCTGAGAAAATGATTATGTTAGAAACTTATTTATGGAATTCATTAACGGTCCTATATTATAGGAGTGATTATTTTCTTATGTACGTAACTTGTCTCCAACATTTATTTTTTTAAGAATTAACTTGTAAATAGTTTTGGTTTTACTTTTAGGTTTATGGTTTCACGATATTGGATTTTCTTTCACTTTGTAAATATTTCTAGATTTTTAATCATTTCTCTATTATTGTTTTATTTTAATCTACTTCATACAACTTTAAAAAAAAATTAAAAAAAAAACATTTTTTCAAAGCGTTTCAATCATTGCTAAAGCTTTAATTTGATAATTGTATTTGCATGTTTCCTCAACCTGCAATCCGCAATTGGGGAATGCACAATACAGAAACTTTGATTTTAATATTTCTAAATTTTTTATCTTCCCGCCCAGTCTGGTTGCGAAGGAGGTAAATTTTTCATATTTTTAATAAAAAATTCCCGCAACCCGCAATGCGGGATGGGATTTGCGGAAATCACTTTTTCACATTTTTATTCTTGCATTTTTTCGGACCCTAAGTTTATATTAAGTTATATTTTAACTTGATTTCGGGTCTGTAAATTTTGGTAACTTCAATTTTCACTTAAAGTTTTAATTTGGTTTTGATTTTTGGTTTTTTCCTGATTTTGATTTGTTTAAATAAATTTTTCAAACTCAAATATTTATTTTGTTTTTTTTTAAGTTTTATTCATTTGGAAAGTAATCAGCATGGATAATAGATTTAATTGTTAAGATCAATGGTCACGATTCACCCAACCATAAAACCAACAGTTGCCTTAACTTCCAAGAGTAATATCTTGAGATTTATGAATCCAAATCAAGCCCAAGATAGCTCGTTGGAAAGCTGGAAGGATTATGAATGATTTGGGAAGCTTATTTTTTCCATTTGAATAGCTTAAACACTATGAAAATATGCATGAACAGTCAATTTCAGATTTGCATAAGATTTGTTCATTTTCATTATTTTTTATTTGTAAATGAATTGTTATTTGTTTTAGATTTATTTTATTAGAATTGGAATCATATTTTAATTTCTCTTTTGAATTGAACAGGTGTGGATTTTGGTTTTGAGGAATCAAATTGAAAAATTTATATCCCAACTTTGAAGTGATCAAAACATGCCAAGTGGAAATCAGTGATCTTTGGACGCGATTTCTGGAATGATGGAGATGAATCTGGAAAATCCAAGACATGGGTTTTGTGCACAAAAGATGCCCAATTAGTTTGTCACTGGGCGAAATCCGCAGGAAGTTCTTCATTTGGGAGATCCGACTGGTTTTTCAAAATGAATTTTCCTAGATTTTTCTCATGGATGGATCTGACAAATGAAACAACTCAACTAGTCAGCTCAACAATTGGGGAAATGGGTCTTATCTTTTCCTGTATTTTTCTCTGTATAAATACCTATCTTCTATGATCTAAGAAAGGGGGGAGGAAGGGAGAAGATAGGTGGTCTTTGCAGGCCAAAAGGATTGTAATTTTTTTACTAAACTCTTTTATGTGTATTTCTACTTAGAAGAGAGCTAGACTGAGGAAGTTGCTGATCATCAATGTTTAGCTTATGTAAATTTCTTTATGAAACTGAAATGATGATGTGAACCTTTCCCTTTTCTGCAGTTATTCTTCATTTGTTCATTTGTGTCTAACAAGATGTTTTTGTTACTCACTTTTGAATAGTAATTAGATTCATTCTTTTTGCATTTCTGTAGTATATTTGTTAATTTGATTATGTTTAATGATTTGCAGGAATGATTCTATGTTCAAACAATTTTAACATAGTGAAGATAATGTTTTACTTCTCATGTTAGAATTGATGTGTTGATGATGTTAATGGTTTAAAAATTTCTTTTTAAATTATTGACAATTCAATTATTCTTTTGAGCATTAGATAATTCTCTCCATTTTAAATTACTTTCATCCTGGGATAGGTTATTAGTTTAATTAACATTTAGATAGGTTAGTATTCTGGTTCATATATGTATTTTTATAAGTATTTTTGTTGAATTATTAATTGTAGATTTCTTTTAAATCACATTTAGGATTATTTTTAGATCTAATTCAAAGTCTCCCTTTCGAGGAGCAAAATCACTGACTCAAAGAGTGCCAGCGGAGGCCAAATATCCGTGGGTGTTAACCACACCAAACAGCTTGAGGATAGGGTAATACTTGCGTAGGATTATATTAAGCCTTTGGCTGGGTTTTCATCCCCTGGTGTTTGCCTTGGACACCATTCTAGCACCTGCACAACCGAGGCAACATTATGTAATGGCAATAATTTACACTAGGCATCTTGGCTAATGCTTCAGCACAACAATCATAAACATGTCTCCCAAACACATATGATAACTATCTAGATGTCTGCTATCTCCACTAGAACATGCCACCATGAGTGTGCACTACTGTAAGCATTTAAGAAGGAGATATCATCTAATCTAGATCCATCAGGTGTTCATGTAATGTTGTGTAGCTCATATGGATAACAAATAAAACAAGAGCCTATGGTACATCAATAAGTAAACAATATCAAATGCTCAACACAGTTCCTAATAGATCTGCATATAATTTGATATGTATAGGACAAAACATATCTCTGTGAGCAATAAAATCAAATACTTATCTTTTTTTTTTTGTGGGTGGGCTCCCACTGCCTTCTTGTGGGAACAACCATGAGAGGCCTATGTTCTTCATTTTCTTGTTGGGATCCCACCACAGTCTGTCTCTTCATATCATCACCTCAAAATAGGAAGCACTAGAAGAAGAACTCATAATTCATTGACTTCTTTTCAGGAGTGTCTTCATTAACATCAGCAGTTGAGGCTTCATGCTTCCTTTTGTTTGAACTTCTATAATTACTAGTGTAATGGCCATATGTCTTGCACTTGAAGCATTGAATATGTGAGAGATCCTTCTTATTCTTCTTCTAATATGGAGAAGGAATCGATATCCTCTCTTGACTCTTATGGTTATGAAACTTTATTCCTTTTCCTCCATCTTTCTTGACATGAGTTGTAAATGCTTGATTTTATTCAGATTGAGGGACCTGAAGTTTCTTCCTTGCTGCAATCCTCATCTCTTCCTCAGTACATTCTGCCCATAACCTGTCAAATTTGGGAAACTTCGTTCATCCACTTATACTTTGGATAAATAATTCCCAAGAGGGTGGGAGACTATTTAAAGTGGTTATGACAAGCTCCTTATCATCAAGGGATTCTCCACTAGAACTTAGCTTGTCCCTTGGTTCTGAGATCCTCATGAAGTGCTCAACAATCGATTTTGACTTTGACATCTTCATATTCGATAGTTGGTTCCTCAATGTGAGAGTAACATTGATGCTATTGTGTTCAAATAAATTCTTTGGAGTTTTGAACATCTTCGTAGCTGTCTTCTTTTGTGAGATATGAGGAACCAAATGATCTCTGCTTGAGTCTACCAAGATTCTTCTTGCGCTTGCATCATTATTTCTCAACTAAGACCTGCCATCTTTTGCTTATGGTTGTGGAACCTTTTCATTGACGAACTTCAAAATATCATTTTCTTCTAATATGAGAAGAACCATAGACTTCTAAGAAATGAAGTTGGAAGCCCCATCAATTCGATCTTCAACCTTCATTCCAATCATCTTGACTGCAGATATGGACTAGAAACCCTAGTAGGAGCTATGTCAAAAATGAAGTTTGGATTCTTGCAAAACTGACTCCGCAGACAGATGCGCCTTATCAAGGTGAGTTGAGAGAAGGTAAGATCAAGCCAAAACTGTGGACCAGACAGTCCAAAACTTGAAACCCTAATTTCTGCAATAATTATCGTAGCTGCGGAATTAGGTAAAAAATGAAACTTCGCATAACTGGATTTTTCCTTCACCAAAAGTTATGCCTTCCCCAGGGAAAAGTTTCCAATTCTCTTTTCAAGCCAAATGATAAGGGAAGGCCCAAAAAAGTGAAACCCTAGTTTTCAACAATGGCTTCTTCTAGTACTGCTCTCATACCATGCTATTTTTTATAGCACCATAACCAAGATCACTAAAGGAATGGAAAAGAACGGAAAAAATGAATGTGGATCTCATTTAACCATGATGATAAGAACAATCATCTCCCAACCATCGACAAATCTATTTGTCTCCCCCGAGCTCACACCTTCCAATAGAGAACGATCTACATCCATATAATAGTAGCACAACCCCCAAAAAAATAATAGAGAAAATTCTCCAATAGTGAAGAACCTCAAAAATCACTTCTCTAGCTGCAGATGCGAAATTCTCTCTCACTAGAGCGAACTTGCTTTTGTGAATGTCCAAATGAGAGGTTCGACCTCTCTATTTATACACATCAAAAGTAACTTTTTCACATATTGGACAGGAGCAATTGCAATTCTTAAAAATTGTCACATATGGGAATTCCATTTCGCAATAAGGAAACTTAGTCCAAAATTTGGATTTATATATGGAATCCGTACTTTCTTTAATCTCTTCCGAGACTTGATTTCTGTTCTTTTTAATATTTTCTTTGATTTTTGTCTTCCTTCCTTCGATAATAATTGGTCTTCTTTTCCCTTTTTATAAAATAATAATTGTAATATTTTTTTCAATTATTAAATAATAATAATAATAATAAATATGATTTTAGGCTTTTTTTTAATAATAATAAGTAGTATTATAATAATACTATTATTATATTCTTTTGGAAGTGGCCAGATTATAGTTTTTTTTTAATTTATAATAAGAATTATTACCTCTAATAATAATATTATTATAAATTTGTTTGAAATGGCTTAGGAGTCGGGATTCTAAACCCTATCATGTGAAAATGGGGCTCCGTGATGGGGAATTGAGGAGCTGAGGATGGGACACCGTGTGGGGGCACAGACGAATGGAGGATGGGTGGGAGCTGGGCATTGATGAGTAACGTGCGCAGGTTGAAGGTGAAGAGCATAGGTTGTGCAACATGAAGGGAGGAGGATCGAGGAAGTGGTGAGGGTGTAGCAGTGGCGACAGGGAGAAGGAACGTTGTTGGCGTAAAGGGAGATGGCACGTGAATGGATTGGAGTGACGAGGATGATCAACGAGGGGAGAGCGGGTGATGCCACGGGGTGTGAGCTAGGATAGCAATGAAAGGGAGGCGCGTGGAAATGGGAGTGGGAGAACTGGTGTAGTGCAGTGCAGTGGTAAGGAAGTGCAGGCGCGGTATGGATATGTGGAGGGCGTGTGGAAGGAAATGGCCGCAGGGGGACGAGGGAAATATGTGACAGATACGATGCTAGTGGGAGAATATATGATTGATTGGCAACATTTGGGAAGGAGTGCAGTAGACTTATGGGTGATGAGGGAGGATGGTGAAGTGCACAGGAAGTGAGGGTGCATGGAGGTGTTGGAATGGAATGTAGAGTCGGATGTGAGGGAAGCACACAGATCTGAGGGCGTAGGTATATGGAAGTGAGGAGTGTTGGGGGGAATGGAAAATGAGGGGTCAATTGACGTCCTATGGAAGAATGAATTGGAAAATTGGAGTATGGAGAGTGGGTGGAGTCAGTGGCAGTGCAGGTGAAGACAAACAAGGTAGAGGGATAAAGTGAGGGTCAAAGAATAGCTTCAGAGAACCTATGAGAATGATAGGTAAAAGATACTATATGGCCAAAGGCCTGGATCAGAAACGAAGCTTTGATACCATTGAAGTGGTAAAATCCGTTTCTTAACGGAATAACCAGCATAAATACGATAAAAGAGAATAATCCATAAAAGGATAAAAATTAGTTTTGATAATTGATAAAATATAGGATGATCATTACAATGCAATTTTGGCCTTTAAATAAGCCATTTGTTCCTTTTCAATGGAAATACACGTCTCTTTAGTTTTTAATTAATTAATTGATTAATGTATTATTCATTAATATTAATATTAATGATATTAAAATTAATATTTAATGTTTTTTTTTTTTTGTTCTACTAGAGGAATCGGCAACGACGTCGGTATCGTACTCATATGACATGGGGTTGAATCCCAGCGGCTACCACTATAACCCCTAGGCAATCCCAGCGAACCCCCCCTTGACCTGCCCGTGCATTTTCCCAGGATCGAACCAACGACCTGCACAGCGGCCCGCACGCCTTAGGAGAACGTGCAGTGGCCAACTGGCCTACCTGTGGGGGGCTAATATTTAATGTTATTTTTATTCATTCTTATGTTCATTATTTTATATAACATACAGTGCATTGATTTCAGTGTTATTTGATTTAGTTCAATTAACTATGGTTCTTGAGTGAGTATAGTACATTGATTTTAGTGTTATTCGATTCAGTTCAATTGATTATGGCTCTTGATTGAGTATAGTGCATGATTTTCAGTGTTATCTGATTCAATTCAGTTGACTATGGCTCTTGATTCAGTACAATGCATTGATTTCATTGTGATTCGATACAATTCAATTGATTATGTCTCTAGATTGAGTGCAGTGCATTGATTTCAATGTTGTCCAATTCAATTCAATAGACCATGGCTCTTGATAGGGTATAGTGCATTGATTTCAGTGTTATCCAATTCAATTCAATTGACTATGGTTCTTGATTGAGTACAATGCATTAATTTCAGTTTTATCTAATTCAATAAAATTAACTATGGTGCTTGATTGTGGTACAATAATTCAGGTTATCATGTCTTCTCATAATGGAGGTATGGATGGTTTGCATGTTGAAGAAGTAAGAAAATAGACATGAGAACATGTTAGGAGACATATAAATAAGTTAGCATATATCACTAATGAACAAAAGGAAGAACGAAGAAGGAAAAAATGAACAACAAAGAGAACGAGGACAAATTCAATCATAACAAATGACAACTGACCATGAGCATTGTTGGTGGAACCATGAGCTTTAGTTATGGAACCATCAGCATTGTTGGTGGAACCATGAGTACTATCTATCTGTGGAACCATGAGCATTGTCCGTGGAACCATGAGCATTATCTGTGGAACAATGAGCTTTAGTTATGGAACCATGAGCATTATCGGTGGAACCATGAGCATTGTTGGTGGAACCATGAGCTTAAGTTATGGAACCATGAGCATTGTGGTGGAACCATGAGTACTATCTATCTGTGGAACCATGAGCATTGTTGGTGGAACCATGAGCACTATCCGTGGAACCATGAGCTCTAGTTATGGAACCATGAGCATTGTTGGTGGAACCATGAGCATTATCGGTGGAACCATGAGCATTGTTGGTGGAACCATGAGCTCTAATTATGGAACCATGAGCATTGTTGGGGAACCATGAGCACTATCCGTGGAACCATGAGCATTGTTGGTGGAACCATGAGCACTGTCCGTGGAACCATGAGCTCTAGTTATGGAACCATGAGCATTGTTGGTGGAACCATGAGCTCTATTTATGGAACCATGAGAATTATTGGGGGAACCATGAGCTCTAGTTATGGAACCATGAGCACTGTCCGTGGAACCATGAACTCTAGTTATGGAACCACGAGCATTGTTGGTGGAACCATGAGCTCTAGTTATGGAACCATGAGCGTTGTTGGTGGAACCATGAGCTTTAGTTGTGGAACCATGAGCATTGTTGGTGGAACCATGAGATTTAGTTATGGAACCATGAGCACTGTCCATGGAACCATGAGCTTTAGTTATGGAACCATGAGTATTATCGGTGGAACCATGAGCATTGTTGGTGGAACCATGAGCTTTAGTTATGGAACCATGAGCATTGTTGGTGGAACCATGAGTACTATCTATCTGTGGAACCATGAGCATTGTCCGTGGAACCATGAGCATTATCCGTGGAACCATGAGCTTTAGTTATGGAACCATGAGCATTATCGGTGGAACCATGAGCATTGTTGGTGGAACCATGAGCATTGTGGTGGAACCATGAGTACTATCTATCCGTGGAACCATGAGCATTGTTGGTGGAACCATGAGAACTATCCGTGGAACCATGAGCTCTAGTTATGGAACCATGAGCATTGTTGGTGGAACCATGAGCATTATCGGTGGAACCATGAGCATTGTTGGTGGAACCATGAGCATTATCGGTGGAACCATGAGCATTGTTGGTGGAACCATGAGCTCTAATTATGGAACCATGAGCATTGTTGGGGGAACCATGAGCACTGTCCGTGGAACCATGAGCATTGTTGGTGGAACCATGAGCACTTTCCATGGAACCATGAGCTCTAGTTATGGAACCATGAGCATTGTTGGTGGAACCATGAGCTCTATTTATGGAACCATGAGAATTATTGGGAGAACCATGAGCTTTAGTTATGGAACCATGAGCACTGTCCGTGGAACCATGAGCTTTAGTTATGGAACCATGAGCATTGTCCGTGGAACCATGAGCTTTAGTTATGGAACCATGATCTCTAGTTATGGAACCATGAGCATTATCGGTGGAACCATGAGCATTGTTGGTGGAACCACGAGCTTTAGTTATGGAACCATGAGCACTGTCCGTGGAACCATGAGCATTGTCTGTGGAACCATGAGCTTTAGTTATGGAACCATGAGCATTATCTGTGGAACCATGAGTACTATCTATCTGTGGAACCATGAGCATTGTTGGTGGAACCATGAGCACTGTCCGTGGAACCATGAGCTCTATTTATGGAACCATGAGCATTGTTGGTGGAACCATGAGCTCTATTTATGGAACCATGAGAATTGTTGGGGGAACCATGAGCTTTAGTTATGGAACCATGAGCACTGTCCGTGGGACCATGAGCATTGTTGGTGGAACCGTGAGCACTGTCTGTGGAACCATGAGCTCTAGGTATGGAACCCTGAGCATTGTTGGTGGAACCATGAGCATTATCGATGGAACCATGAGCATTGTTGGTGGAACCATGGGCTCTAATTATGGAACCATGAGCATTGTTGGTGGAACCATGAGCACTGTCCGTGGAACCTAAAAATTACCTTGCCAAAGAATTCCCCTCTGAAGAGAGAAAATTGATGGGCTCCTCTTATCAAAATTATCAAATTATTCACATTGCATTAGTTGCGGGTGCACTATTGAAAAATATTTTTTCATCCCCAATTATCATCCCTTATTTGAAGTTTTTTTTATATGAGTGTTTACTGGATCGCATTGGAGTTGTTCCATTTTACTTGGACTCACAACTTGTCTAAATGAGATCATCTTCAAATCCTACCTAGAGTTTGTGTTTGTTATGGTTTTGTTCTTGGTCGAAAGGAATGTTGCAATGCTTTGTTAGTTGGATGATTTATTTCCAACTCTTGACAAGTTTATTACAAATTTTGAAAGTTTGTTTCCACGTGATATGTAGCACGATTGAAATCCTCTTATTCCACAATGCATAACAAGTTAAAGTATTATACTTTCTAGTGTGTCACATTGACACTAAATTTTCCATCTTGCGCCAAAGTTTCTTCCTTATATAAAGTGTGAATTTCAAATCGTCATACTTTAAAAGGGTTTCATATTGCGATGTATCGGTCACCCAAAGAATTTATCGCTGCAATGTGTATATGATGTATCATAGACTTGAAAAATTGTGTCCTTGTGATACATCACAAGTTCCAAAAGTTATTCGTTTCCAGCGGAACACCATGTCACTTAACTCTCTCGTTCCTTCATCGCAATTTAAAATATATTTTCTTCACAATGTGTCAGTGAGTCCTAAAATTTGGTTTCTTGAGATACTCTCGGTCCCAACAGGTTCATTTTCTTATCACAAATCTAAATACTTGTATCAGGTGACATACCATGAATCACAAAGACATTGGTCTAGCAAGTTGGTTCATTATAGATCCTGTGGGAGCCCACACCCATGAAGGAAAAATCTATGAATAACACCTTATTAGGGCACAGTTCCTGTCAAGTAGATTTCATATTGGGGTAGAGTTCCTGTCGGGGCAGAGTTCCTATCGGTCAGAGTTCCTGTCAGGGAACTCTGGTCCCGACAAGAACTCTACCTGACATGAACTCTTCCCCGATAGTAACTCTTCCCCAATATGAAATTTGATCAACTAATAGGAACCTAACTAACAAGGTAGTAACTTTGCCCTGATAGGATCTTTGCTCAACATGAACTCTCCCCCAACAGGAACGTTTCCTGACAGGAAATTTTTCCAACAAGAGCTATGCTCAACTAGAATTCTAATCGATTGGAACTTTTCCCGATAGGAACATTGCCCCAATAGGAACTCTGCTCTGTTATGAACTCTACCTAATAGGAACTCTTTTCGACCATAGTTCCTAGAGAATGGGGAATCTTAATAACAAGACCAAAGTATATATGGTCGACAAGAGCTATGAAAGATAGGAACAATACCAGAAAATAAATATGACCAATAAGAACTATAATGAACATCAACTCTGCCTGATAATAACTACAACTGATAGAAACTTTGACCAGGAAACTATGAGCAATAGGAATTGTGCCCGAATAGAACTTTTCTTAATAGGAACTTTGCCCCAAAATAACCGAAATTTCTCAGTGCAAGAGGTAAGAGTGTCATGTTATTAACAACTATCACCAACCAAATAATACAAAAATATTTACTTCATTTCTTCTCAAAGAATACGACTAAGCAAATCTGAACTGTAATCATTGGATTTTGTAAAACAATTATCAATGAATTCTAAAAATAGAAACCTTTATCCAGATGAATCTAACTATGAAAACCTGTAGAGAGATGTGTAAAGAATGTAACCAGAACTGCAAATTTGATGTTCAAAAGCATTCCCAATTCACATTAAGGTCTTCCACTTAATAACTAAATTCACATTAAGGTCTTCCACTTAATAACTAATAAGCCCAAATGTTCCTCATTTATTAATACGACAATAAATCCAGGAGACCGACTATTTGCTATGCATGTCTCTATAATGTTAGAGAGGATAGCCATAAAAGTTATAACCAACATTGTTGCATGGGCGAAAAGAATATTGGATGTGATCTTTCCCTATTATCTTTCCATTGCATACAAGGCCGAAGAACTCAGGTATCGCTACAACCTTTACGCAGAACTGGATAACCATTGCAACTCATCCTTTTCCGACCGTCTGCGTCCTGCTAAAGAAGGCCAAAATCTCATCATTCATGTAAATGAAAACGCATTTCTTCCTCTAAACGTTACTACCACACACGGACATCCATCTAGCTTAAATATTTGAATCAAAACAAAAAAGCAATAAAGCAATGAACTAAGAATAAAATCTATCCATGCAATTCATCCATACCTTTGAATAAAAATACGAAGGTCTCTGCCTAAGCTGCGGGTATTTGTTGTAGCAGTCATGAAAGTGAAAAATTTTGCAGAACGAAAATACTAATGTTTTTAGAGATCCGTTTTAGCGGGGATTAAAGGGAGAGGAGAGGAGAGGAAAGAAAATCCCAAAAAGCACAGTGAAAGCAGATTCCTGCTAGAAGCAATCACGATCGACAAATCCACAGCAACCATGGACATCGTGCTTTTAAAAAGCACCAAAATAGTCTCGTCCAACCGTAGCCAAAAAACACGCTAAAATTTGGCTTCTTGCTCAGCCTTCGATCCCACCCAGCGACCAATTGATGCTCAGATTCTCATCATTTCCAAATATGTTGAGGCAATTGCAAAGCCTGGTAGTCGTGACCACCTCGCAAAAAAATGGTATCAATTCGAGTGATAATAATAAGAAGGATCGCTATGCGACATACATTCCACGCTTCGTAGAGAGGACTCCCGCAATCCCATTTGGAGACATTAACAACATTCGGTGGATCGATTTTGTTTTCCATCAGTTCCCCTCTAGTTTCCCGTGCTTCATTCAAAATTCAAATTAAAAATAGAGCGGGGAATGCATTGAAAATTCAAATTCAAATTTTCCCCATACCCGTCTCCCTTAGGCAAGGCTGCAACATATTTTCGTGGACATGTGGACCTGTTTACATCAAATTGAAACATTAAAGGCATTGGATAACTGGAGAGTAGTTGCCGTAAAGTAATCCCCGCTGGTCGAAAAGTAATCGCGTGGATATGCAATGGATCACCATGGCGGATGGCCATACCTTATGGCATAAAGAGTTGTGCGTCTTTGACAGTGGACAGACTCGTCTTAAATACGAGTCTGTCGGTTGAATAAGGCTCGTTGTTTCTCATCTATGTTATCGGTTGAACTAAGATGACGCCATTTCGTACAAATATACATAGATCCAAACAATATATTATGTAACTAGCCAACACCAAAGGGATGTCTAAACCGACAAGTAAGAGAAGCCAACTATAGTATCCCTTAATAGTTGAAGGCATATAATGGAGTTAGCTTATTTAAGGAAGCTGAAGAGAATGAAAGCTACAATAAGATCACTAAATCATAAAAGATATTTCAGTCCAATAGAGAGTTTTACTATGAGATCATATGATTATGAGTGACATGTAGTGTAAACATAGGGAATTTTGAGGCTAAGAATGTGCAACCAACCAACCAACCAAGTTGAAGAACAAAAATTACAAATTAAAATCCACATAATACATGCTTAAATGAATTTATGATTGGTTAGGGATCTAAATGAGGATTTTTGACATAGGAGAATCCCCGCAGATCAAGAAATCATGCAAGAATTTTTCCCCGCTTGGTTCATTTTACATTTTGTTCAAGTTATGCTAGCATTTAATCTCGATGATTTAATTTTCAAAATATTCCATCGATTCAAGATCGGACAGTGCAATTATTAAGGGTTTAAAGGACATCCAAAAGGAAAAAAATCCTGGAAAAATAGCTTAGTTAAATAATGAAAGGAAATATTGCACATATACTATTTAGAAATTTCTACTTGCCTCTTATGTGAGAGAGAATAGAAGGTGCATGTCTTAGGTGTGCACATAAGCACATTAGGTTAAAGGTGGTTAGGTGTGTGTCTTAGGTTGCTTAGGAGAGTTTATTTGGTAGATTAAATGGATTATGTTAGTATCTTAGGTGACTTGTATTATAATTGACACTTTGAATTATGTGTAATTTATAATTGTTGTGAGAGTAACAATATTTATACATTAACTCTTTATATAATGTGAACTATTCAAGCAATTTTTCTAATGTCAACTATTCATCCAAGTCCAATAGTGGTCCAATAGCATGTGAGAATCAATTCACCATCAAGATCTTAATCAAGAAGGAGCTCAATTAAAAAGGGAAATCATAACAATACTCAATTTGAATTAGTTGATCACTTTATTAAATAAGATCTATTACATATCCATATCAATTTGATCTTGAACTTCATTCAATTCAATATGTAGATGATCAACTTCATAATTTGTATCCAACCTTTCAAAATAATTATAAATATAAACCCACCCCCACTTTCTCTATCTCCTCCTTTCCCTAACCCCCTCTATCCCTCCCTCTCTCCCTAACCATCCTCCTCCTCCTCCTCTCTCTCTATCTCTTTCTCCAACCCCACCTTTCCCTAATCCCCCTCCCCTTCTATAAACCCAACCCCCCCCCTCTCTTTATCTCCACTAACATTCCCTCTCTATCTATTCCACATTCCCTAACCCCCTTTCTCTTTGTTTATGTATTTGTTTATGTGTCTCCATCTATCCCTCCCTAACCCCGCCCCTTCTATCTCTCCCTATATAAAGAGTGCACATGATAGAAAGGGCGAGTTAGGAAGGGAGTAACAAATAGAGACACATAAACACATTTCCCTAACCCCCTCCCTCTCTATAAACCCACCCCCCTCTCTCTCCTCCATTCCCTAACCCTCGTATCTCTCCCTCTCTCCCTAACCCTCCCAAATCTCTCCCTCTCTCCCACCCCCCCTCTCTTTTACTCTCTCCCTAAACCCCATCCTTTATTTATCTCTCTACCACCCTCTCTCTCTCTCTCTCTCTCTCTCTCTCTCTCTCTCTCTCTCTCTCTCTCTCTCCATTCTTCCTAGTTGGATGGTGGTGGGAGTCAACATGGAGATATCTATTGGTGTGTATCTTATTCCGGTAGACATGGTGGGATACTGAGCCATCCCTTTTCTTGGTAACCAAGACATCAAGGAAAGTGAAGCAGCGATCCTTTTCTACTTTCATGGTGAACTTAATGCATTCTGATTGGTTATTTATATGATCAAGGAAGGCATTTAGTTGATCTCTACCATGCGGCTAGATTGCATTAGTGTCATCAATGTACCTCTTCCATACTTTTGGTTTGAGAGGGGTAGTGTTAATGAATATGATCTAAAAGTGATTCATGTATATGTTCACTACCACAGGAGATAGAGGAGAGCCGATAGCCCCACCTTCAATATGTTCTTAAATTTCACCATGGAAACTAAAGTACATAGATTTTAAACAAATTTTAACCAGTTTGGTCGCCTTAATGTCAGTGACGTTTTCAATGACTTGGATAGTATCATTCATGAGGATCTTAGTGAAAAGAGACACCACATCAAATTTCACCATGATATCATTTCCACCAATTTTTAGAGTCTTTATGTTATTCACAAAGTGGGTTGGATCCTTTATGTAAATAGAAGTATGTGCAAAGAGAGGAGGATTTCTAGCATGAAATTTCGCAAGTTGATACCCTGGAAATCCAATTACATGTTAACAATTGGCCTTAAGGGAGATCCATCCTTGTGTATTTTTGGAAGTCCATAAATGTAGGGCATAATACACCCATTGGATCTCACTTTCTTCTCTGTACTTTCATCAAGAGATGAATATTCAATGACATCTTTGACCTCTTTCATAATTTTTTTTATCAGGTGTCTTGCAATCTTCCTAGAGCAATCGATTTGGGTTAAATGCTCCCTTTTTACTAGTTTGTAATTAGATTTAGACTAAGGAACCTATTCGGTAGGACAAAATATACCATGGCTATTATTTTTCCATAACTTTATTAGTTGTTCAATTTCAATGGTGGTTTTAGCTATGCATAACATAATAACTTTTAAAAAATAAAAGAAAACCTCATTTTAATAATTTCATTTGTAGACTTACCAATCAAGTTACTCAAATATGGTGGGATGATGAGCATTTTGCATATAATAGACTTTATATGAATTTGATTTAGGTGTATATTTCATACTCAACTTCTAAATAACCGCTATAGACCTAAAATTCTCATTTCTATCTCCATTAAAAATAACTGAACAATATTTTCTTGTTAGTTTTCAATTGGTTTTAGAGACATTACATTGTCTCTAATTTGAATTCTTCTCTTTATGTTACCCATTTAGTATAAACAATATTCCTTGAACATTAGAACATCTTTGTGGTCTCTGTTTATCTATGTTCTCTCTACTTTTTCTTTTTCTTTTAATGTGACTTAAGTTCTTTGGAAACTTGTAATCTTGGTACCCTTGTGCTCAACACATGAAGCATTTTCCATTGAGCTTTCCTTCTCTTCCCCTTGGAAATCCTTGATCTCTATGAGCTTCATAAAAATTTTTATAAGCTTTACCTTATTGAACTTATGTTGGTACCTTGTATATCATCTACTAGAAATGTTACTGCCACTACCGCTTGTTCCAATGCGATGCGAACTATGATTATTCTTGATAATTTATCTTAATCCTTGAAGGCATATTGGTATGCCTCTACGACACACTATCTTAGCACCATCTTAATATATTGTCTTGCATAGCATATTTGATACTGGGGGCATATCTATAAATGACCTCTTTAGTTTAATCGATTGGTAAGATATGATATGCAACCTATGAAACTATTAAATTCATTTTTTATCCACATCTCCTTTTATCTCATGTTTTCTAGCTCCCTTAATAGCTTATGGGAATAGTACACAAACAAGAAATCCTTTTTAGCATGGATACTATCTTTTGCTAAGCCCAAATCTCCAAATATTATATTTTCCTTTATTCTACCCGACTAATTATTGATTGTCACACCACAAGTATTGATGAACCCTTATCATGGTACTTATAATACTTACTCCCCCAAGGTCTTTGATTTGCTCGAATTTAATGAATTTCTTAATCTCCCCAGTCTAATTTATGAGTTCATCTAGGTTTACGTTGCTTGAGTAGCTATGAGTCTCCATGCTAAGTCTACCTATCAAATATTTCGAGGCACTTATGATTATCTCCTTTACATTCTTATTTTCTTTAGATTCATTTATTAAAACATCTTATTCCCATTCATAACACTCAAATAACATATATCCATTACAATGCCCCTTCTATATGTTTCCTTCCAAACATCCATTCTATCATACATATGAACCTCAAAAAAATTTATTTATTTAATTATCATATTTGTTTTTCTTTAACCCATTTGACTAGCATCCATTCTCCACTTCTATGTGCTATTATGTTATTTGTCTAAAATTTTCCCTCTCAAGAATCTACACAATGATCTTCATTCCAATAGAACTACATTTTCTATAAACAATTCTACTAGCAAAATTCGTTTAGCAAAATCATTTTCACAAATGAAAGTATTGAAAAATTCCATGATACCACAAATGTTGTTTATGTTTAAATGGAATGCTACACTTCTCAAAAAAAACAAAATAAAATGAAGGTAAAAGCACAACCATCAATACACAATATAAAATTTAATGCAAGACAACTATTATGGAAAAAAATAAAATTCATATAAAAACTATTACATACAAGCCTCAATGATGTCTTCTTTTGTAAGAGAACACATACATTTCACAAAATATGGAAAATACTATCAAACTAACTCTTCAATTAAAAAAGAATCCATTATAAATTTCCTTATTGGCTTTATATTCCTCTTCTTCTTTTTATGTGTCGAGAGTTCTCAATAATCTCTATTTCCATATGATTGGATGAAATCTATTCTCATTTTCGCTCCTTTTCCTTATAAAAGTTTCTCCTCTCAACCATCTTCCCATCAATCACTTTAAACGATAAAAAATTCCACATACCTCATTCTTTCAGCCGTTCCACTTGTGTTATTCTCATATCACTTTTTATTATTCCCATATCATTTTTTCTATGAATGGCAAATTTAAAAGTCATATCGAATATGTGCTAATTTTCACAGTTTTCTCCTTATAGCAATTTTCATATTAGTAGGAGAGATCCATCTGCGAAGATTATACGAGAGACCAAATATTTCTTTGGAAGACCAATTTAAATTTGGAATCTACAAATCTACGATCATGTTGAAAGCCCACATTGTGCAACAATAGTATCGACAATATTATAAATTATTCTCCTTACCACATAGTGCAACAATAGTTCCACAATATTAGTAATTATTCTCCTTAATATAAACAACAGTTACATGATATTTGAATTATTCACATAAAATGTTTAGTGAGATCACATATTCACCCAATTACAAAGAGTACGCTGACATCAAAACAATGAACAAGATGACTAACTTCTTAGCTAAAGAAAAAATTATTTAAAATGCATGGATGCACGGGCAGTGGGCAGATAGATCTGGCCGTCATGTTTCATTTTCCATGACTTTCTTTTACTTCCTTTTCCATGACTTTCTTTTACTTCCTTTTTGGATTCCTTTTTGTGATGCTCGTGGAATACATATCCCCCTGCTCCCACTGCAGCTGCTGCTGCAACACCCTCCTCAATCTTGTGTCTCTGCGCATTCTCTGGATCCTTCTTTGCTCGGTGTTTGTCGTACTGCATACACACAATATTACAATAATTATTATTCTGATGATATATATGTAAAGCTATCATCTAAGCGAATCTTTCGGTCCACAGCATTCTAGTTTATCGATTGGTCACAAGACCCAGGAATTTAAGATTCACAACAGCATTAATACATTCGAACAATAAAAATAAATTGATTTCATCAGCATTTAGATTAAAATGAAGGAAATAAAAGATATATTAATTACCAATGCAAACGTTCCAGCAGCAACTGCTCCCAGCTCCCCTAAATGCTCCATTCGCTTATGCTTTTTCTCCTCCTTCATCGCCTTCTCGTACGGCGTCGAGTTCTGCTTCTCCTCTTTCTTCTGATGGTGGTAGTGATGGCGGTGCTCGTGTCGTGTTTTTCCTGAGACATCCTTTCCAAAATCTGTATTGCAATTCTACAACCTCACAATGGTCAAAACGGAATCAAAATATATGACAAGGGAATTGAAGGAATGGAACAGACCCCTTCTTCAGCCTGAACAAAACTCAAATTGAGTAGATGAGATTAGATGAGGGAAGCATAGGGAATTGCCCTTCTCTATATAGCCGGTGTTTAATGTTAAACAAATAATATGTGGAAATCGTGTTCACGCGGCATTACGTTTCACTTTCCAGAAGAGCAGAGCCGGCAAGAGCCAACAGAACCAGCAGGATTATCACGAAGGGTCACTTTTTCCAACTGGAGCCATGCCTGCCGCAATCAGAGCGAGTCACACAACCCTTCGCTAACATCGCTGGATCTCTCTGCTTGGCTCCCGATGCAAAAATGTGAAAGCCAATGAGGGCAAAATACGAAGAATAAGCGGGAAACATTCAAAATTCAAATTAAAAATGGAGCCGGGAATGCATTGAAAATTCAAATTCAAATTTCCGTCCCATTCCCATCTACGTTACGCAAGTCTGAAACGTATCTTCCACGGCGAGCAAGTCTGAAACATATGTTGTCAGCCCGCGTTCGTGTGAAGTGATGGTGGGAGGTGGAACAACGCTGGCAAAATCCGGTGGCTCGCCTAGCCATGTGATGTTGTCAGCCCGCGTTCGTTCGTGTGAAGTGATGGTGGGAGGTGGTTCGCCTGAGCCCGTAGAGTTAAGTGGATTAGACCAGAAGTTTTCCGTCGACGGAATGGATACAGCCATGAAAGATGGATAGCGCATATGCCCATGGATGTTATGGATGAATACGAATGGACCCTCACACTAGACAGGCTCGCATTAAATAAATTTCTGTCTATTCGATAAGGCTCGCCCTATATATATAGGCTAGGATCTATGTTTATTCCCCCAAAAAACCATTCTTTATAATATGTGTCACATCTTATTTTTTAATTAAGAAAAATAAGAATTCAAATTTGGACGGCTAAAGTGTATATATATATATATGAGGGATTCTTATTCCATAAACAAGGTAAATAGCTGCAAAGCAGCTAGTCCCTTCCTTGAGATATGGCTATGTACTTACAAAATATTTAATATTTTTGATATTATTCTTATTGTCAATTATTCTTAAGAAAAACTTTTGTTGAAAGCATAACCTTTAGAATGTTTTTTTATGTTTTATGTTGTTTATATTTTCTAAAAAATAATTTGATGACCTAAGATATAAACCAATATCATTCCAAGCCAACAATAAGAAAATGAAAATGATAATTTGTAATATTTTTTCATGATGATAATGACCATAATAATTTGTATTAATTTTTCATGATGACAATGACAATAATAATTTGTAATAATTTTTATGATAACAAAAAATAAAAATGACAATAATAAAAATGATAATTATGACAATGATGATGACAATGGAAGTATATGGGTCTCCCTCTCCTCCAGAATTCAAACTAAAAACCCTAAACAAAACACTAAATCTCTACCACATTTGTATATTGTTTGTTATTTTATATCGTTTATTAATAATTTTTATAAACATGTTTTAATGAATTACATCAATACTCAATTTAATATTAGTGTTAATGAGTGACTAAACTTCATTAATGAGATATTTGATAAGAGAGATGAAAAAAGTAAAAAATGATTGAAGCAACTCTAAAAGAAAAGAAATAATAATATCAACATAATAATAATAAGAGAGATGACAAAATTAAAAAGTTAATATCAACATAATAATAATAATAATTATAATTACTTTATATTAATAATTTTAAATAATTATATTTTTTTTCAAAATTTCAAAAAATGCACACCTAGATTTTTACAATTCATGATAGCTTTGTAAAAAAATGATTTTTAGTTTTATACAAATTTCAAAATTTAATCACAAACAAAGTTTTATAGTGAAAATTTATAGTGAAAATATATTGAATAATTTTTACAAGCCTCTCATTTAAACAAAAATATATTGAATAAAACTTTAAAAAACATCATTCACTCTGAACAGAATTTTGATCACGGTAAAATTCTGTTCAACTAATTTCGCATTCGCAGTTCATCGGAATCTTGTAAAAATTGTTTGATGTGAACAGAATTTTACCGTAGATTTTGCTGTATTATTAGCATATTCCTTCAACGACAAAAGGAGGTTGGAGTTTGGTAAGGTATGGTTGGAAGGCGAGCAATCTTCGTTGTACACATACATCCAGTTTACCCAGTTTGTGCTTCGTTGTCACTCCTCCGGATTCCCTTCCTTGCAAGATCAAGGAAAACAAATTTGGATAGTTTTATGTATATATAAACGGAGATGTTTTGGTTTCACGTAATGGCCAGGGTTGCTGTATTAATAATAAGGCCATGGTGAAAACGGGGCGTGGAGAGAATAAAAGCAGCAACAGTGGATTTGGACACCCAGATTTATTATTTCATGACTGTATTTAAATACCAATTGGACACCCAGATTTATTATTTCATGACTGTATTTAAATACCAATCCTCTCGAGCAGCATCAAAACCAATCCTCTGCCATTGCCAGATACAGCACACTTTGATTAGATTATAGTCCTAGGATATAAGGAATTGTGATGTATCCGAGTCTCAAAACAAATTTCAAGCCCTTTAATTACATAAACCCTTATTTCTAATAAAAGCATGGAAATCACATGAACGCAGCTTTTAAGAAAGAAGAATATTATTTAGAAATGGTTTTTTTGCCTGACCTCCTCAGGAATCGCTTGAACTCCATGCCGGATTGTGGATCTTCAATTGGCCAGAGCCAGAGCCAGAGCCAGAGAAAAATAGCAAATACCGAAGAAGTCCATCCGTACATAGGTTTTAGTCTCTTGCGTCATACAAAACCAGATAAAAAAACACAGCAGTGAAGGCAGCCACGCAAACAAAACTCAAAACTTAGCAACAAAAATTCCAATGGAAAAGAAGGAAAAAAGCAATGCATCATAGAAACACAAACAAGACTCCAATAAAAAGGAAAATATAGAAAGGCCATAACTAGAAAAAAAAAAGTGAAAGGCCAGAGCAAAATAATACACACAAAAGCTAGTTGGAACGCCATTTCTGAAATTGTGCCCGGATTCGAGTTGAAGTGGGTTTAAATAGAGATCAAGCATCCAACGGCTAGAGACAAAAAGCTTCTGAACAGTTGAAAAAAAAATGCAGCATACAGACAAGAGTTCGAACCGTTGAAATGCTTTTGTGCAAGAAAGCAAAAGCTTTTCGATGGAGACTTCTTTCTCCAGACTTATCCAAATTTTAGTTAGAAGCTGGCAGCGTTCTGCTTACATTTGTCATTAACATAGCTGAATCTGCGTGTGTTGTCCGCCTGTTTTTACCGCCACCTTGTTATAAATAATTTGGCCAAGTTTTAACTCCTAAATCACATTACACGTTGCTACATTAATTTGGCCAAGTTTTAACTCCTAAATCACATTACACGTTGCTACGTTAAGCAACTAAATCGCATATTCATAACACACGTATTGGAAATAATACTTTATAATTTGTTATGGAGATTGTTGCCACTCACATTTGTGCGTGTATGAACGACCATGCATGGACACTGAACGTGGACAGAGGGAGGTGGGCTATGCACGAATTGGACATCGTGTCTGTGGAAGCATATATATTATTGCATGTTTTCATTCCAAATGTCGAAAATGCCCCCATTTGTCTATTTGGTGCATGTCAAACACGTAACCGGGATAGAATGAAACTTATGAATAGTGGTGAGCTTATCAGTCTCCATGTGTTCACTGCAATATAATCGACAACATTTGTAAAACTGATCTGTTCTCAGATGACTTGAACTTAGTGGTAATTGAAGACGTTTTATGTGGGATCAGAACAAGACAAACCAGAAGTAGAGGAAACACGGAGACGTTCCACGTATGGTTGCAATTCAGACTTGTGTAATCGCGTAGTTCCTCCAGCGCTTATCTTCATGCACAACCCTACCATCTCGCTACACCCATCTTTTTGTAAAAAAGACGAGCAATCCCCATTACTCTGTACAGAATCATACCCACATCTCATGTCTGGAAAATCAGGAATGCTCAGAGTACTTCCGTCGTTTTGGAACCCACGACCAACCGCGAATCTGGAAGGCAAAGAATTAATATAATATGAATTCGGCGACAAAGAAAACTAGGCTTCATTCAAATTCAAGCCACTACTGCGACTGGGTGACATGAAATAAGCCAAATCGTTGCCATGGTTTGCAGAAAGAAAGATCGCTAAAAAAGGACCAGGGAAATGGTCCCATAGAAAACGCAGGTTGCTCTATAAATTCAGCACAGTGCTTCCTCATCACATACTGCAAGTGCGCGTTATATCTCAATAGAGGTGTTATGAAGATCATATTTCTCTTCTATTGAATCTTTCTTATTATTATTATCGCTCTCATTCGATTGAATTCCGTCTTTCTCTCTGATTCTATTTTTGCAGGTCACCATGGCATTCGGTAAGTTTTCGTTGTTCTGGCTAGTTGTTGTTCTCAGTTTGATTTCTGTCATAAAATCCAATGGAGTCCGACATGGGAGATCACATTATGAAGAGGAAACCGAGGAGGAGGGGCATGATCAGTTCATATTTAAAATGGAGAGAAGATGGAAAAGAATAGATGCAGAAGCATGCCAGGTCAGAGTTGTTCCCATCTTCAAGAACTGCATCTCCGCTGCAAAACTACGAACTCAACTGCATCGAGATGGATCCGAACTCTCTCTTGGTTCCTCAATATATAACTGCACATCTGTACATGTATGCTTATAAAGGTCTGTTAGCGTTTTGTTTTTGAAAGGAAGCTATGGATTATCAATAGGGTTGTTTTTTTTGAAGGAAGCTATGGATTATCAGTAGTTTGATTGCATTTTATATTTTTCTAGTTATGTGATTGCTTGGATTTGTTGTACAGGAAAAGAAAGAGTAAGTTGGGTACACAACCAGAAATTGGTTGAACAAGATTTGGAAGCTGGGCATATTTATTACGTTCCCAAGGGCTCATTGTTCTACGTGATTAACACTGACAAAAAACAGAGATTGCATATCATCAATCTTGTGAACAATGAAAATCGCATTAATCCCCAGAGACACCATGAGGTAATTGGTTGGCGTATTTGCTTGATCGGATCATATGAAATGAGGATAATTGTTTGTTTTGATTTGATGAATTGGAGGTAATTGGTTTATGTTTTTGGTCTGCAAGTCGTTTTATGTTGCAGGTGGGCAGAACCCACCGACTATGTTAACGACAAAAGGAGGTTGGCGTTTGGTAAGGTATGGTTGGAAGGAGAGCAATCTTCATTGTACACATACATCCAAGTTTACCCAGTTTGTGCTTTGTTGTCACTCCTCCGGATTCCCTTCCTTGCAAGATCAAGCAAAACAAATTTGGATAGTTTTATGTATATATAAACGGAAACGGGGCGTGGAGAGAATAAAAGCAGCAACAGTGGATTTGGACACCCAGATTTGTACAGATACAAACTCAGATCTTCTGTAGATATGAAAGCAGATCTTCTGTAACCTCTCTGTCAGAATTGTAAATTCACATTTAATGCATGCTGAAGCTAATTTATCTCTTTTTATTGCTGCCACTAACCGCACGGAGCTACTACAACCGCGGAGCTACTACATGTTTGTTCACACTAATTATAACTCTAGGTAGAACAACAACTATTGTATTGTTGTTTTTTTGTGCACCTAAAAACATTCCTTTTTTAGGCAAGCAGCAGATGTATCGTTATTTCTTAGAGATTTATTTCTCACATTGAATGGGCACGTCTCGATGCGGTTCAACAACATGGAGACAAGTTAAACATTTCCATGCGCAGAAGTTAATGGAGACTAGATTTATTATTATTTTGTATTTTTTTTGGAGAGAGGAGGAGAGGAGACTTAGAGTTCTTCTTTTGTTTGTAGGATGTTAAATTGACATAGAAACCTATTCCGTTGGACATGGATGGATAGCTCAGATCTTCTGCAGATACGAAAGCAGATTCTAGGATTCTGTCCCGAACCAGAAGAACCAGAAGGACCAGCAGAAAACATTTTCAAACCTGGAACTTCTTTCTGCACAGTCTCACGGGTGCACAGTCTCACGGGTTAACATGTCAGCTAAGCAATTCAAATAACCAGGTTTATAAACAATGTCATAATCAAAATTGCTTAACCATAAAAACCATTTTAAACAATGTCATAATCAAAATTGCTTAACCATAAAAACCATTTTAAGATCCTGCTGCTATTTTCTGCCATCAAATTTTCATTCTTAAATATACCAGGCATAATTTTGAGATCTGTTCTTATTACAAATCTCACTGGTTTCAGATATAAAATAAAATGCTGCACTGTTTTCTTAACAGCAAGAATTTCTTTGTGACTGGAAGGGTAATTGAGCTCAGCGCCTTTAAACGATCCGGAGCCATAACCACAGATGTTAGATCTCCCATCAATCTCTTCTATTAGTACACCACCCCAGGTTGTACTAGAAGCATCAGTTTCAATTATCATTTTACCTGTTCCCTGTGGGAGACTAAGAGCAGGAAGTTGTTTTACTTTGGCTTTTATTTGCTGGACAGCCAGAGTCATCTTTTCTGACCAAGGAATTGGCTTCTTCTTAAGCCTTTGCTGCAGACAATGGATATCTGCTGCTTGACCTTTATAAAAAGGTCTGATGTAATTTAAGCACCCAAGGAATCTCTGCAGTTGGGTTTTCTCTGTTATTTGATCAGGAAAATGTTCAAAGGACTGGAGGACATGATTCTGCAAAACTACCTGACCATTCTTGATATGTAAACCCAAAAACTCAATTTCAGTTTTGCCTATCTCCATTTTACTTTTAGACAAAACCAAACCATGCTTAAAGACTAGCTCATAGAATTTCTGCAAATGCTTTAAATGATCTTGCAAATTTTTAGAGCAAATCAGAATATCATCAATGAAGACCGCTAGCCGAGGAATATCCCTAAAAATATCTTCCATTCTCTTCTGAAACTCTGAGGGTGCATTATTGATACCGAATGGAAGGACTTTCCACTGATACTGCCCATGAGGAACAACAAAAGCAGTTTTATATCTATCTTTCTGTTCTATCCCAATCTGATAAAACCCTGATTTTAAATCAAACTTACTAAAAATAGCACACCCATTGATTTTCTGGAGTAAGTTTGCTTTATCAGGTAAAGGGTACCTGATCTTCTGAAGCACCGCATTCAAGGGCTTAAAATTAACAACCAGACGGGGTTTACCTCTTTTTTGCTCAGAATGCTTGTTAACCACAAAAGCCCGACATGCCCATGGACTTTTAGATGGTTCTATTAATCCTTTCTTTAAGAGGTCTTGGACTTCACTAGAACAGAATTCTCTCTCACTCAGACTCATCAATCTTGCTGAAGCTTTCATAGGCTTTATCTTTTGTAAAGGATCAAAAGGTAAAGACACAAAATATTTTTCTCTTGTCCAAAAAGCATTTGGACTTTCTGAGCAACAATCTTTCTTAAGCTTTTCAGCAATCCCAGTTAAAAACTTCTCACCATGAAGTTCTGCAAAAGAAACACATCTTTCTAACTTATGCAATGAGGAGAGATTTGCAGATTTTTCTGGTGGACTTGGTATGGCTTTACCGAAAGCAGATCTTCTGTAACCTTTTTGTCATAATTGTAAATTCACATTTAATGCATTCTGAGAATGTGGCAATTTTATAAATTTTTATAATTTTTATTAAATTTATTTATTTTTATTTTAAAAAATGTCACCTTCCAACAGGGGTATTTTGTCAAATTATTTTGTCAAATCAAAGTACATAAATAGAAAATTAGAAATATTAAATTTCAAAAATTAAAAAAATATTTTATCATTTTCTAAAAATAAAATAAACAATCATTATTTTCAAAACATTACACAACAATTTCAAAATGAATAAAATTATTAAAAGTCAACTCAATTTTGGCGACCAAGCGATCGCTATATTCCCTACCATGGCAGGGACTAATAAACCAGAAGTTTTATAAAACAATTTCATATGTGATTAAATGCACCCCCGTCTCATACGGATCAACTAATTGGAATACTATGTTCCCTGCTACGCAGGAACAGTGAATAAATGCTCTAAATCCAATGTTAAAAAAAAATTCTGTAGTGGCGAGGTGGCAAAATTTGTACAACTGCTATTAAAAGTGAGGGGACTAAAAACCAATGTATAAATAATAATTTTTTAATTTTAGAAAAGTCTGCCAAGGTAGGTTATATAGCAATTGGTTTGCATTTATTGATCTATTAGTTTGCAAATTTTTATTTTAAATTTTTAAATAGTTTTTTATAGTTTTAGAAATTTTAATTATTAAATTGATTTTAAAACAAATAAATAATTATATTTTAAATTTTATAAATTATATATTTCTTATTTTTTATTGGCTATTTTTTTTAATTTTATTTTTGGTTGGCTAAATTTGATTGGACTAATTATCCCTACCTGGGATGTGACTTTTGTTAAATTAAAAATAAAATTAAAAAATTAAAATTTATAAAAAAATGCATTGATACACATGTATAGTTTTTAGGAATATAAAACATGTATAATTTTTGGGAATATAAAATAATGGTGTCAGGGCACTGTCCGACTCTCGGATGGGCCAATGCGTTCGCCAAGGATTTTTATTAATATAAATTCTAGTACTATAGTCATTAATTCTAAATTATGGATACAGTGATGCACATTAATTCTAAGTTACAGGTATAGCGTTGCGCATTACATACTGTTCCTGGACACCTGGACACTAAATTTGACTCGTTAATAGTGGAAAGAAACTTTTCACTAACAGTGTGGAGAACAACATGGCACCATCTCATTCATTCAGTGGACAACGATGTACATGTGGACCGCTCCACGGTAAAGGATTAAATAAATTCAGTAATCATCGGTTACCAAGTGTGGACAAAACCCTTCTGTGAAAAAAAAAGTGTGGACAAAACCCTTCTGTGAAAAAAAAAAGTGTGGACAATGTCAAAACCCAAAAATTTTGAAAAAATTTAAAACTTTTTACAAATAGCAATTAATGTTATTATATGCATTCCTCGATCTGTTTATTTTAGTCAAGTGATCATAAATATGTCTGAATGATCTGTTATTGTACTTAAATTTTAAATGTGAGTTTCATTTATCGTTTCTGATTGTTTTTCTGCTTTTCAACCACAAGGGGGAGTTGTCATCGCAGACTGGGCTTACTTAGCTTCCGAGCTAATGCATCAATTTGTCTTTCCACTTACAGGTATACAGGTAAAGTACGGGTCGGTGCAAATAACTTTTAAAGCATTATAATTCACTTAACTGTACCAAAATTGTTCAGTGAAAGTCTAAACATGCTAGACAGGTTGTCAAGTGTTAAAAGGTAGAAATCCCTTCCTGTAAAATTCATGTAATCTTGCTCATAGAGAGTTGACAATTTACATGAGAATGTGATAGCTATTATTCTTGATCAAAATGATTTAAGTATCCCTATGGAGTAATGTTCTTTGATATTATTATGGTGTTGCAATAACATCTCTTATCTAGCACTGTATAATGTCACTGGATTATGATACTCATACCATTTTTGCTTATCTATTGTTACTGTGTGATACCAAGTTGATTGACTTGAAAAATAATTTCGATTTACAGCTTGAATGCACAGGAGGCATCTGATATAAGTCTTCTCCTATCATGTCATAATTAAAGTTAGACTTTGTTTAGACTTTGCAGCTTCAACAGTAGAAGACCTGGAGTTAACAATATCTACTTTTGTTATTCCTAACAGTATAAGACGTTCTGTCAGATTACTACACCCAGCACTACTTCACTATAATAGAGTCTTGAATGAGGAGCAATATCTGCTGTTGTTTTCATGTAACTAGGGTATAAGAAATGTTGGTGATAGGTTATCGTGAACCACTTATAGTTAAATGTTACGTCATTTTCCTTATAATAATAAATTTTTTTTTATGTGAATCCATCTCATCTATATATAGAGTGCTCAAAACTAATATTGATCGCTATCTATAATTCATGATTTAATTGAAAATAAGGCAACCTTTTCCTTGTATAATAATCCAAATTCCAAGTATTATCCTAGTGTTTTTGATTACTAAAAGGATAATAATTACTATAGGTATAAATGACCATTCTATTTACCCATGCTATGGTTTGTATCTCATACAAATGCCAAGTATTTCATCGCGAATTTGAACATTATTAACATTTGCATTCTTGTATTGATTGTAGGGCAAGTGTTGTTGTTTTTATATGCAAAGCTCGAAGCATTGTTTTACCATGGAGTAATTTGCAATTCAAACTATGGTTTATTACCATAATGGAATATCCAAGCTAAGATTATCGTGCACCTATTCTATGATTTTAATTGAATAGACATATGATTGAAACAAATCGCGGAACTATAGAACGCGAACCCACTGCATGAAAATATTAAAGCCCTACGTGGATGATTGGGAGCCAAGTGTTGATGGTATAAGTCCGTTGACTAACCCTACCTTATCATTTTCCTTTGCCTTCGGGCTTGGTCTCTCGATGAACCCTCCTGGTCTGATCTCCATTGTTACAGTGTGCTAGCTGTTTCTACAGTGTGTTAACTGCTCCTATACTTCCTCATTTTCATGTTTGTTCACTGTATCACCTGGGAAACTTATATCCCTTGCTGTTAGCAATGATGAAGGTTATTTAACAACTGGGTTTGCCAGTGCTGCTTCTAATGTGTGTTAGCAGTTTCCACACTGCTCCGAGCATTCGTGCTTGTCCATTTTGTCTTTTGGGGAGTCAATACACCTTACTGATGGCAGCTATGAGTTTATTTAGTACTTAGGGTTTACCCTTGTTACCTGAAACGACCTTGTCATGGCGTGAGTGTTTCAGCTTACATGGTATTCGTTTGAGCTTCCATTGTAGAAGAAAACCCTTGTTACCTGTCAGCTTGTTTGTGTTGGTGAAAAGGGAGGGGTTCACGCTTCTGCTGCTCGTGGCTATCAGCCTACCTACTGTGCACGACTTCATTCAAATCTTGGTAAGCTACAGGATTCGTTTTTGTTTTCTAAATACAACAATTTATTTAGAACTCAACGTTTATATAAATAAGTGATCATTGATAATGTTTTTATGTTGTTGTTGCAGGCCCTGATTCCATTCGCAAAGTGGAAGGCTCATGTTTCAGCTGTTGGTTGCTTACACGGGTAAGCCTGGTTTTCACCATGGCATTCCTCCTTGTTGGTTGTATGTATGGTTTGGTTTTCGGTCTGAACAGTGACACCGAAATTACAGCGGCATGCTAAATCCTTTAACTATAGCTTTAAAATGTAATACTAAGGGTTTAACCATGCGTAGTAATAGGGTGTTACGGCTTCAGTTGGTTTGCAAACTATTATTCCTGCGTTTGAAAGCTAGGGTTTGCTACAGAAGATTTAATGTGAAAATAGAAGGGAACAAGGCTGTGAGCCTGCCCTGTAGAGGAGGTTATGGTCTCGGTTTTTATGTTTGTTACTATAACTCGTTAGAGTGGTTATTAGGGTTCTATAATAAGACTTTTACAATATGAATTTCCTGTGCTTGAAAAAGATTCTATTTTGTTACCATACCCTTGAGGTATTAAGGGTTTCCACCCAGGTTTTGATGTCATAATATATTAAAGGTTTCTCATGTATATGCGAGCTGGTATTTAATACGTATATTTGTAATTCCTATGTTTTTATAAAATGCTTATGTTAAGAATGAGGCTGCGGCCATAATGAAAGTGATGCCTTGATTTTTAGAAAATAACTTGCTATTACTATCAGGAAAGATAGGGTTTGACTCAATGGTGAAGATTGGTTAAAAGATTGTTATGTCGATAAGAGTATGAATCTGTTGATACTGTGAATTGAGTGAAGAATATTGTGATGAAAATGAACTCGAAAAATGTGCTGGAAACTGTTCTATCTGTTTTGTTTGGTACAGGTGTTCTTCGCAAAAGAATTTCTTATTGGTTAAAAACTCAGAATGCTAGGGTTTCATTCAAATTACTCGTCTGTGATAACATTTAACTGCTCAATCCCTTGTTATGTTTAAGATTCTGTCGTAATAGGGAGCTTAGGGCAAGATATTATGGTGATGTTTAAGCTCGACAACAGAGTTCTGTTAGGGTTTCTGCACAATCATTTTGTTTGATAATAAATAAATGGATAAATGTTAACTAGGTTTTACGATTATGCTTCTATCGATAACTAGGAGTCCAGTGGAAGATGTAAAACAAAGATTTAACTTGTCATTGAGCTGGAACTACTGTTCTGCTATTTCTTTGGTTAAAAAAATAAAGTCTAGGTTTTTTTTTGTTTAACATTGTTACATTCTTTGTGATGTCCTATCTGTTAGGGTTTCTGCATAATTATTTTAGTTGACAAGTAATGACGGGATGAATCGAATTAGGGTTTGTGCAATGGAATAAGTAATCTAACCATGGCTGTCATTCCTCTGTAATGTTATCTATCTTGATATAAGTACTGTATCCTATACTGTTAAAAGTATTAATATGTTTTCCTACGATTATTTTGTTATGAATGTATTAATAAGTTACTACTACTGTTATATTGAGAACAGTATCTTATGATCATATCGATTGCAGCATAGATATCTGATTAGTAATACTGACTTCTTACTAGGGATGTTTTTTTTTTTTTTTAAATAAAAACACAGTAACTCTATCCAGTTAACTAGTGATAGTCTGAAATATTAACTTTTCTAATTAATTATCTCATAATAAAGATACAGAAAACACAATAACTCTTATCAAATCTTACTACTGATACTCTGAGATTTTTATCTTTTCTAAACTATTTACTCTAATTAATTACTCTTCAGACAATAGAAGATAAACAAAATCATACATTCATTCAGATTCAATAACAACATAAATCAATAGCAGAACCTGTTTCTGTAGACAACAACAGCAATGGGAGGCTGTTCCTCCCTTCCAACTCCTGGAGAGTGCCCAGACAACACTTCTCAGGACCCTCGATCTTGCTCTGGTCTCCCTGGCTGGAACTAGGTGCAGCAAAATAATTCACTCAGCCAAACAGCTATACTGGAACCAAGTTACTGCAGCCATCCTCTCAAACAAATTCCTTACTGTATATTTCCCTCTTCCTCAATGGGACTCCTGAATAACATCCACCTCAATGTATTCTCCCTCCAGAACCCTTTGAGCCCCCAGCTTAGTTCATTGAGTACTATTTAAAAGATTGCCTAGGTCTTTGTTGGGTTAACTGTCATTAATGAGCCACCTGCCCAGATTCCACTTTCTTGGGGAATCATGACCCCAAATATAGGGAAGTTTCCACCTGCAACTTAGGAAGTGTTTGAGGATGCTTCCACTTGTCTTTTACCTGTCCACCTAGTTCCATCCACCAGTTTGACCAGTAACATCTTTTAACAGCTCTCCCATGCTGTTGTCTCCATAATTTATTTATTAATAATAAAATATTCTGATTTACATTCTATTTCTAGTGGCTCTGCTGAGTCATCAATTCCTACTTAGCATTAAATTTAACATAATGTCTCAGGAATGTAATAAAATAATTGCATTATTTTTACAAAATTGGGGTATGTGACATACACACCCCCTTAAAATGTAACATCGTCCTCGATGTTACTTATTCCTCATCCTCAGCCACCTGCTGGAATAGATTTGGGTATGCTTCCCGCATATTACTTTCCAGTTCCCAGGTAGCTTCTTCAGGACTAAGATGCTTCCATTGCACCTTCAGTTGTCCAATTGTGCGGTTCCGCAGAGTAATTTCCCTCCTCCCGAGGATACAATCCGGTTCCACCAGAACTTCCCCTTCGGGTTCTACCTGTACAATGTTCCAATCAATAACATGAGTAGCATCATGAACATACTTTTTCAGAACAGAAATATGAAAAACATTGTGTACTTTTAAATTAGGTGGTAATGCTAGCTGATAAGCAACTTGACCGATTCTAGATAAAATTTCAAACGGGCCACAGTAACGTGGCGCTAATTTTGCACAACTCCCCAGTCTTAGGGAGCTTTTCTTTGGTCTTACCTTGATGAATACATGTTCACCTACCTGGAACTCTTTAGGAGTTCTTTTCAAATCTGCTTGACTCTTTTGCCGATCCTGGGCAATCTTCAAATTTTCCTGCACTTGTTTCACAATCTGTTCCATCTCTTTTAACAAATCAGGACCTAACACTAATCTATCTACTGGATTACTCCAAGAGATAGGAGTGTTACATTTACGTCCATACAGAATTTCAAAAGGACTGAACTTAGCTGATGATTGATAGTTGTTATTGTATGCAAATTCTGCTAAATGTAAATAGTCCTCCCACTTACCTGGTTGATCCTTAACATACATTCTTAGCATATCTTCTAATACCTGATTAACTCTTTCAGTTTGTCCGTCCATTTGAGGATGGAAAGAAGTGTTGAAATTCAGTGTTGTGTTTAATCCCTTAAACAAAGATTTCCAGAAATTCCCTGTGAATTTGGGATCCCTCTCTGAAATGATAACCTTTGGAACACCATGTAATTGAAAAATCTATTTCAGAAATATATCAGCTATGTTTGCAGCCTTGTAAGTTGTTTTCACAAGAATAAAGTGTGCTGATTTACTTAACTTATCTACTACCACCATAATTGAATCATTCTGATGTTGATTTTTGGGTAATCCAGTAATGAAATCTAAGCTGATTATTTCCCACTTCCAACTAGGAATAGGAAAAGGTTGCAATAACCCAGCTGGATGCTGATGTTCTGTCTTTACTTGTTGGCAGTCTAAACATCTAGCTATGTACTCAGCTGTTTCAGATTTCATATTAGGCCAAAAATAGTCCTTTCTTAACATAGTGACAGTTTTTTGGTAGCCTGGATGCCCTGAGTAAGGGGTTTTATGCACTTCATCCAGAATTAGTAATTTAACCTTGGATACATTAGGCACATACAGTCTGTCCTTAAACAATAAAAATCCATCTTTGTTTAGGCTATAACCCTTTATTAAACTTTCTGTAGGTTCTTCTTTAGCTGTAGCCCGTAACTTTTGATAAATTTCATCTGATTTTATCCCTTCAGACAGTTGTTCATTTAAATCAGAGGTATAAGTGCTACTAGCTGATATAAAATTCAGCCTTGCATTTCTGCTCAAAGCATCAGCCACCTTATTTTCCTTTCCTTTTATGTGCTGAATTTCAAAATCGTATTGACTTAAGAAGGCCAACCATCTGGCTTGTCTTGCGTTTAGATTAGGATGGTCCAAAAGGTATTTCAGACCCTTATTATCAGTCATTAAAGTAAATTTTCTGCCTATTAAGTGGTGTCGCCACATCTTTAAGGCATGAATAACAACAGCTAATTCTAAGTCATAAGTGGCATAATTCTTTTCATGAATCTTCAGTTTCCTAGACTCATAGGCAATGACATGTCCATCCTGAGTCAATACTCCGCCTAGACCATCATTACAAGCGTCGGTGCAGACTACAAAATCCTTATTAGGATCTTCTATTCTTAGAATAGGCGCAGTTGTTAATAAAGTCTTTAATTTCTTAAAGCTTTCTTCACACTTCATGTTCCAATCAAACTTCTTGCCTTTCTTTTGCAAGGAAGTAATTGGGTTGGCTATTTTTGAAAAACCTTCAATGAATCTCCGGTAATAACCGGTAATTCCCATGAAGGATCTAACATCTGTTACGTCTTTTGGTACTGGCCATTCCTCGATTGCCTGGATCTTTTCAGGATCAACTGAAATCCCTTCCTTGGTGACTACACGACCTAAATACTGGATTTCATCTTTGAAGAAGTCACACTTACTGAACTTCGCAAAGAGATGCTGCTCTCGTAGTTCTTGTAAGACTATCCGTAAGTGTTCTTCATGCTCCTCTTCATTCTTAGAATAAATTAAAATGTCATCGATGAATACGACAACAAATTTATCTAAGTATTTATGCATTATGTTATTCATTAGGCACATAAAGATGGATGGGGCGTTAGTAAGCCCAAATGGCATTACGACAAATTCATAATGTCCATACCTTGTTATGAAAGCTGTTTTGAAAATGTCTTCTTCTTTAATCCTCACCTGATGATAACCCAATCTCAAGTCTATCTTAGAGAACACTGTAGCTCCACATAGCTGATCAAACAGATCATCTATGCGAGGCAACGGACATCTGTTTTTAATTGTCATCTTGTTCAGTTGACGGTAATCTATGCAAAGTCGCATAGTTCCGTCCTTCTTTTTAACAAAAATTACTGGTGCTCCCCAAGGGGACACACTGGGTCGAATGTAATTCTTATCTATTAACTCCTTTAACTGAGTTTTTAATTCATTAAGCTCCAAAATATTCATACGATACGGAGCTTTTGAACTGGGTACAGCACCTGGTACTAGTTCAATTGTAAAATCCAGTTCTCTCTTGGGAGGTAATCCTGGGATTTCCTCCGGAAAAACATCAATAAATTCATTTACTACAGGGATATCCTCTACTGTTATCTTGCTGATTTCAGACTTATCTGTCTCATCTGTAATAGTTACAGCATAGGCTTTGCACTCTTTTCTGACTTCCCTTTTAAGTTGTAAAGCAGAAATCTACCTGACTACTGTTTTCCTAGGAATACCCCTAATAGTTACAGGCTGTTCATTATTGTTCACACACCTAAATTTTTTGTCAAAACAGTTTAAAACTACGTTATGCTGTTCTAACCAGTCCATACCAATAAGTATGTCATAAAATCCAAGTGGCAAAACATTTAATTTATAAGTGGTCTTAAAATCATTCATATCTAGGACACATTCCTTAACATAACAGTTTACCTTCCTTTTTGCCCCAGTAGCTAGTTGTACGGACCAAGAATTATCAAACCTTTCAACAGTCAGATTACATTTTTCTACTAGCTGGGGTGAAATATAACTAAGACTAGCACCCGGATCTATTAAAATAGTTACAGGGATTTTGTTAATCATACCTCCTACTTCCACCATGGAAGTTTGATAGTCAGCTTGGCAGTTCTCCAATGCTGCATTGATTCGGGGCATATTTCCTGCAAAGTCTCCAACAGTCATTTCATCTTGTATAGTATGAATATTGTTGTTTGGCTTCTTCCGATTTGGGCAAACTGAAGCATAGTGTGGGCCATTGCACTCCCAGCACTTAACAGGTTCTTTTCGTTCAAAATTCTTAGTGTAGTTTCCATGATTGTTAGGAGCCTCCTTGCTGCCCTTGAAATTGTTGGAATGATTAGCAGCTCCATTTTTGTTTCTATGGAAGCTTTTACCATTAAAATGGTTTCTGTTCTTGTTATTCTTGAAATTTTTCTGGGGTACAAACTCTTTTTTCCTGTACTCCAGCTGATTACTGTTCTTTTTAGCCTTCCAGTTAGCTATCCCTTCTTTCTTTTTATTCTGTTCAAAACATAAAATGGCCTTTCGCATAGCCTCTTCCAGAGTTTTGGGGTTATCATATTCAATTCTGTCCTTGATATGATATGGCAGGCAGCTAAGAAACCGCTGTATTTTAGGTTTCTCTTCAACAAAATACGACACATATCTTAACAGACTTAAGAACTTACTGTTTAAGTCCTTCATAGTCATAGATCCTAGCTTTAATTCATAAAATTACTTGGCCCTCTCCTCATAGTACTGTTCGGACATATATTTCTTTTTGAAGTATCTTTTAAAAGTACTCCAATTGACCTCTTTTTCCTTGATCCCCTTGACCCTTTTCAAGTCTTGCCATCATATATCTGCCTTTCCAGAATGGTTGTAGATGGCCATTCATGCCTTCAGCTGATTTGAGTAGTTGTAAATCTGGAAATATTTTCTCATCCCGGATAACCAGGATTCTGCCTCTTCTCCTGTCTCAGATTCTCCATTGAAAGTTGGGAGTTTTATTTTCTTAAACTCCCCGGAAATATCTTCATAAGGTCTGTACTTTTTCTTTCTGTTATGCAGCTCAGCTTCACTGCTGTCACTAGTAGTGCGATAGCTGTGTTGTTCCCTTCTTTCTTCAGATGATGAACTGCTGTCAGATTTAGCTGGTTTCATCCTTTTAGACCCTCTTTGATGACTAACTTCTTCAGATTCAGCTCTTTTGCTTCTTCCTTCTGTCTGAAATTTTTCTATCAATAATTGATTTAGCTGCTCTTGAGTTTTCAGAATCCTTTCATTATCCTTCTTGAATGTTTCTATTTCCTTCTTTAAACCTTTTATGGTCTGCATCAGTTCCGAGGAGTGAGAAATTACCTCCTCTGTCATAGGTTCTCTTGACATCTGTCTTGTCGCAGTGTTTGGATATTCCTCCTCAGCATATTCTCCTAGCTTTTCCATACCTGCTTGTTAGATTCATAAAAAGGAAATTTTTCTGCTCTATATTTATAAAACAGAAAATACAAGTTAGTACATGATATATATATATATATAAATTTTTCTTTTCATTGGCAATGTTCTGCAGAAACTAGTTGAGCCATATCAAGGCCTAGTGTATGAACCATGTTCTGATACCACATGTCAAAACCTAAAAATTTCGAAAAAATTTAAAACTTTTTACAAATAGCAATTAATGTTATTATATGCATTCCTTGATCTGTTTATTTTAGTCAAGTGATCATAAATATGTCTGAATGATCTGTTATTGTACTTAAATTTTAAATGTGAGTTTCATTTATTGTTTATGATTGTTTTTATGCTTTTCAACCACAAGGGGGAGTTGTCATCGCAGACTGGGCTTACTTGGCTTCCGAGCTAATGCATCAATTTGTCTTTCCACTTACAGGTATACATGTAAAGTACAGGTCGCTGCAAATAACTTTTAAAGCATTATAATTCACTTAACTGTACCAAAATTGTTCAGTGAAAGTCTAAACATGCTAGACAGGTTGTCAAGTGTTAAAAGGTAGAAATCCCTTCCTGTAAAATTCATGTAATCTTGCTGATAGAGAGTTGACAATTTACATGAGAATGTGATAGCTATTATTCTTGATCAAAATGATTTAAGTATCCCTATGGAGTAATGTTCTTTGATATTATTATGGTGTTGCAATAACATCTCTTATCTAGCACTGTATAATGTCACTGGATTATGATACTCAGACCATTTTTGCTTTTCTATTGTTACTGTGTGATACCAAGTTGATTGACTTGAAAAATAATTTCGATTTACAACTTGAATGCACAGGAGGCATCTGATACAAGTCTTCTCCTATCATGTCATAATTAAAGTTAGACTTTGTTTAGACTTTGCAGCTTCAACAGTAGAAGACCTGGAGTTACCAATATCTACTTTTGTTATTCCTAACAGTATAAGACGTTCTGTCAGATTACTACACCCAGCACTACTTCACTATAATAGAGTCTTAAATGAGGAGCAGTATCTGCTGTTGTTTTCATGTAACTAGGGTATAAGAAATGTTGGTGATAGGTTATTGTGAACCACTTATAGTTAAATGTTACGTCATTTTCCTTATAATAATAATTTTTTTAAAATGTGAATCCATCTCATCTATATATAGAGTGCTCAAAACTGCTATTGATCGCTATCTATAATTCATGATTTAATTGAAAATAAGGCAACCTTTTCCTTGTATAATAATCCAAATTCCAAGTATTATCCTAGTGTTTTTTATTACTAAAAGGATAATAATTACTATAGGGTATTGCAACCCTTATAAATGACCATTCTATTTACCCATGCTATGGTTTGTATCTCATACAAATGCCAAGTATTTCATCGCGAATTTGAACATTATTAACATTTGCATTCTTGTATTGATTGTAGGGCAAGTGTTGTTGTTTTTATATGCAAAGCTCGAAGCATTGTTTTACCATGGAGTAATTTGCAATTCAAACTATGGTTTATTACCATAATGGAATATCCAAGCTAAGATTATCGTGCACCTATTCTATGATTTTAATTGAATAGACATATGATTGAAACATATCGCAGAACTATAGAACGCAAACCCACTGCATGAAAATATTAAAGCCCTACGTGGATGATTGGGAGCCAAGTGTTGATGGTATAAGTCTGTTGACTAACCCTACCTTATCATTTTCCTTTGCCTTTGGGCTTGGTTTCTCGACGAACCCTCCTGGTCTGATCTCCATTGTTACAGTGTGCTAGCTGTTTCTACAGTGTGTTAACTTCTCCTATACTTCCTCATTTTCATGTTTGTTCACTGTATCGCCTGGGAAACTTATATCCCTTGCTGTGAGCAATGATGAAGGTTATTTAACAACTGGTTTGCCCGTGCTGCTTCTAATGTGTGTTAGCAGTTTCCACACTGCTCCCAGCATTCGTGCTTGTCCATTTTGTCTTTTGGGGAGTCAATACACCTTACTGATGGTAGCTATGAGTTTATTTAGTACTTAGGGTTTACCCTTGTTACCTGAAATGACCCTGTCATGGCGTGAGTGTTTCAGCTTACATGGTATTCGTTTGAGCTTCCATTGTAGAAGAAAACCCTTGTTACCTGTCAGCTTGTTTGTGTTGGTGAAAAGGGAGGGGTTCACGCTTCTGCTGCTCGTGGCTATCAGCCTACCTACTGTGCACGACTTCATTCAAATCTTGGTAAGCTACAGGATTCATTTTTGTTTTCTAAATACAACAATTTATTTAGAACTCGACGTTTATATAAATAAGTGATCATTGATAATGTTTTTATGTTGTTGTTGCAGGCCCTAACTCCATTCGCAAAGTGGGTGGCTCATGTTTCAGCTGTTGGTCGCTTACACGGGTAAGCCTGGTTTTCACCATGGCATTCCTCCTTGTTGGTTGTATGTATGGTTTGGTTTTCGGTCTGAACAGTGACACCAAAATTATAGCGGCATGCTAAATCCTTTAACTGTAGCTTTAAAATGTAATACTAAGGGTTTAACCCTGTGTAGTAATAGGGTGTTACAGCTTCAGTTGGTTTGCAAACTATTATTCCTGCATTTGAAAGCTAGGGTTTGCTACAGAAGATTTAATGTGAAAATCGAAGGGAACAAGGCTGTGAGCCTGCCCTGTAGAGGAGGTTATGGTCTCGGTTTTTATGTTTGTTACTATAACTCGTTAGAGTGGTTATTAGGGTTCTATAATAAGACTTTTACAATACGAATTTCCTGTTCTTGAAAAAGATTCTATTTTGTTACCATACCCTTGAGGTATTAAGGGTTTCCACCCAGGTTTTGATGCCATAATATATTAAAGGTTTCTCATGTATATGTGAGCTGGTATTTAATACGTATATTTGTAATTCCTATGATTTTATAAAATGCTTATGTTAAGAATGAGGCTGCGGCCATAATGAAAGTGATGCCTTGATTTTTAGAAAATAACTTGCTATTACTATCAGGAAAGATAGGGTTTGACTCAATGGTGAAGATTGGTTAAAAGATTGTTATGTCGATAAGAGTATGACTCTGTCGATACTATGAATTGAGTGAAGAATATTGTGATGAAAATGAACTCGAAAAATGTGCTGGAAACTGTTCTATCTGTTTTGTTTGGTACAGGTGTTCTCTGCAAAAGAATTTCTTATTGGTTAAAAACTCAGAATGCTAGGGTTTCATTCAAATTACTCGTCTGTGATAACATTTAACTGCTCAATCCCTTGTTATGTTTAAGATTCTGTCGTAATAGGGAGCTTAGGGTAAGATATTATGGTGATGTTTAAGCTCGACAACAGAGTTCTGTTAGGGTTTCTGCACAATCATTTTGTTTGATAATAAATAAATGGATAAATGTTAACTAGGTTTTACGATTGTGCTTCTATCGATAACTAGGAGTCCAGTGGAAGATGTAAAACAAAGATTTAACTTGTCATTGAGCTGGAACTACTGTTCTGCTATTTCTTTGGTTAAAAAAATAAAGTCTAGGTATTTTTTGTTTAACATTGTTACATTCTTTGTGATGTCCTATCTGTTAGGGTTTCTGCATAATTATTTTAGTTGACAAGTAATGACGGGATGAATCGAATTAGGGTTTGTGCAATGGAATAAGTAATCTAACCATGGCTGTCATTCCTCTGTAATGTTATCTATCTTGATATAAGTACTGTATCCTATACTGTTAAAAGTATTAATATGTTTTCCTACGATTATTTTGTTATGAATGTATTAATAAGTTACTACTACTGTTATATTGAGAACAGTATCTTATGATCATATCGATTGCAGCATAGATATCTTATTAGTAATACTGACTTCTTACTAGGGATGTTTTAAAAAAAAACAAAAAAAAACACAGTAACTCTATCCAGTTAACTAGTGATAGTCTGAAATATTAACTTTTCTAATTAATTATCTCATAATAAAGATACAGAAAACACAATAACTCTTATCAAATCTTACTACTGATACTCTGAGATTTTTATCTTTTCTAAACTATTTACTCTAATTAATTACTCTTCAGACAATAGAAGATAAACAAAATCATACATTCATTCAGATTCAATAACAACATAAATCAATAGCAGAACCTGTTTCTGTAGACAACAACAGCAATGGGAGGTTGTTCCTCCCTACCAAATCCTGGAGAGTGCCCAAACAACACTTCTCAGGACCCCCTAGCTTGCTCTGGTCTCCCTGGCTGGAACTAGGTGCAGCAAAATAATTCACTCAGCCAAACATCTATACTGGAACCAAGTTACTGCAGCCATCCTCTCAAACAAATTCCTTACTGTATATTTCCCTCTTCCTCAATGGGACTCCTGAATAACATCCACCTCAATGTATTCTCCCTCCATAACCCTTTGAGCCCCCAGCTCAGTTCATTGAGTACTATTTAAAAGATTGCCTAGGGTCTTTGTTGGGTTAACTGTCATTAATGAGCCACCTGCCCAGATTCCACTTTCTTGGGGAATCATGACCCCAAATATAGGGAAGTTGCCACCTGCAACTTAGGAAGTGTTTGAGGATGCTGCCACTTGTCTTTTGCCTGTCCACCTAGTTCCATCCTCCAGTTTGACCAGTAACCTCTTTTAACAGCTCTCCCATGCTGTTGTCTCCATAATTTATTTATTAATAATAAAATATTCTGATTTACATTCTATTTCTAGTGACTCTGCTGAGTCATCAATTCCTACTTAGCATTAAATTTAACATAATGTCTCAGGAATGCAATAAAATAATTGCATTATTTTTACAAAATTGGGGTATGTGACAGACAAAACCCTTCTGTGAGAAAGAAAAAGTGTGGACAAAACCCTTCTGTGAGAAAAAAAAAGTGTGTACACAACCCTGGTGAATAAGTGGTTTTTTTTTTAAATGGACAAAAGTAAATTATTTGCGTCTGTACCGACGAGTATCTAGAAGCCTGTTGAAAACAATTACCTTCTAATTTGACATGGAATCCACAATAGAATTGACTCAATACACTGTCCGCCACGTGAACCAGACCCTCAAATCCGCCACGAAACAGCCATTAAAGGATCTGGATGTCCATTTATCATCATCTCATCTGAAGCTCCTCCTCATTCTTCAGAGGATTGAAGTAAGAAATGGGAAGCAACATATTGCGTTCTGGCAGCTCAAATACGTTTAAGGGTAGCGATGGATTCCCAAGTCTGTCATCGAGTTAGAGAGCGCGCAGATGCAAGGAGCAGGCCCTGGCATGGGCAGCTATAGAGCGCCTCCCCACATACGAACATCTCAGAACTTCTATACTCAACGACCTTGTCGACAATCGATCAATTGGATCCAGTCACAAACAGATCGATGTTACAAATATTCCACCTGAAGCTCGAAAACAACTCATCGAGAGACTTTTGGGAGTATCATACCAAGATAATGAATGCTTTATGCTCAAACTTCGTCCAAGACTGGACGGATTCTCAACATCTTACGCCCTCCACTCTTTTTTAGAATTTACTTCAGTTTACTATACCCATATTTTTCTCTAATGTCATCATCTACTGCTTGTGCTACCCAAAGTGGGAATTATCATACCAGAGATTGAGATCCATTTTCAGGATTTGAATATTTCTGCCGATGTTTATGTTGGCAGTCGAGCATTGCCAACCTTAATCAATTGGACAGTCAATATGGTCGAGGTAATATGTTCGGATTCATTAGAATATTTCGATTCACAATACTAGTCTCTATAGGATCTGTGGATTTGTCGGACATTTTAAAATGTCAAATAGCTATACAAAATAACTTTTCTACATCTATTTTAGAGAAAGAATATAAAAATATTGACTTATTTTTCACTCAACTAATGATGCCCATTCGTGCCTAAATATATCATATATTCAAATTAATATTAATAATAATAACCTCTGGATTGCATAGGCATGACTTATGTTTTTTGACCGAAAGTTTTGTGATGTTGATGATTATCAATACATAACTTTATATTCAATACATTATTACACAACACCATCACCCTCGACGCTATGATGATTATCGACTCCATTTGCATTCTCGCGATTATTGACGCACTCTGCAGAAAAGGAGTGAATGAGTCTTTGACAAAAAGTGTCATGGGCCATGTTTATCTGGCAGAGTCTAGGCGGATCTACGGCGTGCGTGATCGTGATCTTGAACTAGATTTCTACTGGTAAAGAGTGGACAATTAGCCGGTCCTCATTATTATGATATTAATTTTTATAAACATTCATGCATTGGATTCCGTTTTAATACAATATTTTTTTTTTCTCTGCTATTTAAATTGGTGTCTATTGTTAATGCAACCCATTATTTAACATTCGTAGAAGAGCGAGCCAAGATCTTATTTCCCACCGGTTCAGCTGTTCATCCTATCCCACAAGTAATTGTACTACTAACTCTTAGGCTCTTTCATTTAATCCAAATTCTAATCATAATTATCATAATTCTCCTAGCCTCTTTGATTTAATAAAAAATCTAATCATAATTATAACGATCTGCCGACAAGCGTAGTGACTGGGAACTCTTTGAAGGGTATTCCACAGAAACGGAAGTACACATGCCGGCACCTAGCAAAGCCCACAACTGCTAAGCTGATTTTAACTTTTTAACTTTGAATTATAAATATCGAATACATTACAACATTTTTAAATGGCAGGTATAAGCACCTTTAGTGCTAATTTTACTTGTTCAATTTTATATTAGGTTAAAAAATTCATTTGTACTAAAATCAAAGTATTGAACAAAACAAAATATAATTAATGTCTTATTATAATTTAATTTCATACTAACTTCTCAAGATAGATTTCACCTTTAGTGTTAATTTTACTTGTTCAATTTTATATTAGGTTAAAAAATTCATTTTTACTAAAATCAAAGTATTGAACAAAACAAAATATAATTAATGTCTTATTATAATTTAATTTCATACTAACTTCTCAAGATAGATTTCAGTATGCATTATTTGTCAAAATTACAATTTTAATTTGATAAAATTAATATTTTTAATGAAGTAGCACAAGTGCCTATTCAACTACTTTTAAAAATGTGTTTGTGCTAATTGATAGTGTGGGGAAAGATTGGTTAATAATAATAATAATAATAATAATAATATTTAGAAAACAAATAAATAAATAATATAAATTACAAATAAATAATCAATATAAAAAATAATAAAATATTATCAGTCAAACATATTTATTATTATTATTATTATTATAAGAAGAAGAAGTTCATATATTTAAAATAATAATAATAATAACCACTTTCAAAAATTATGGTTTCTATTATAAATCACATTTATATAAATATATATCAAATTTCAAGTTCAAATTTGATTGAGGTATTGTGACGCTCTTTATCAATTGATAAATGCACCTTAGATGATAAATAAATTGTTTCATAAATAGTTGCAAAAGAACTAAATCTATGAGCATTACTTAACTCTTTGTGAAATTAGTTATTTTGTGTTTTCATTTAGAGGTGCTTTCTACAACCAAGTGAGATGCACATGTGAGATCTATAACAAAATATTGAAAAGAAAGTGGGATTCAAATTCAAATTCGCTAAATACAATGGGGGTGAAATGCACGTAAATTATATTTTTCATTAAACCAAAAAAATTATGTATACATAGTAAAATTCAATTGTCGGCATTCACAACGCATGACAGACTTGCTAGAAGACTAGAAGCATTTTTCTTATCTGTTTCCCATCCATAAAATGAGTTTAATAATTCTGCAACGGTTCCAGGGGCCCAACGACTCATCCCTTCATCTATTTTCTCAAAAGATGGATGGATGCGCTATCCACCACAATCAACCACATAACAAAAATGTTTACTACTACAGCTGTATTAGAATATTTAAAAAAACCCACTATGTCATTCAAGACTTAGGATAAATTAATTAATCATTTATGATTAATTTCCTGAGTTTTAACTCGGTAAAATAGGCCAGTTTTGTCTTTTAGTGGACCACTTGCCATCCTAAGTCACTTAGGCGCCTTAGAGAAGATTCTGGATAAGATTTCATTGGATTCTATCTGATTTCTTTCCATTTCTGGTTTAGAAAGTGCTTTCCTGATTTAATTAGCTTTGTCTTGTTTTTCTACTTTCTAGTGAAAAAGGTAAAGCTAGTTGACTTAGAATCTTTTACCACTTGACCAATTCGACCTACACATCATATATAACCTTCTACAACCATCAACATATTCTATTTACCTAAGTCATGAGCTTCCATACCATACTTAGCCAATTCGTTGTTAGTTTTTCATCATTTAATTCAATAGATCTAGGATCTTAACTGAAAGAACAACATGTACAACATATCAAGCATAAGAGACAAGAGACAAGAGACACAAAACATTTCACCGGGGAAAACCAAGAAGGTGAAAAACCCCGCAACTTACTTAGAGATAGAATAAGCACCAATATAAGGATCACAATGATCAAACCCAAGAGATAGATATCTTCAGCAGCATACTCCTCCTCCAGTTGTGTGCACTCCTCCTCTCTCTCACTAATGTGAAGTGAGTGAATAATAGAATGTGTAAAATGAGAGAGACACACTCTCTATTTATTCACTACTTCCCTTGTCTTTTAACTCTAACTAGGTCGGCCCCAACTTAACCACTTAACATAATTTTGAGTAAAACGACCCCCACTAGAGTGGTCTAATAACCCTTTAACCCACATGAATCATATAGGGCCGACCCCATCAAGGTGGTCTAATAACCCATCAAGTATAAGTCACGATACTTACAATATAACTTGCGACACTTGCAAGTACAACTGACGACACTTCCAATCGGAGGAATAATACATCTCCATTGGGGATACAATAAAGTATAAATACAATATACAAGTGAATATCTTCTGAAGTTACAAATAAATCAACATTCGTGAGCCTCTAGTATAGTTTTGAAACTACTTTTGTCACCTAAGGGGTTCTTTGTATTTTCTAAGCCTTTTCTTTTTGCTCTTTCCTAATTACCTCAAAGGCATTCAATTTTCTCCATGGAGGATGTATTGTATATTGTCATCATATCAATGAATAATATACAGAGTGATTTCCACAATTTATTCGGTCTATTATTTTCCTCTCATTGTCTGAAATATTCCATGTGAAATTGTCTTATGAATCTATTTCCTAGCAATTGAAAATCTCACATGGTGTAAGAGCTAGCTTGATTCAAAGAAATTTCAGAGAGTATTTTTTTGCAGGTATTTCCATCACTATGAGCACATCAGTATGGAGCAAAATCAAGCCAAATCTATGACTCTCACTCCTGTCAATTTCTTTGACTGGAAGGCACATATGATCATCCAGCTTTGGAGCAAAGGATTGTATAGAGTCACTATGAGGCTTGAAACTGAGCCAGGAGCTGTTGCACTAAAATCCAAATTGTTTAATAGGATTGATGAATCTTATGGGTTGTTTTGTCTCTCTGTATCTCTAGATCTTCTATTCCATATTGATTCTCTATCTTGATGAAGTTAGAATCTCTCTTTGGAAAGCAGGATGAGCTCAGAGGTCATTTATTGGAGATTGAGTTGATCTCTCTTAGTCCAAGTAATTTTGATTCTATGGAGGATTTCATCTCAAAATTCAAGAAACTAGTGCTTCAACTCAAACAATGTGGCATAGAGAAGAAGGATGAGCAATTAATCCTCACCATTCTGTCAAAACTGAGTTCATAATACTCGGTATTTGTGTCTACTTTTCATTCTACAAGACTTGCAGTTCCCAAGTGGAAGATGCCAACCTTGGATGCATTGATTGATTCACTCATTTAGTATAAGGACAAGCTGGTCCAAATGAGGGATCAATCACCCTCCAAAGACCTTGCACTTGTTTCTCATGGAGCAAAAAGTTTCAAGAATAACAAATCCAAACAAAAGATATTATCAGATGAAGAGGATTCTGATGGAGATTCCAAATCCAAGAAGATGAAGAAGGAGAGGTCCAAGTGTTCTTATTGCTGCAAAGGCACTCATCTTGAGAAATATTTCTTCAAGAATAAATTGGACATCATGGAAAAAATGCTTTAAGAACATAACATAGATGTTCGCGATTTTGCAAAGAAAGAACAAGGCAAGCTTGTTGTAGAACAAGAACTCTGTCTCCAAACCTCTCCCAAAGGTAATCATGTTTATGCTTTGAGTGATAAAGTGAAATATAATTCTGATGTATTTGACATTGATTCACATTCTAATATATCAGAATCAGAAATCTCCAACTCTTCCTTGGAACAATATTCAATTAGTTCATCCAAGTCTACTCTCGAAACTAGTCATTTTTTACTAGCTTCTGTCTTATCTTCTGAAAGGTCTTTCCAACTCCATACAAATATTTTATATTATGATTTAGAAGATGATTTAAAGTCTCATATGCGACTCATTACATATCCCACACCATTTTACCAACCATTGGATGCACAAAAGACCCCAGAACCCCCAAGTTCTCCAGTTAAGAAACTACACAATTCTATGTTTTCCTACACTGTGTCACTTGCCTTTGTTTCACTTTTGTCTTGCATATATTTTATTGGTTGGAAATCCATGTTTTTGGAATTATTTGGACTGATATTCCACACATCTAGACCTGACCCCACCACTCATGGTTAAAATTCAAGTCCTCACACTCTCCAGGCTCGCTCAGCTGTTAAGGTGATCTAGTTTCTCACACTTTTCCTACTGAAACTCTGTATGATCATGGAGACTCCATATCTTTACTGGTTGCTGCTCCATATGAATCAAATTATGATAATTCAGAGTAGCATGATCTCATTTTAAATATCAGAAAGGTACTACATCAGTTTGATAAGAAGATACAAGAACTAGTGCACCACATTGCAGCTACAGAAGAAATTGATCCTGTAGAGTTCATTGTTTCTCCTTGGTAAGGAGTATGCATAGATATTATTTCCATCATTGACTATGTTTTATATCTGACTATATATGTTACAAAAACAAGAAAAAATCATTTGATGCTCCTCCATCATCAGAAGATGAGCTTCATACAGCTTCAACACATGGTTCTTTCCTACACAACATTGATGCACTGATGCATGATCATGACATCTACAACCTCTTCAACAAGTATGTTACTTAGAAGCAGCCCATTCATCCCATTCAGCTCATTCAACTCATTAAAATGAGCATCATGACAGTATGAAGACATTAAGCACATCCATTTTTTAGGGAGGGTTTTGTTCCCATGAGGTTTTCCCTATTTCCTCGGTTTACATGGACTAGTTATTTTTGTATTGGGGTTACCATAAGCATTGTTGCTTGGTACCTATATTTCTGATATTTTTTTGATTCCCATCACATAAATTCAGGCTTAAGGGGGGGGGTGTTCGAATATTTAAAAAAACCCACCATGTCATTCTAGACTTAGGATAAATTAATTAATCATTTGTGATTAATTTCCTGAGTTTTGACTAGGTAAAATAGGCCAGTTTTGGCTTTTAGTGGACCACTTTCCATCCTAAGTCACTAGGGAACCTTAGAGAATATTCTGGATAATATTTCATTGGATTCTATCTGATTCCTTTCCATTTCTGGTTTAGAAGGTGCATTCCTGATTTAATTAGATTTGTCCTGTTTTTTTATGCTTTCTAGTGGAAAAGGTAAAGCTAGTTGATTTAGAATCTTTTGCCACTTGACCAATTCGACCTCCACATCATATATAACCTTATAAAACCATCAAAAAATTCTATTTACCTCACTCATGAGCTTCCATACGATACTTAGCCAATTCGTGAGCCTCTAGTATAGTTTTGGAAACTGCTTTTGTCACCTAGGGTTTTTTTTGTCTTTTGTAAGCATTTTCTTTTTTCTCTTTCCTAATTGCCTCAAAGGCATTCGATTTTCTCCATGGACGATGTATTATATATTGTCATCATATCAATGAATAATATACAGAGTGATTTCCACAATTTATTCTTCTCCTCTCATTGTTTGAAATATTCCATGTGAAATTGTCTTATGAATCTATTTCATAGCAATTGAAAATCTCACATGGTATCAAAGCTAGCTTGATTCAAAGAAATTTCCAAGAGTGTTTTTTATAGATATTTCCATCACCAGGAGAACATGAGTATGGAGCAAAATCAAGCCAAATCTATGACTCTCACTCCTGTCAATTTCTTTGACTCGAAGGCACATATGATCATCCAGCTTCGGAGCAAAGGATTGTATAGAGTCACTATGGGGCTTGAAACTGAGCCAAGAGCTATTGCATTAAAATGCAAATTGTTTAATAGGATTGATGAATCTCATGGGTTACTTTGTCTCTCTGTATCTCCAGATATTCTATTCTATATTGATTTTCTATCTTGATGAAGCTAGAATCTCTCTTTGGAAAACATGACGAGCTCAGAGGTAATTTATTTGAGATTGAGTTGATCTCTCTTAGTCTAAGTAATTTTGATTTTATGGAGGATTTCATCTCAAAATTCAAGAACCTAGTGCTTCAATTCAAACAACGTGGCATAGAGAAGAAGGATGAGCAATTAATCCTCACCATTCTATCAAAACTGAGTTTAGAATACTCAGTATTTGTGTCTACTTTTCATTCTACAAGACTTGCAGTTCCCAAGTGGAAGATGCCCACCTTGGATGCATTCATTGATTCGCTCACTCAGTATAAGGAAAAGCTAGTCCAAATGAGGGATCAATCACCCTCCAAAGACCTTGCACTTGTTTCTCATGGAGCAAAGAGTTTCAAAAATAACAAATCCAAACAAAAGATATTGTCAGACGAAGAGGATTCTGATGGAGATTCCAATTCCAAGAAGATGAAGAAGGAGAAGACCAAGTGTTCTTATTGCTGCAAAGGCACTCATCCTGAGAAATATTTCTTCAAGAATAAATTGGACATCATGGCCAAAATGCTTTAAGAACATAACATAGAGGTTCCTGACTTTGCAAAGAAAGAACAAGGCAAGCTTGCTGTAGAACAAGAACTCTGTCTCCAAGCCTCTCCCAAAGGTAATCATGTTTATGCTTTGAGTGATAGAGTGAAATCTAATTCTAATGTATCTGATATTGATTCACATTCTGATATATCAGAATCAGAAATCTCCAACTCTTCCTTGAAACAATCTTCAGTCAGTTCATCCAAGTCTACTCTCAAAACTAGTCATTTTTTACTAGCTTTTGACTTGTCTTCTGAAAGGTCTTTCCACCTCCATTCAAATATTTTAGATTCTGATTTAGAAGATGATTTATAGACTGATATTGAGGTCATTACATATCCTACACCATTTTACCAACCATTGGATGCACAAAAGACCCCACAACCCCCAAGTTCTCCAGTTAAGAAACTACACAATTCTATGTTTTCCTACACTCTGTCACTTGCCTCTGTTTCACTTTTGTCTTGCATTTATTCTATTGGTTGTAAATCCATGTTTTTGGAATTATTTGTGCTAATATTCCACACATCTGGACCTGACCCCATCACTCATGGTTCAAAATTCAAGTCCTCACACTCTCCAGGCTCGCTCAACTATCAGGGTGATCTAGTTTCTCACACTTTTCCTATTGAAATTCTGTATGATCATGGAGACTCCACATTTTTACTGGTTGCTGCTCCATATGAATCAAATTCTGATAATTCAAAGTCGCATGATCTCATTTTAAATATCATAAAGGTACTACATCAGTTTGAGAAGAAGATACAAGAACTAGTGCACCACATTGCAGCTACAAAAGAAATTGATCCTGTAGAGTTCATTGTTTCTCCTTTGGAAGCAGTATGCATAGATATTATTTCCATCATTGATTATGTTTTCAGATCTGATTATATATGTTACAACAACAAGAAAATTTCATTTGATGCTCCTCCATCATCAGAAGATGAGCTTCATAGAGCTTCAACACATGGTTCTTTCCTACACAACATTGATGCACTGATGCATGCTCATGACATCCACAGCCTCTTCATCAAGTATGTTACTCAGAAGCAACCCATTCAACTCATTCAACTCATTAAAATGAGCAACATGACAGTATGAAGACATTAAGCATGTCCATTATTTAGGGAGGGTTTTGTTCCCATGAGGTTTTCCCTATTTCCTCGGTTTACATGGACTAGTAATTTTTGTATTGGGGTGACCATAATCCTTGTTGCTTGGTACCTATATTTCTGATATTTGTTTGATTCCCATCACATAAATTCAGGCTTGGGGTGGGGGGTGTTGGAATATTAAAAAAAAACCCACTATGTCATTCTAGACTTAGGATAAATTAATTAATCATTTATGATTTATTTCCTGAGTTTTGATTAGGTAAAATACGCCAGTTTTGGCTTTTAGTGGACCACTTGCCATCTTAAGTCATTAGGATGCCTGAGAGAATATTTCGGATAAGATTTCATTGGATTCTATCTGATTTCTTTTCATTTCTGGTTTAGAAGGTGCATGTTAGAAAAACAGGATCGCAGAGCAATAACAATAAACATAAATGCAAATATAATCACACATACACATTACAAGAGAGACACAGATATATTGTGGTTCACCCAACTTGGGATATGTCCACACTGAAGTTGCCAATCCTTTCTATTATACCATCCAACAAAGTGAAGAGATACAACCTGCAGCACAACCGCTGCACTTCCTCTTCACTGTCTCACAGTCTCTCTTCTGATCTCAGAGATCTTTAAAATGCATAAAACCTAATACATCATCCCTAGCTGTATTACAATGTCTTAATTTATAAGGGAAATACAATCGAAAAATATGTAGTTGAGTGTTACATCCAGTGTTGGCACCTTTCTATTGTCATCATAGATTTTTTTTTCATTGAATGTATTATATATGTAGTTGAGTGTTACATAATTCTAAATAATAAAATAAATAACATCAACTTTTGTATGCAAAAGAGATCTGATTTTTGGGTACTTTATTCAACTCTGCAAATACTTATTATACTAGGGTTTATTACAAATAAATTTGATGATCAATTCGCTTTGTTGTGCATTGATGACGAAGATTACAAAATACTCATCTAAGATTGTCAATTTTAAAGACTATTTCGTGCAGGGACTTAAATTTTCATCGACAAAATAGTAATATCCATTCATATTAAACTATAGTAATATTTCATCCATAAACAAAACCAAAAAATAATAAGACATATCTCAAGATATTAAGGGCTGTTGCAAGCTAATGTTGGCCACTCATGACGCGTTAGTCGCAATGGACTTCTGGAAAAACAAAAATTTGAACGTCAAAAACCAATATTAGAGCTACCTACACAACTTTTGGAATATGGCATAAGAAGATGAAATGTATACAATTGGATTACCTTCCGGAATATATAACTATTATTTATGGAAATTAAGTATAACTCTCAAAAAATGGGGTTCTCCTAAGGTTGGTATGTTATTTTTTTAAGAAAACATAATGAATATGTTTGCATTGGGCCTCGGGTTTGGTATGAAAATGGTGGAATTTTATGAAAAAAATTATATACAGTCATAGATAACAGGCCAGTCTAGTGCAGCGCTATTTTTCCATATTTATTTATGTTAATTTTGTTTTATTTTTTAAATTAAGGAAGTATGCCAAGCCTTAAAATGACTAGGTTGAGTATTGGGCCCCGACATCATGGTCTTCACATAATCAATGAATTTTTTTTTTTTTAGGATGTAGGTCTTTGTGTGTACTTGTGCAGGTTCTTTTCCATTTTCAAAATAGGCGAGCCAATCAAAAGTTATAGCCGGAAGAAATAACCAACTTTTTGTGTAAGATTGATGTTAGTGCAATGAACATTAAATA
>BSBM01001945.1:922500-925000 GCA_027924585.1 Larix kaempferi | reverse complement strand
TATGAGTGCTACCAGAATCAATGAGTATTGTAAGAGGAAGCTTCTTGAAGTAACCCCTGACCTACATTGTTTGTGGACTGGTGACACCGGTTACAGCATGGAGAGAGATCTCTAGTGGGTCATCTTGAGAGGGGGCGTCAACAGGAGGGTGTTGAATGCCGACCTGATCATCTATTGTAGCTTGAGCTTCTTCACCAAGTTCAGAGGTGGGCAGAGAAGACACATCCAAGAGATAGAGCTTCTGTTGAACACATCTATGTCCCCGAGTGAATTTATCATCACAATTATAACAAAGCCCTTTTTCTTTGCATGCCTGCATCTCTGATTCAGACAAATGCTTGATAGGAGTTGGTCGAGGAGCTGGTGTGATGGGAGGCCGTTGGGAACCCATATTTCTGAAGGGAACAAAGGTGGGTTTGGAGCGTTGTTGGGCTGCGATCTTGTCCTCTGCCAACTTAGCCAACCCAAGGACTTCCATCATTGTGTTGGGATAGAACATTTTTACCTATGAGCGGATTTCATCCTAGAGACCAATGCTAAAACAACTCCTGTAGAATTCATCAAACAATCCTTCTGTGTGATTGGCTAATTTCTCAAATTCTGTCTGATACTCTTTCACTGTGCCAATTTGGCGAAGTTTAGTGAGTGCTCCTGTGAAGTCATCAAAATCACTAGGACCTAATCGTTGCAAAAGGAGTTGGCAAAAATATGTCCAGTTTGGCTCATGATGAGCTTTGATGTACCAACAGTACCATTGATGGGCTTCCTGTTCCAAATGAAAGGATGCAAGTGGAACTTTCTAGACATCAAAAGTATTATGTAGATTGAAATATTGTTTTGCTCGGTATATTCATCCAGTTGGATCAGTACCATTGAAGCGAGGAAAATCAAGCTTTGACCCATGAAAATTGCTGGAAGAAGAGAACCCAATGGATGCAAAAGATTCTGGCTTTCGGTTATTGTTCATGGCTACATGTTGAAGATGGAGGCTGAGAAATTTTTCATCCATATCCTCGAGTTTGTTTTGGATGGCTGCAAGTGCTTCCTCCATGGTTTTTGCTCCTGCGCGGGTGACAACCATAACCAAGAGTTTTTTTGGGGGGGAATGGGTAGAAAAACACAAACAAAAGCTTATTTAGTAAAGGGAAATTTGGATTTGGGGAAAACTCTGATGGGTAATTGGGGTTTGACTAGGTTTTGGACACTTTCGAATGGACAGGGAAGTAGAAAATGAAGATTTCAGAAGCGGGGTCAAAGAATGGGAAAATTTGTCAGAGAGGTACAAGGAAGTAGAAATAGGGAATGAACACGGTGGAAAAATTTGGAGGTGAGTGGGTGAAAATTGAAGAAGTTATGGAAAACCCTAAGATTAGACAAATGTGAGATTTCTGGCTTTGGGAAGTAGAATTTGGGATAGGGTCCTCAGGAATGAAATATGCAGAATTGGATTGTAGGGGTGTCCAGGAAGTTTCAAGGGAAACAAAGTTAAAACAAGGGAGATATGGTGAAAAAATGATTTTTTTTTTTTTAGGATGGATCTGCTACGACACGGAAGGGATCAGAAATAGATGGATCTGCAATGACACGTAAGTGATCGACAACAGATGGATATGAAACGACACCAAATGGATCGAAAACGACTGGATCTGAAACGGTTTTCACAATAGATTTGGAACAACTTTCAGAATGGATCTGAAATGACTGGATCTAAAACGGTGCGAAAGTGATCGGCAACAGTTCAGCTGAAAATAGATATGGACCCCAGGTATGTGCAGCTTCCTAACAGTTCAGGGGTTTCACTCGGCCACCAATGTTGTCTGACGGCTTGCGTATTAGGGAAGTACCCCTCACTCCACGGCTCAGGTGAAACTGATAACTGCTTTGCCACAAACGACAGCTCTTGGTTTACCTCACGGGTGGGAACTAGTCAATCAGGTGGGGGTCATTTCCCTTTTCACTGGCAGGTCCTCTCAATGGGCCAGCTACTTTGGGGTTCCTGTGGTACTCCTCGCAATGAGTTTTAGGGCTTATGCCCAAGTACTTCCCACAGTTAAGCGGATAGGATTATTCCCAGATCCGAACTTGCAACAGATGCAAAAAAAAATTGGCAGAAATTCCACCCAACGAGCCCAAGAAAGTGCTCTGATACCAAATGTGAAGAACCTGCAACAATTAATTAATGAAAATACACGCAATAACAGAAATAGCATAACTTAGAATCGTTTTTATTGATCGCAGGCTACTTCGAGGGGGCAACCTCCTTTGAGCAAGCTTAATACAAATAACTTCATGGTACCTTCATTGGTCTCAACACAAACTTATACTAAGTCTAGGCACCAATACCATTGGTCAATACCATGTTTCAATACAAACCATGGGCCAATACAAACTATGGATCAACAATTACTACGGGATGACTTACAAAGCATATGTGTCCAACAACAATAATACAAACTATGGATCAACAATTACTACCAGACGACTTACAAAGCATATGCGT